>CM076074.1:6152500-6505000 GCA_038088235.1 Zacco platypus | reverse complement strand
GTTCACATGTGTCTTTGTCTGTTTGCAGCTGTGTTACACACTTACATACACACTAGTTTCACTTCAGACTATTTCCAGACTATGGATGTCCCAGAAGACCGAATCAATAGTGTGCAGAACACAACAATGCACCATTGATGCTGCAGTTCAGAAAGCGAGAAGACTGAACTCCTGCTGCTTTCATAAACAGGATAACTTCCCTGATCTGTAATTAGCTGTTCAATAAATCTGCAGGTGAGCTAATCTAATTAATTTCATTATACTGTCATTTCAGATCTAGGGCCTGTACTAGCCACACACTGTGACCGTTCCCAGTTCTGACCACTGACTTCATTGTATGTTCCCATGAATAACTTCTGCAAATAGATTTTTAAACAGCTTTAAGGAAATGATCTGATTAAGATCTTGTGCTTGCATTTGTTTGTGTGTGTATGCGACTTTAGAAAATAATTGTTAGATTCAAGAAATATCAGGCAGACAGAGCCATCAGAGTGTAATTGTCTCTTTGAGGACATGATTACAGCTTCTAGACTCTAAACGCCGGCTCACAGACAAAATCTTTCATCCATAAATAATAAAACCTCTAGAGAGAATGAAAGGGGAGACAAGAATGTGACAAATACAGAACAAATGTACGCATCGGTCATTCTGAAAACACATTTATATCAGTTTTTTTTTGTTCAGTGATCCTAATGCCTTCTTTGATTTGCAGGACTTTAAAACAACAAGAGCAACATGGCGATGGACTCGTCTTTACAACTCAGTCGCATAGACAGAAGTGGTAGCTTTCTTCAGGTAAGATCATCATTCTGTGTTTATACTGTTTGTTCATTTCTAGACCTGCGCTGAACAAAAAAATCACCCAAAAAATGGCATTTGTCATCATTTAATTGTTCCAAACCTGTAAGACTCTTCTAAGATCTTTTTGATGAAATCTGAGCGATTTCTGTCCCTCCATTGTCCCTTACATTTTGACACTTCAAAAAGTTCATAAAGAGATTAATCCATATGAATTGAGTGGTTTAGTTCTAATGAACATGATTTAATTTACGCTTTTAATAACATTGATCAGTGGACATAAACACAAGCTCAACTGTTTACTTGACACGCGAGAACAAACCTCATTGGTTCTCGCAGAAGCTCAAACGTGCTGCGTAACACACAAGAATGAATCTCATTGGTTCTCGCATGCGTCAAGCAAACATGCTTGAGCTTCCGTTTACCACAACTGATGTGAGTTGATGAATGTTTATATTTCAATAAAAGCCTAAATTCAATCTGTTCATCATATAAAGCGATCGAGTTTCTTCAGAAAATTTTGACTTAACCGCTCAATTCATATGGATTAGTTTTCGATCTCTTTATGAACTTTTTCAATTGCGTTAAAGTGGTTGTTGCAGATTTCCTCTCTCAATTTACGTGTTTGGGATTTCTTAAACCTGTTTTACTGTCTGCTTGGTGGAAATTGTAAAGGTAATGATAGAAAAGTAGTCACACACTTCTCCTTGCATGATTTGAGGCATAAACTTTAGGATTACACTCATAGCAAAAACGGTACAGGATGATTTAAATGCAAAATGTATATATGTAATGGTAACAGCGATCCTGGCTTTACTGCATTACTACTGCATTACTATTACTGCAGTAAATGAAGATTATATATCCATTAGATGTAAATGTTTTCCATTGATGCATTAAAACAATTTTTATATCCAAATTCATGTTTCTGAGTTTATAAACCTATCCTGCCCTTGTGCTTAACTATTTTTCCTTGCTTTAAACATTTCTGTAACATTTTAATAAGACAGATGGTGCTACAAACTCTCATTAGCCAAAGCGCTCATGCAGGGACTGTTTTTGGATAAGTATAAATATCCCCATTCTCATTAAGAACATTTTCTGTTCCACTGCATACATTCACTGGCTGTCTGGTGTCCCTTGTAAAAATCAATGGACAGACAGTGTGAGTGTGTGCGACTGCAGCAGGGCTTGTTGCCCAGACAGAACCATTCAAGCGTCCCATAATAGATGTGTCTGCACATCTCTTTCTCTCTCCTTAATTAGTCCTTCATCGCTTCTTCTCCCAGGGCTTTTTTGTTATCTTTATCACTCAGTGTAAACAGTTGCTCTCTCTGTTCCATCCTCATCCTCCATCTCACTCCCCTAAAGTATATCCTTATAACCTAGTAAATATTTTATTTTATGACGTTCACTATGTTAATTAATCCGCACTAGGAATTACAACATGGCCCTCAATTTAATCCAAAATAGTCCAAAATTGCAGATCAACATCAAAAGCCCAGGAAGTTGGCACACTGATTCAAAATATTTACATGGAGTCAAGATTGTGCAGTTCCCATATTAGAAACATTACTTTGAAAGTAGTTTTGGTCAGCCTGCTTTAGCTTTACATTGTTGTTTTTACTCTGCAGAAAATTCAAATTTATGTAATATAGAAAGTGTTTGTGAACCATAGTCCTGCTCCTTTGTTCGCTCGACATGCATGTTACCTCAAATCATGCTCCTTGTTGAGGATAAATGTGCTATTACTTTTCAAAAAGTGATATTTACTGGACAATCAAATGCACTCAAAAAACCCATTGATTTACATTGCAGGAGGGCCCAGAGACCAGTTTAACAATTGCCAGCCACCTAGCAGCAAAGATACCACAAATTAACTTCTTATAAACCACTCAGAATACCTTAGCAACGGGTAAAACTGCTGAAAACTATTTGTCTTGTCATTTGGTTGTCGTAGAACTCGTACAAAAGAAAAGAAAGTGTTTTTTCAGTCAGAAAAATTGTATTTGCATATCTGTATGATCGCATGTAAGTACTTGCACAGAGTAATTGAAAAGGCAGAACTTCTTAATGGTTCATTACAACACTGTACTGTGATGGTTGGGTTGTGTTGCCATGGTAAATCCCATTTCCTGTTTGGGAGAGTGGATTAAGAACACAGGAAAGTGACTAACTTGCTTCTTGCTCGTGGATAGATGTCCAAGAGGCTGAAGCGGTTTCTCTTGTTTTGGTCACTAATAAACCTCTTTCAGCTTGTTTTTACAGTATTTTACCTTTTTTTTTTCTTCACGTTTCTCTGCAGGTTTCCTGTCAGTTACTCTCTGTCTTAGATTCTTTATTAGCAATATTGACAATGTGGATTTAAAAAGAACACTACAGACAATAATTCACCCAAATGTTTTGGTGCTTGGACAACTAAGATTTTGCTTTTATTTATTTTTTTTATCAATGTGCAGCTTGTCGACGCGTTTGCATTGTCACTGGATACGTTGGAGCAGCAAATGGTTCATGCTACGAAGAAAAAAGAGAGAGATCCAGTCAGAGATCCAGACACTTCTATGTTCATAGAGTGAGTATACAAACTGTACATGTGATGAGAATGCAGTAAAACATCGTTGTACAATAAGCTAAATAGGAGTGTTTTTAAATGCAAATACTTTTAATAGATGCATTGCCTGTATATACATTAAGTTAATGTACTCTAATATGTCATTACGTTTCCAAAGAACCTCTATGTGTTTACAGTGTCCTGTAGAGGGCGCCAGTCTCTAGTTAGTCTTTTCTTCCATTAAAGGACATACAAAGAAATCTCTATCAAAACAAAGACAACCCACTACACCCATCCCCTTTTTTGTTCTCTGCAGGATGGCGGGAGAGATGAGCTCTATGTGTCTACAGTATCCTGCGTTTGGTGGGGATGGTACCAGCAAAAGTGTGAGTGTGTTGGACAAACTGATACACACACATCCCATCTGGCTTCTGCTTTCCATCAACCAGCAAGAGGCCACTGGCATCCTTCTGCAGCAACCGGCTGGGGTAAAACATGCTAGAGAGAGTAAACACAAAGACACCAAACAGACACTTTATGTATATATAAATTTGAAATTACAAAAGTATCATAAAACATTTTATGCATCTTTTCTGAGTCTGAATCCATAATTATTGCTTTGGAAAGATGATTATGTACTAAAACATTTGCCCTCCACCTCATCTCATTTAGACTCAATTACACAAGGGTGAATAAATGCAGAATACAGAATTTCAATTATTAAATTATTAGAAACTTTGATTGAGACTTTTGATGAATACATTGGGGGCCTCAGGATGACTTATTTAGGTGTTTATTTACTTATTATATCATTGTTATTAATACATTAAAATAATCTAATTTAAATTGGCACATAAAGCACATAAAATCGAGATGTAAATTGAAATCATATTTCCCCTCTATGGGATAATTTTCATTTTGGGTGAACCATACCTTTTAATTTAATATATCAATATATTAATCAATATATAATATTTCAATACTCTCATTTTATCCTGCTCCAATAATACAACAACAACAAAAAAATAGTCCACTTTCTTCCTGTCCAGGTCTTTTTGGTCTGGAGGTCATCTGTCCTGCAAAAGAAGGTCTTGTCATTCCACATGGATGGTACCTCAGACTCCTCTGTGATTCACATCCCTGTAAAGGAGAGCCAGTACAGTATGTCGGGTCTATTATATCAGATAACCCATAACTTTTGTTGACACTCTGCTCACATCTATTTATGTTTACTTCAGAGTACTTTGTCACCTTCAATTCAGTATGTTTGGCTGTGAAAGATTTGTGGAGAATTCTTCTTTCATTTTACGGTCTTTTATTGGGTATCTATCTTTTTTATGATTTGTTGGTATTGAGGGCCCTGTTGCTTTCACGCACAAGCAGTTGAGAGGTCAAAGATTGCTCGCCATTGACTGCACACACATGCACTTTTGTATATCACTTTATAAATCTCTGTTTTGTGAAAGAATGGAACATTTTCCCCTCTTGTTTCACAGGTAGTTAATCAGTTGTAATAACCTGAACGTTGTTTGCAACTGGCTTGGTTTGAAACAGAGGTGCCATATTTGTAGCTAAATGTCAGAATAGTAGCCTGGCAGTATTTCAGGCATTTACAGCAGTGCAATTCCAAGAAATTCTCCATGTGAAATATCAGACACACCCTAGTGTTTTTGGCCTGAGCGCAATCCAGCTGTGAATATCCTCTGTGCCTTGGAAGTGAATGTGGTCTGAAAGGCGCTGGAGGCTTATGAAGATTTTACCTGCCAAGTTCAGAGTCAGTTCAGAAATTTTCCCTCAAATCTTCCTGTAAGTTCCCAACAAATGTCCCAGTGCTGTGTGTGAATGCTGGAAATGCTTGGAGATTAGATGCATATCTTAATTGCATATTGTTCTTTTTTCCTAGCATTTTCTCTGGAGGGCTCAAGAATTAGTTTTGCTGACCTCTTTCATCTTGTGGCGTTTTATTGTATTAGCAGGTAACCCTTATTCAATGACTGACAATTGTTAAACTGCACAAGTATTAGACTGCCACGGCAAGCATCACTATTGCAATTGCTAATACATACTATGAGGAAATTTGAACAAATCCCTAACCTTATGCATTATACTTTGCCATGTAACTCGACCACTCACATTTTCTATGTAGCATATAAAAACAATTCACTATGAACATTTAGATTCAATTCATTTTAGATACAATTGAAATGGATGAAATGTTCATTGCTGTCTTGTTGTCTTTACCTTGAGTGCGTTGCTAAAGCATAAGAGCATAAAAGGCAGTATATGCAAGATTTATGAGTAAAGAATCAATGAATGATTGTGCAGTAATTCACCCACTGCTCATAAAACCCAATGACATCCATCACCTTATCAGTAATAGTATATATGGCTGTAATATATGGCTGTAAATTCAAATCATTTATTTGATGTCTTCCGTATGTCAGAAGATTGCAACAGTTCTCCACAATATGTTTGTTTTTTTTCAAGCCACTCATAGAAACTGAAAGTCTGCCTTCTTTCTGATCAATACCAATTTTTACTGCCCATTAAGAGAAGAATTATTAAATTAGCTAAATGTAATATAGATTAATAATTTGACCTGTCACCATTAATGTAAGAAGAATGAATAATGTTGTGTGTATTTTCTCCCGCTCTTCATGTTTATCCTGTTTCACGCACTATTTATCTGTCTGTCTCTCTTTGATTCATATTAGAGACATCCTGGTGTCTACCCTGAAGCTTCCTGAGGCAATTCACTCAGCTGAAACCCTGTCAGATCTGCATGAGGTGGCCCAGCAAGGGGCAGGTACGAACCTACCTAGTCTGACACACTTAAAAAAAAAAATAAATAAATAAATATATATATATATATATATATATATATATATATATATATATATATATATAATATAGGTGTGTGTTAAGTATCAAAATAGTTAAGGGGGTAAATGTCCAAAGTCCATTCAAATTCAGGGGTCATGCACCTTCTCTGATTTTGAAGCCAAGTGGATTTAAAGCTACTTTTTAACTACTATAAACACATGATTATTACAGGCTGTCAAGTTCAGCTGGAATTTTGCTTCATTTAGTTTTAGAAAATGATATACTACTTCAAGATTACAACCCAGTGACCTTTCCACACTAAATAAAAACAGTAGCACTATTCTAACTCAGCTTACATTTTTCTTTCCTCATGTGTCTCCTTAGGCTAAGTGAGTCAGGACTGCCACTGGTGCTCCGATCAAAACAAATGCATAACATGACACACCTGGAAAGCAAAATGTGTTTTTCAACACACTCAGCAATGTTAGATGTCCAAGTAATAATAATTAGTATGTTCTTATAAGGTTTAGACCAGTGTGAAATGGTTTGCCAGATAATAAAGAAATATTGCAATGTTCGTAGTGTGTTTGGATTTCTCGGTTCACCCGAGCTGCGAACATGCTGGCCTACTATTCAGTTCCATGTTATTATTAGTTCAACTGGCATTCCAGATAGTGTGTGAGACTGTGTGCTAATCAGAGCATAGAGGTTACTGAGGGAAAGTGTGTGTGTGTGAGAGAGAGAGAGAATTCTCCTAAAAAAAGAAATCAGTCACGGGACTTCCTTTGTTGCTTATCAGCGATGGCTCAATTCTGCCCTAGAGAAAATACATTGTTAATCCACAACAACCTTGAAATGTACAAAAAAGTTGTCACAGAACAATTGAAAATTTGATTTAGTAATTTAGGTGAAGGGCAAGTCTCATTTGAAAGACTATCAAAACTATCTTGTCCTAATAGAAACTGGCCCAACAAACAAACATGAGAAACCATACTGAAATGGGTGGGGAGAGAGACAAAAGCATGGGGAGGAGAAAGAGGAGGGGTTTGGTGTGTGCTGTTAAGTCTACCTCCCCATAACCGCTGTCTGTTTGGATAAAAATGACTCACTGAGTTTTTGGCCGGCTTTGTGTTGGGTGTGTACGGCATTTGTGAATCAGCTTTCTGAAACGCACAACTAAGCTCGCTAAATTTCTCCAAGAACTTCAGTGGGCCTGAGGACGAGAGAAGTGAACAGACGCTTCAGCCTGGCTGTAACTAGATATAGCCACACACACTCAAATTCACGTGTATGCTGACAGCGCGTGGTCGTCTATGGTAGGAAGCTGGAGTGGGTGTGTTAGCTCCTTTTGTGGTTGTGTTTGTGCAAAGATTGTGCGTATGTGTTGTTAACCATTAATCCGATTCTCTCTTTTTTTTCTTCCAGCGTTCTGGGAATATTCTGTCAACAGACAACAAGTTCCAAAGAGTGCTCTGGTTCAGGACAGACCGTCAGTCTCACTGCACAGCAACTTCTCTGACATCTTACTGACAGAGGATCAAACCTGTACCCCAACTGGGAATCTAAATGTCTCACTACCTCTGACTGACACCTGCCTTAATGCCCCCGAAGGCGAAAGAAGTTGCTCCAACAGTGCTTTGTCTTTTATCAACCCTGTCTTCCTCAAGACACAGCAAGATCTCACTGGAAATGCAGCAACAGTGATTGCAAAAGACACAACAGCCGAAAACGGAAAATCTCGTCCCCCTCCTCCACCAAGGCCGCCTCCGCCTCGCATTTTGGTTCATACCCCTGCTTCACCCCCAGGTCCAAGGACTATGCCTTTGACTGCTGGCATTACCAGAATGAGTCAGAGACCCAAATCGATCACTGGTTCCATGGGATCCAAACACCCCAGCACTAAGAAACCTGCACCTCAACCTCCACCACGACCTCCACAACCACCAGATATTGACAGCTACCGCTGCACCATTGCTTTAGACGATGATACCATCTCTAGGGCCCTGTCTCAAGCCAGTCGGACACATACAACTCTCAATCCGACCAACAGTACCATTCTGCAGCAATGGACTGGACTAGAAGAGAAAGGGCGAAGCTCAAGTGGTTTGTCAACTTCCTCATCAGACTCTCTGGATTCTCCTCCACATCCTCTCCCTTTGGGCCTATCCCAGGGTATTGGCCAAGGCCTCTCCACAGATGACAGCAGTGATGAGTATGACGAAGAGGAGGAAGACTATGGTGTGGGACTCGAAAGAGACTTGCATCTTCGCCTTCGTTCTTCCCGCAAGACAAAAAGACTCCTGGCGGTTGAGCTAGTGGGGGCTCATCCAAGATCACTTTTTATCCCACGAGCACTAAAGGGGCAATTCCGTAAGGTCCGAGGTGTCCTCAATGTTCTGGCTACACCTGAAAAACGCATCTTGCTCCGGATCATTGAGTTATCCCAGGACAAAGGTTCCTACTTTGGTTGCCTGGTGCAGGACTATTTGAGCTTTGTGCAGGAGAACAAAAACTGCCACTCATCCAGCCAGGATCTTCTGCAGACGCTCCGGCAGTTCATGACCCAGATGAAGGCTTACCTCATACAGAGCTCTGAGATGAACCCACCCATTGAGTCTTACATACCTGAGGACCAGATTGGTAAGAAGATTTCAGTTCAAGTCTTTTACGGTCATGTTGAACCATTTAAACAAATAGAACAAATTAAAACACACCTTTCAGTCTACTTCAGGGCTGTCCTGTCCTGCTTCTGGAGTGCCACTTTCCTTCAGGCTTTAGCTCCACCAAACCTGCCTGGAAGTTTCTAGCAATCCTAAATTGGTTTGGGAGTGTTTATTTAAGGTTTAGAGTTAAACTCTACTGCAGGTGGTCTTCCTGGATCAGGGTTGGACAGGAGGTATAGTAGATTAAACTTGTTTTATACACTAGTTTAATCTACTATATTTTACTAGTATCTGGAAATGTTGGCATTTTGAAGGGTTGCCTGCCTTGTCTTTTAGATATGCATTCTCACTTTTTTTGTTTCCTAGTCTGTGTAGTTTGCAAACTCTTAGTTTAATTCAAGGTCTGATTCCTTTTGACTTATGTTTAAGCAATGTATGTCAAAAATATGTATATTGTCCAAAAAGAGATGTTACGATTGTGGATTACAATTATGCTATATTGTTATACAGGATATACTTGATATCAGAAGCATGTTTTGTTTTGAATGTGAGTCTACCCTTATCAGTACAGAGCTGCTTTTGTTATGCTTCCGTTGGCTTTTGTGGAAAACGTGGAAAGTGTGATGGGAATAGAAAAAAATAGAAAAGTTTTCATCTGTCAGTGGAGGATATGATGGTTGTGATTATTTGGGTAATTTCCAATTAGCCCTTTGGACAGGCAGTGTCTTTAAAAAAGGTTCTTTGAAAATAATTTTTGAGTGGATGTCATCAGTAAAACTTGTGTAGCTCTTTTTTTTAATCTGCCATGAGCGCTACCTATGTGGCCTTGGCTTGGATGGGAAGATGTTTTATTATCAAATGTTATGATTCGGATACTTTTCAAGTTCATCTCTTTTCTCTGCATTGTAAAGTGTATGAAAATACTCTGAGAGTGTTGAAGAAAGAGCAAGGCCAACCAGCTTCAAACCAGACTGCTCTGGAATTAAATATTGATCTGAAAAAAGGAGCACAATCCACACAGAGCATTTTGAAACAAGATTAAATTAAGTTCACTCTAAGACAAATATGCTATAATCCTGTCTCGCAGCATCTAATTTATTAAGAATAACATTTTTATAGGTTAAAAATCCACCCTGTGGTTGGTGGTTTAGGATCAATAAAGCTTTAGGGCAGAAATTTTAGGAGTCTGCATAAATACTTTTTTGTTATACCAAAAGTAATGCTTGCATATTAAACCTAAGGCAAGTAAGAAAGTGTTCAAAGTATAAATTCTTCAGTTCTTCATGAGCGGAGAAGTTACATTTAGTGTAATTTATCTTTGTAAAAGATTGGCTATCTGTTCAGCTTAAAGATAAGCTAATGTAACTCATTAATGATTAATGTTTTCTAAATGTCCGATTTTTCTTTGTTAAACCATAATATTAATAGCTGTTAATGTTAATAAACAATGTGGTGATACCATGGTTAAAATAGCCTGTAAAGACTAAAGATTTCTTAAATTTAAGATCCTTAATTTTTTAAGTTTCTTTTTGTTGTTTTTTACAGTTTGATGTTTCATGTGGTCATACCACCTTGAAGATCATACCAAAGCTAAAACAAATCTTTTAATATATTTATCTTATGTTACAAAACAGTACTGTGGTCAAACCTGGGTACGTTGACTGAATCAGATAGTAATGGTACCATGGTGAGTTTTACTGAGTTATTATAATAATCATGCGTCAAAGAATATTGGGATATTACAGTGTGCAACGGCCATGGTGTAAGTTGAATTAAATATTTAATATACTGCACAATTAAAATTGTGTAGTTTCAGACAGAAAAAAATATTTATATTTATACCTAATAATAATAATAATAAAAATAATGTTTTTTATTCTCAGTGTTGGAAAGTCTGTGTTTTGAGGTCACAATAAAGATGAGCTTAAGTGACAACCATTTGTAGGAGTGAATCATTCTGTGTACACAGTTTTAAATTGATGGATTTCTGGGGTTTTTACATGTTTTCCATAAATCATCATATACAGCCATTTATTTATGATAGTGAATCTGTAATCTGTGCTTCTAATATTTAGACCTCTTGTGTACACTGTTTTATTATATTAAAGGGTTAGTTCACCCAAAAATGAAAATTAGGTCAGTAATTACTTGCCCTAATGTCGTTCCAAACCCAAAAGACCTTGAAGATCATCTTCGGAACGCAAATCAAGATATTTTTTTGATGAAATCTGAGAGGTAATTTAACTACCACCGTCAATGCCGGGAAAAGTAGTAAAGACAACATTAAAATAGTCAACATGACTACAGTGGTTAAACCTTAATTTTATGAAATGACAAGAATACTTTTTGTGCACAAAAATAAAATAAGAATAATGACTGTCAGTGTGTAATTGCTTGTTTTATGACTCTATGGTGTAGAGACGACTGATGTGATGCCTGCTTTTGTCCTTATTTGACTGGCCCTTTGTGTCTCAGAGAGCTTTCCGCAAGACTTGAATGTAGTGGGAGCTTAGGCCTAATATATCTTGTAACATTTGTGTCAGCTTTTCCATGAACTCAGCAGACACTATGCTTTGTAAGCAAAAAAAAGTGTGTGTATGTGTCTTACTAGTGGAGAACAGAATACCATTTGGATATTTGTACTATTCTTCAAAAAAAGTGTTAGTTTGAATTAAAAGGTGTTTCAGTCAGAATTTCGTAGTGGTTCGATCTACTCATGGCTAAAAAAACACGCTTGGAACAAAATGAATGTCGAATAAATAACTATTCCTTTGAAAATGTCTGTAAAGTAGCACGTTTAAAAAGTCATGCATTCTTTACTAACTTTTTATCACTATGAAGATGTTAAATTTCTCTAAAAGTGTTAACTGAAACTCTCTCTTTCTCAGATCCGGTGTTGGAGAAGGCCATGCATAAGTGTGTGCTGAAACCCCTGTATAGCTGCTTGCAGTCAGCCCTGCATGAGTTCCAGGTGGCTGATGGAGTGTGGCAGAGGCTGCAGGAGAATCTAGCCCTGGCCAAGACCAAGCAGCCTCACGAACTGGGAGCGAACGCAGCGCGGCCACCGGATGCCCACGCCATCCACCGCATCCGCAGAAAACTCAGAGCCATGTGCAGCATGTACTCACCAGAGAGGAAGGTTGTGGTGCTGCTGAAAGTCTGTAAACTCATCTACAGTATTATGCAAGATAATGAAGGTGTGTACGAGTGGAATTATGTCTCAAGTGTTTATTTAAAGGCTTTATGCATGTTTATGTTTTAGGTGTGTGTTGCTACGTTCTAATTCACCTACTTATACTAGTCCTTAAAATGATGTACTCTTTTTGAGAAGAAAAAGCACTGTAGCAGTGTGTAGCAGAATAGTAGGCAAGCTTTGGGACTGTTTAAACTTCCGTGTCAATCATCCGTCACGGTGAAAATCCTCTACATTCAATTTAATTTCCTACCGTACCGTCGTGTGTCTTTTCATGTTTAAATAATGATGCATTTGAAAAATAAAGTCCGATTGCATATTTATAAAAGTTAGATAATGATTATTAATCACTCAAAACCTCTCTACTTAACCATCTGTCTCGCACAATCGCCATGTTTGTAGCGTTTTAACAATTTTATTTATGTTTGAAGTTCTCATCCAACCAGTATTGGGATGTGGGCAATATTAGCCATAAGGCTGTACATATATCAATATATATAGAACATCCGGGTACCTTTGGGATTCTCATTTCAACATACTACGATTTGGGGCACTAATTCTAATTTCAAATACCATTTCGGATGGATAGTATGTGAATTGGGATGCAGCATATGAGATTAGTAATTGTAAGGTACTTGAAAGTATTTACCTTAATCAGTGGAAGGTATGCTGGAATGGCTTGTGTAGGGTCAGTGATAAATGTTTCCCCTTTCTGCTGTAGTGAGGATGTTTGGAGCGGATGATTTCCTGCCCATGCTGACATATGCGTTGGTCCAGTGTGACATGCCTCAGTTGGACACTGAAATCCTGTATATGATGGAGCTGATAGATCCCCCATTACTGCATGGAGAAGGTGTGTTAACATGTTCTTATATTTGTGTAATAATTTATTTAAAATGGTGTAAGTAAAACTTTTATTTGCTCTATCAAATGGAACAGTTGAAGAGCTTCAGAACCAAAACATTATTTGTTTCTCCTGTCCAACATTTAATGTGAATTCTCTTTCTTGGTGTGTAATGGTTGAATCAGAACCCATTGTAATATTTATAAATTTAAAGGGTTGGCTCATCCAAAAATGAAAATTCTGTCATCATTAACACACACACGTCATTCCATACCCATGAATTTCGCAAGCGTGCTTGACCTTCTGTGAGAACATTTGAATGCTGTAAACATCGCTTGCTGATCAATATTTATATGTGAATGCAAGCCTAAATTGAATCTGTTTATCATATAAAGCGATCACGTCTCTTCAGAAGACTTGGATTAAAACGCTCAATTCAAATGGACTTATTTTACAATCTCTTTATGAATACTTTGAAGCTTTCGAGGTGAAAAAAAAACTTTCATAGGACTGGTATGAATCTGTCAGATTTCATTAAAAATATCTTCATTTGTGTTCCAAAAAGTTTTGTTGATTTGAAATATGTTGATGAGTAAATGATTGCAAAATTTTCATTTTTGGGTGAAATAATCCTTTAATAATTGTGCACAGTTGTGGCATTCCATGGAACAAACAGTAGGAGGAGTTTCAGAACGGACAAACATTTTCCATAAGTGACGAACATCCTAAGTTCTATTCTCAACAGAGTAATTTCCTCCAAGGGTGTGTGTCTCCTGTTCTCAATGATCTCAGTGCGACAGCCATTCATGGAAAAGATTTATTTTATTGTATGTACACAGTCAGGTCACAAACCCGATGATCTAATGGGACAGACATTATGATCCGTCCTCATTAAAGTGGTAGTTCACCCATGTGAAATACACACTACCATTCAAATGTTTGGATTCAGAAAGATTTTGTTTTTGAAAGAAATAAATACTTCTATTAAACAAAGAGGCATTCATTTTATCAAAAGTGACAGTAAAGGCCTTTGCAATGTAACAAAAGCTTTCTATTTCAAGTAATTGCTATTCTTTTGAACTTTCTATTCATCAAAGAATCCTAAAAATTCAGTTTTCTACAAAAATACAACAGTTTTTAACACTGATACGTTTCTTGAGCAACAAATCTGCATATTGTAATGATTTCTGAAGGATCATGTGACACTGAACACTGGATTAATAGTGCTGAAAATTAAGAAGGAGTTATTTGCTTTTTGAAAAATATGAAAACAGTTTTGAACAGTTGAAATTGTAACAATACACAGATGAGCCAAAACATTATGACCACCTGTCTAATATGCTGTTGGTACTCCGTGTGGTGCCAAAACACTGGCACTAAGACGTTTGCAGCTGGTCCTTCAAGTCCTGTTGATTGAGAGGTGGAGCCGCTGTGGATTTAACTTGTTGGTCCAGCACATCCCACAGATGCTCAGTTGGATTGAGATCTGGGGAATCTGGAGCCCAGGGCAACGCCTTGAACTCCTCATGTTCCACAAACCATTCCTGAACAATGTGTGTGACAGAGTGCATTATCCTGCTGAAACAGGCCAATTCCCCCAGGGAACACCATTGTCATGAAGGGATAGACCTGTTCTGCAGCAATGTTTAGGTAGGCGGCACGTGTCTAATTTACATCCAAGGTCGGACCCAGTGTTTCCCAGCAGAACATTGCCCAGAGCATCACACTTGTCATTGTCCTACAATGCATCCTGGTCAATTCCCCAGGTAAACGGCGTTCACGCAAAAGAAAACGGGACTCATTGTACCAGGCAAACTTCTTCCACTGATCAAGGTCCAGTTCTGATGATCGTGTGCCCATTTTAGGCGCTTTTGACATTGGACAGCGGTCATCATAGGCGCTCTACGTTGTCTACGGCTACGCAGCCCCATACGCAGCAGAGTGCAATGCGCTGTGTGTTGTGACACATCTCTTCCATAAACATCATTAAAAATGTTTTTGGCTTGTACCATGGTACACTTTCTGTTGGCTCGAACCAGACAAGACCGCTTTCGTTGCCCACGTGATGAGCCTTGGGCGCCCCCCTGTCGCCGGTTTGTGGTTTGTCCCTCCTCAGACCGCTGTCGTAAAAATCTCACCACTGCTGACTTGGAGCAACCCAGAAGCCTTGCCGTTTCAGAGATCCTCTGATCCAGTCGCCTTGACATAACAATTTGGCTCTTGTCAGAGGCACTCAGATCTTTATTCCTGCCCATTTCTCCTGCATCCAACATTTTGAGAACTGATTGTCATTGTGAGAACTAATTCTACTGATCTACCCAGACTGTAATATGTGGGCTTGTTAGGTGATGACCAACGATATTTGCTTCACCTGTGACTGGTCATAATGTTTTGGCTGCTCTGTGTATGTCACAATATTACTGTTTTTACTCCATTTTTGAAGTAAATGTAACCCCAAACTTCTGAACAGTAGTATAATAAATTTTCAAATAGATTTTTAGCAGTACACTATAAAAAATAACCTTGATTTTATCGGTAAGAGACTGTAAAAATGCTACGGTGAAAAACAGTTAATTGGTTTATAGAAAGTTTCCGTACTATATACTGTGAATAACTGTAATAAATCTAACGATACATTTAATGTAATTTTACGGTAAAATACCATTACATTTTTTTTAAGTGAAAAATAACAAGTCATTGTATAATTTACAGTGAAAAAACTGTAAATTGACATTCCCACAATCCCCTGCGTAACACTGAAATAGCTGAAATAACAGCTGAAATAGCAGTTTTAGTTTTTCTAATCAGTTATGTACATTAGGCTTTTATGTCACATCTAATGTTGTTAAATTGATGTTTATTGTATTTTTTAAATTTCATGTGTGTTACCATGATGGTGTTTAGTGTTTGTGTGAATGACACTGTGTGCACCTTCTATATATTAATATTGTCAGTCTCAGCTTTTGGAAAAGCTGCTTGTGATGAGCTTTGATTCATCATGTGACTCTCTTCTCCACTGTATTTGGTGGTTGTTAGAGTATTACAAAGGTGCAAAACAGATATTAGAACTTCAATAGGTTGGTAAATGAAGATATCAGTTAATAAAATGTTAATTACCGAAAATTTTATTTTTACAGTGTTTAACAAACAGTTATGAACTGTAATTATTACAATATAAACCATTAAATTATACGGTTTTTAGCTGTAAAATAGACAGCTTTGGTACCGTATTTTTTTACGGTGAAGTACTGGCAACCACAGCTGCCTTTTTTTTTCTTTTTTTTTACTGTAAATTTTTAAAGAGATTTTTTTTTTTTTTTTTTTTTACTGTTAATGGTATTGAACAAACTGAGTTTTTATTTAGATTTTGGAAGGTTCACTGGGTTTAGGGTTAGGCTTTGGGTTAACCCTAACTGTGTAAGAGTTGTAAGACACTCCTTTTGTCTTGATCCTGTACAGGAGGTTATTACCTCACCAGTGCATATGGAGCAATGTCCCTGATTAAGAACTTCCAGGAAGAACAAGCTGCACGGATTCTCAGTTCTACAGCACGCGACACACTCCACCAGTGGCACCAGCGTCGCACACTGCAGAGAGACCTGCCCTCAGTGGATGACTTCCAGGTAAAATCCTGAACTCAGAACAGTTTGTGGTCAGCATTTTTCATAGTTTCTGACTACATTTAATGGAGATGGAATATTTTCATTCAATAAAGATTTCCCGAGTGGTTATAAACTCATTATAATGTCTGTTTGTTTTTTTTGTGAAGAATTACATGCGCGTGGCTCTGCAGAAGGCAGATAGCGGCTGCACAGCTAAAACCCTTCAGGTGCAGCCCTACGCCACAACGGAAGAGGTGTGCCGCCTTTGTGCACTTAAATTCCGCGTGTCTGATCCGGAAAACTACGGCCTCTTTCTTTTCACAGACGAAAGCAGCCAGCAATTAGCCGCAGACACACACCCACAGTGGATAAAGGCAGAGTTACACAGTCGACCGAAGCATCAACACTTTTACTTTGTGTACAGGACGGTAGCCAACATAAACTGTTCCACGCCTGTGTCTTCAAAGCAAGACATTGCCTGAACACTCAATAGCAGGAAAATGTGTATAATGATTGCAAGATGAAAGATCTTCTGTTTATTGACACACCGACTCAATAGAGAATGATGACGCTTTCCATGAATAGGGTACATTTGGATTGTTTAGTTTAAAAACTAAACTTGGGTAATATGGAGGACCAGGAGTGCCACATAAAAATAAAACGAAGAATCAATTAATTTGTTTAATAATTCACACATAAAAGTGTATATAAATAAATCACTTTTATATAGGCAAATAAATTGACATATTTAAAGTTGTTTATTTAATTCCTGTTTTTAAATGTAGATTAATAGAACAATAAAAAAATACATTTGTAAATCATTTTAAATCGCTTTTTAAAAAAGGATTTGCCAAATGCTTTTCTCTCTCGGTTTTCCAAATGCTTTTCTTCATCCATTTGTCAATCGAGTGCTAATGCCATTGGACAGTACAGACGTGGGAGCAACCAATCAGCTTTCGCCTCAATTTGAAGAGCCAACTCTCTAAAGGCAGTTCGAGCAACGCGATCACGCAAAATGTCAGGAGAAGCTAAACGTGTTTTTAGAGGTATTATAGATGATTTGTTAGCTTTAGCTGATTTTTGCGAAAGAAATTCTCCTCTCGATTATCATTTTATATGTAAAAGAGTTTTTCAGTTGAGGGAAGACGTGGCTAACGCCGCGGATAATTGTGGTTGTACAATAAATGGACGGATTTGGGTTCAGTTTGAGGTCATTCGGCGTCTCCGCAGCCCTCACGCTATGGTTGAACTTCCAAGCATTCTCGAACAACACCAGTCGTTGGATGTACCGGCAGAAGAGACAGCAGGATGTATTGTTGTGTCGCTAAGGACAGTCCGACGAAAACCATTATAACCTCTCCAAACACGTTCAGATTCGCCTGACATTTCGCCTGACATTTTGCGTGATCGCGTCGCTCGAACTCTTCTAGAGAGGGTCGGCTCTTCAAATTGAGGCGAAAGTTGATTGGTTGCTCCCACGTGTGTACTGTCCAATGGCATTTTAGCACTCGATTGACAAATGGATAAAGAAAAGCATTTGGCAAATCTTTTTTTAAAAAGCGATTTAAAATGAGTTACAAATGTATTTTTTATTGTTCTATTAATCTACATTTAAAAACAGGAATTAAATAAACAACTTTAAATATGTCTATTTATTTGCCTATATAAAAGTGATTTATTTATATACATTTTTATGTGTGAATTATTAAATGAATTAATTGATTCTTCGTTTTATTTTTATGTGGCACTCCTGGTCCTCCATAGGGTAACAGGGTTGCCAATTTTGCCTAAATTAAGTAAGGGCTAGCTAGTTTTGGACCAAATGTTGGTTCTTATTTATGGATATAACTTATATTTCAGAAAAATTAAAGAAAATATTGTTTTTATATTACAATAAACTTGGTAACAGGGTTGAAAAGATTAGCTTGATTGCAGTCAACATAACAATTTGTGTAAAAATTGAGAATATGAAATGAGATTATTTACTTGTCTGGAAAGTGCCAAATATATGTAAAATATTGTTACTTCTTTAGTTGTAAATAGAGATGTTTAATAGATCTTCTGGACGTAAGATAATTTGGCATTTATTGGGGATTGTCAGTAATGTGGTTTTGAACCTGTGAGATTTGTTTTGATTCAGTATGAATGTAGCTTCTGTCCCCAAAAAATGCCAGTGCTGAAATGAAAGCCATATTGTGCCAATGCTATATGTGTACAAAGGTGTCAGGGATTTACTCATAGAGTTCTGTACATAGTCTGAATGCCATTTATGCATTCAGGTCGAGTGACTTTTGCTTTTGCTTCGTCGGAAGAAATGTCACCTCTGCTGTCACGAGACTCAATCAACACTGAGAAAAGTCTTGAAGGGAAGAAGTTTTCAAAATGAGAGCTTCAACGGAGATAAGGCATGATCATATGTTTGCTTTTCCTTTAGCACAATAGAGACGCATCAGTGTGACCTTACAAACTGTTAAATTGGCTGGAGATGCATTTTTCTCACTTTGTTCTTGTGAAATAGTAACACTTTGCTCTTTGTTCTTCAGCCAATGTCTAAATGTGCTATACTGTAAACATGTAATATATTTTTGTACCACATTGTTACTCCTTTTGGTGGTATTTAAAGGTGTTTAAAAATAAAGTATGTCTTTATTCTTTTTATTATCTCAAACTGTTTAAAATTACATTGTTAAAATGTTTCTTTATGTGGTTGTGATTAATTTATTAATGGGCTGGTTGCAAAATACTTTTAAATATTTAATATGAATTAACAAACCAGATTACATTAGGTTTCTCCAAAAAAGGTGATCTTATTAAAGTTGCAAAGCCCCGCCCCCTTTAGTTACTGTTGCTATGTCTGACAAGTCATGTTCTCACACAGTGAAAAACACATCCCGGAGCAAAGAGGACACTGACAACACATCGACAGACAAGACAGAGCAAGTTTCATATTGAAAATATTGTAATTTTTTTTAAAGAAGTTTAAACAAATACCATAGTGGCTTTTTAATGTGTCAATCGCTGTAGCTCCTTCAAGCGGCTCATGAACCGATCATCTCTTCATACTAGTTCATTTATAGTATCAAATAAACATGAATGGACATCAGAAGGAATGTTGTTTCAAGCGCAGAAAGACGTGAGTACACACAATGTTTCAAGTTCACCAATGTTAATCCACTAACTCCCCTGACTGCGTCGTCGGACAAAATGGCGGATTCGGGGTTATGATTGGTCAGACCGCCTGTCAATCAAACTGCCGGCGATTAGTCAATTGCAACTGTTCCCTTTTTACAGTGGCCAACTCCCTTGGTATGTAAAGTATTATTTAATATTATTATCTGAAGTAATCAATCATTTTAATAATTTATTAATTTTATTTTTACTTAATTTAGTTATTCATTATATTAATAATGGAGAAATATTCTTCATATTAACTAATATGAAGGATATTTAGAATAACATTAAGAATATTTTAACATTAGATTAAAGGTAAACAACTGCAACTGTTTTCCCTTTTTACGATGTAGCCATGCAACTCCCTGTGTCTCTTTCCTGACAGTGTCACCCCCGGGGAGGAGAACAAGACGCCTGACAGCGCTCCCCTCTTCCTCTCCCGTCTAGATGCAGCATCTGCGCAGACATGCTTGTCCGTCACTATGGTGACAGTGCAGCATCAGCATCACCGCTGTCATCTACAAAACCTTAATAGTAACCGAATAGTATAGTAAGAACAGTAGAATATCAGAATAGTAACCGGCTCTTCCGTGATATCACCACGTTGTTTTTTAACCAAAGCACCCACGTAATGTCATTTTACCCCGATCTCCAAGCGATAATGCCTCGCTGTTCAGAGCGTGACTTGTTTATCGTGTCAGTGGGCAGTCACGGGTGTAAACGATCGTTGTGCGTGGAGTCGTGAACGTGGTGACGATGAATCCACGCCACGGTGATCCAGTTGACGACAGAGGCGGGGAGGGGGGGCGAGCCCTGATGCTGAAGCGCCCGAGTCGACGAGATCTGCGATCCGCGACGCACGATTCACACCGGTCGAGCCGAAGATGGTAGCGGTTCACGCCTCTGCGCACTCCGTGGCCTCCTCAGAGTGGATCATCTGCCTGGACAAGAGGTGAGAGACACCAGATCGCGTCCGAGAGCGATTTTTACATTTTAATGTCCGGAGGGGCTGCAACAAGGTGACAGCAGCAGAATGCGCGATGCTCTGCCCTGCGCCTCTGATGCATCACCTGCATCGCAATTGTCATCATATATAGATTTACCTCTATTTTTCCACCCTGAAGGGGATTTTTGTTCTCAAAGCAAAGAAAATGATAGAATCTGCTCTCTTTCTTCAATCAGGGTCAAGGAATGACATGCTCCTCTATATAATTATAATATAAATGCTGGTCTCATGTCATCTGAATTTCATGTGTGCATCATTTGGAATATTTGAATCATTCTTCTTCTGCGCTGAATCAGACTCTCCCTTTTATGCACTGCAGGTTATTTAAACCAGATGAGTTAGGCTGCTTATAATTAGGCACACAGAGTTAACTTTTGGTCTCTCCAAGACAAATGAACATTGATCAGAATATCTGTTACCTTCTCGCAGCTCCTCCTAGCCCAGACACATCCCTGCAGGTTACCATGGTGATGGGAGGGAAAAGTGAGATCACCTTACTGGGTGTGATGGGCTTTCAGAGGCTGATGTTTTTAATGGGCTCTTTAAACGTAGTAGAGCACATCGTCTTTACACTGATCAATGTAATGGTTCTTAAGGATATCCATGGACTCATTTACATCCGACACCAGGATGCATTGTAGAGATCAATAAATGTGCACACGCACAAAGAAAAAACAGGCTGCGCTGTTGGATGAGACTCCCCTGCATTGTGGTGCTGTCCTAGCAGTTTCTAGATCAGTGACACCATAGTCTAAACTGACTGTCGGTTATTTGAAACTACGATCTTTGGCTCTGTGATACTGATAGGTCTCTATTTAGTGAATATGCTTGACAATGAAAGGGTTAATTATAGCTGGGAAGCCTGTTATCTTCCCCTCCATTGATATTCATATTATGCAAAAGGGACAAGCCACCTGTCAGAATAATGTTCCCTCACTGTACTGATTCTAAACACTGTGAGAAACGAAGTGTGACAACCAGTTTTGTGTTATGTATTATTTGGCTTTAGTATTTATTAATATCTTGAAGTAGCTTTTTCTTTTATATTTTCCACATTCATTTTCATTTTAGTTGAGGTTTTAGTAATTTTGTTATGTGCTTTTGTCTCTTTTTTTATAGCTATAGTTCTTCAGTTTTCGTTCTTAGCTCAAACTTACTTTATTTCAGTTATTTGCCAGGGCAACATTTCTAATTTTTTTTTTAAGTTGATAAATCAATACAGAAAATTCCTTCATATTAACACAGTAAGATTGGTTTTTGTAATTAATGAAAAAAATATTATAATAAATATTCTGTACTTTAATCGACTTGTTTTGTGAACAAACATCCGATCAGAATCAATGTATCTGGATCGTCTTGCTTCTTTTGGAGGAAATAAAAGATAAATTATTTCAGGTTTAGATGTTAAATGTGACGTGTTGGTTGGGTCACAAGTTCTCAGTTATGTCCCCCAGTTCAGGCTTCAATTTAAAGGAAATATCTCATCCACAAATGAAAATTCTGTGATGTATGAACACCAAAGAACCACAAAACATCATAAAAGTATGTGACGTATGCACTCTATACAAGTCCTATGAATCCTAATAGATTGTTCTGCCAAAGATCTCATTTGCGATATACTTGTCCAAAAATGGCGCTTCAGTGAATTGCAACAGTCATTTACAGCAAACGTCATAAAGGTTCTTCAAAATGAATGCGTTTGTGTTTGACAGAAAACAACATGCAGGTTTGGAAAGACTTGGAGGTGAGTAAATTAGGACAATATACACCGATCAGGCAAAGAGCCACCAGGGAATACCATTTCCATGAAAGAGTGTACATGGTCTGCAACAATGCTTAGGTAGGTGGTACGTGTCAAAGTAACATCCACGTGGATGGCGGGACTCAAGGTTTTCCAGCAGAACATTACCCAAAGCATCACGCTGTCTCCACCGGCTTGCCTTCCTCCCACAGTGCATCCTGGTGCCATGTGTTCCCCAAGTAAGCGACGCACATGTACCCAGCCATCCCTGTAATGTAAAAGAAAACGTAATTCATCAGACCAGGCCACCTTCTTCCATTGATCCGTGATCCAGTTCTGATGCTCACGGGTCCACTGTCGGTGCATTCGGTGGTGGACAGGAGTCAGCATGTGCACCCTGACTGGTCTGTGGCTATGCAGCCCCATACGAACAAACTGATGCACTGTGTATTCTGACACCTTTCTATCAGAACCAGCGTTAACTTCATGAGCAATTTGAGCTACAGTAGTTCGACTGTTGGATCGAACCACATGGGCCAGCCTTCGCTCCTCACGTGTATCATTGAGCATCATTGGTTCACCACTGTTCCCTTCTTGGACTAGTTTTGATAGATACGGACAACTGCAGACCGGGAACACCCCACAAGAGCTGCAGATTTAGAGATGCTCTGACCCAGTCCTCTAGCCATCACAATTTGACTCTTGTCAAACTCGCTTAAATCCTTACGCTTGCCCATTTTTCCTGCTTCTAACACATCAACTTTGAGGACAAAATGTTCACTTGCTGCCGAATACAACCCACCCAATAACAGGTGCCGAGATGAAGAGATAATCAGTGTTATTCACTTCACCTGTTAGTGTTCATAATGTTATGTGTGATCGGTGTATTATGTATAAATATATATATATATATATATGTGTGTGTGTGTGAACTATTCCTTTAAATCTGCAGACCTCTAAGGCCTACTGCAAAACCTCTGGAGTGCAAAAAATACATAGACAGAGACACAAAGGGGAAAGGGTTTTTTCAAAAGACTCTTTGAACACCACAATGGGCTGGAGCTGGAGACAGAGAGAGGGAGACATGGCTTTGCATTGGCGGCCACTGTAACGCAGTGTCCGTTCTGTGCCCAGCAGATATATGCTAGTGATGTGTTTCCACTCCAGTGAATCTCAGCACATAAAAGTCAGGGGCAATCTCATCCACAAGAGCACAGGCGAACTGGTCCGGATCACATGAGATCGGCCTGGTGCAGCTCAGCGTAACCTGAAGGCATAGAAATACATATAGAACTAGTTAATGTACATGATGCTTATCTGGTTCGATGCACTAAATGCGTAGAGGCTCATAGATTTACATAGAGTGTGCAAGTGATAGAAAAAGGTCACCATTGCAGTCATAATATGACTTGTTTTTTTTTTCCTCTTTTTGTGGTTTCAGAGAGTTTAAGCCCTGGAATTTTTAGCTATACCATCATGGTATGGTAGCCTGCATGATTTCAGTTGATTTTTAAAAATAATCATGTTTAACAGTGGAATTCCTGGTGAAAATCTACTTTACCCATGATGCTGTCAACACGCTTCAAAATAGCTCTTTAGCTCCGCCCACTCCCATGAAGCACTGCGAATGATGCAATCGAGTCGATCTCCCTTTGCTCTCAAAATACTGAAATGTTTGTATATATATGCATATTTTACAATAAACTTAAATGAGTACTTTTATATTTCTGCATTTTTAATTTGATTATGCTGTTCGCAATGCTTCATGGGATTGTAGTTCTTTCCCTCACTAAAAGTCTTGTACCTTTGTCTTGTTATCCGATTTTCAAAAACGTTTTTGCTTCAAATCAAAGTTTATAGTGTTATGATTCACCTCGTAGCTGATTGGCTTATAACTCTTTAACGAAGACTATTTCTAAATCCCTATGGGAAAAATGAATTTAAGAAAACACTTCCGGAACCATCTTCACTGAAAAAGCAGGTGGGCACTAATGCTCTCAATTGAGTCTGAAATAGACACAGTGCTGCAGTGATGTATTTTTGTAAGCCAACCCAGAAGTTATCATCACCCTCATTCCCTCGAGAAAAAAACAATAGAATTTTCTTTTGGATTTTGGCTATTGGCTCTGTGACAAATAAAAGATTATGATTCTTTATGTTGATCATGATAATCTTCACAAATGAACAACTTTTATGAATTTTGAAGCCGAATCGCTAGACGTAAAAGCTAAATGTAGGCTATGGACAAACTTCACCATGGTCACATGACTTCAACGTCAACTCTTTCAGTATTTATTTTAATAGTTTCCCTCAAAGTTTAAATTATAGATTACAAGAATGGGAATAAAAACACAACAAGGCTGTGAAAGTGGACTAGTGAGAAGATGAGTTTATCTGTTCACCATAATGACATTTAATGTCCCCCAACAGCCTCTGCAGTCCCGTTTAGCCATTTGTTAGTGCCTTTTTCAAGACAAAACCTTCACAAATGGGGTTTTACTTTATGTAATGGAATAAAACTTGAGTTTGTGTTCACCACCTTATTTCAGGTCACATGAAATGGAAATTGTGATAGTCTTTTCTTCCCTATTGTGATGTATATCTGAGTGAAATGGCTTTTCGAACAAGAAAAATGTAGGGCGAGACTTGATTTTGTCCATCGGGAATTGATTGGATCATTGGATGGTTGTGGTTTGCTATTGGTCAATCTAATGTGAGTGACAGGTTGTCCCGCCCTCATGTCAGTAAACACGTCATTAGGGAAGAGAAGAGATGTCACTGCAAGAATTGTCCATTTTGATTAAATTAACTTTAACCAAAAACCCATTAAAACCCCCCATTGACTTTGGGACGGTGTAACCGGAAATGCTAAAATGCTAACTCGTTTCCAGGTTTTGGCCTACAGAAATATGTCAAACCTGCTGCTCTCTCCTGGCATCCTCAGTGTGTTGTTAATCATCTTAATTATCTTTATCAAAAGTATACAGCTTTTTAAAAAATCTTTTGATGTGTAAAAACAACCCACTTTGGTTTGTTGCCGTTGCAAAGGCCAGTACTAACAGAGCAGACAAGGTCTAGTTTTTCTTTTGCAGTCTTTTATGGAACTTCAGTAGCTTGATTAGTCTCCATATGAAATTTGTCCCACTGCCCTCTGGTTTGAAAAATGTCTTTGAAGTTTTAATTTCTCCATGATGTAATCTCCATAGCAACAAGGCTTTCCTGTATAAAAAGGGTCCGAATTACAGCATGCTGACATCGTTTATTCACACAAGAGTATTCGCTCACACACTCACACATATACATGTCACTTAATGAGCTGAGAAATGAGAGTGTAGATATATTTATGCAAAATGGAAAGAGGATCTTTATGTGCCTGTGTCTCAAACTTGCATACACCATTAGAGAAAATATTATGCTACCTGACTGAACATATAACTCATATAGGCCTGCTTTCAAAGACAGGGCTTAGATTTAGCCAGGATTAGGCCTTCGTTCAATTAGGACATTTAAGTACCTTTTATAAACGTTCCTTAGAAAAAATACATCACATATTTTAAGATATGTCAGTGCAAGTTCAGTTAAAACAGCTCAAACATGCTTTTTAGTCTTGGACTATAGGCTTAAACCTTGTCTGTGAAACCAGGGGATAAGTAATTAATTTGAGGATTATGCACTTTTGCTTGCTCCGGTTAACACATCAAGCCCTCATAATGCTCAGAAAACCATGCAAATACTTCTTTGTTATTACCACAAACTAAGTTGCAAACACTATCAGTTTTATGTGTTTGCAACTATATGTTATGTTGTTTTACTTATTCCTCACATGGCCTTGGCTTACTTGTGTTTTTTTTAATAACAAAAGTTCTATTTTTGGCAAATGTAAAGGCCCTTCAAACCAAAAGTGAAATGAATAAGCCTCAGGCTGAAGGAAATGTAAACTCACGCCAGTACAGTAGAGGGCGCAGCTCAGACAAACCTTTCAGCTGTGATGACATTCTAGAATACAGAAGAATAGAATGCAGAAGAAGAAAGTTCAACACTCTTACTTTAGCAATAAAAACAAAACAAAAAATGGATCATCAAAGGTCAGCAGCAAAGACATTGGTTAATAAAGTGAGATTAAATACATAAAGCACTTTTGTGTTATTTAACATTTAAGTATTTAGGTTTGCAGAATATTCTTAGTGCATTTCAAAGTCTTTATTCATTCATTCATTCATTCTTTCTGCTTTTTCAAGTGAGATGAGTAAATGTATGCTCACATTTAGTCTAGAACTACAATAACCATCATGTTTACTCGGCACACACAACACATCTGGAGTCAGTCAAGAAATGGGGAAACAAAATAACTTGTGTAACTTATTTGAAAAGTAACTCAGATATTTTGTTGTAAATTTAAAAGTAATGCATTACTAGTTACTTGAAAAAGTGATCTGATTACATAACTCGCTGTACTTGTAATGCGTTACCCCCAACACTGTTAAGGTCTATGTGATTCATGGCTCGTATTTTGACAGGACTGATGACGAAAACATTTATACACATTCCTTATCCATACGGACAACACAATGTGCTTATTGTTGTTTTCTAATAGACACAACTTTGTTTGTTTCCTCAGCAAAATATTCAAGTAGTTGTCACATGCATCACTGCAAAGTCAGGATTTTAACCCAGACCATAATGTCTGTTTGCCTGTGTGTTTTTTAGGCCAGCAGAACGCTCGGGAGAAGATGTGGATATAATTCTGGCTCGGCTGAAGGGCGTGAAGGCCTTTGAAAAGTTTCACCCCAACCTGCTGCAGCAGATCTGCATGTGTGGCTTCTATGAATACCTGGAGAAAGGCATCACCTGTAAGAATCACATTTAGAATTGTATTTTCATTATGATGCTTCTAGATTTTAATCCATTGAGAGCAGTCAGGAAATGTGTTTTCAGAAAGCTAAAGGAAAGAATCGACACATAAAAAGTAAAGATTGTTTTTGTGTAGGATGATTCTTTGGAGATAAAAAAAAAAGTTTTTGAAAATGTTCAAAACTTTGGGGTCAGTAAAAATACTTTTTTTTTAATAATACTTTTATTCGGGAAGGATGCATTACATTGATCAATAGTGACAGTACATTTATAATGTTACAATTTTTTTTTAAAAACTTTCTATTCATCAAAGAATCCTTAAAAACTTTATCACAGTTTACATTAAGTAGCTGAAGACTCAGGAAATGATGCTAAAAATCTAGCTTCACCATCACATGATTAAATTGCATTTTAAAATATTTAAAGTAGAAAACAATTATTTGAAATGGTTATGATAGGTTTTACTGTTTATTTGTCAAATAAACGTATCCTTGATGAGATTAAGAGATATTTAAAAAATAAAACTTTTACTGACCCCAAGATTTTGAAAGGTACTGTATACACATCAGGTTCTTCAGATCAGCATATTGGATTCTTGATGGTTTTATAACCAACTAAAAAATAAAATGTCTCTAAGGAACCTAAAAATGTCTTTATGTGGCATCAGGCTGAAATTATAAAATAACTGAAACTTTGGTTACACTTAATTTCAATAGTCCACATTAGATATTCTACTTTGTATCTACTTGTCAACTAACTCTCATTATAGTGTTATCACTCTTAGGTTAGCGTTAGGGCTAGTACAATAATTTGACATGTAGTTACTTTTACAATCAGTAGAAAGTCTTTTGGCAAGCATCAAAATAAAGAGTTAGTATATATTAAGCAGACAGTCTACTTTGACATGTAGTTTCTCATAGTTAGTGGAATGTCTAAAGTGGACTATCGAAATAACATGTTAACGAAACTTTTATTGTTAAGCGTCTAGTCCTGACTAGAAATTGCCAACTAATGAGACAATAAGAACCACATGTTACATTAATGAAAAGAAGTAACTGTCATGTCATCGAAATTAAGAATTCCTCTGCAATTTGCAGATCAGTATTCATAGACTCACTTTGTTTGGCTGCAGTGTATAGGCAGGGTGACATCGGCACCAGCTGGTACGCAGTTCTGTCTGGATCTCTGGATGTGAAAGTGTCTGAGACAGCCAACCATCAGGTAAGAGAGACCACAATCAGGATCATTTGAAACCTCAATCTGCTAGGAGTCAGCTGAGATAAGTAGTAGTTTGCCCTGGCAGACATCATTTGCATCCATCAGCATACAGAAACTGCTACGAAGAGCTGTTGTTGAGTGGGCGAATGGTCCAAGACTGGCCTTGTTAACAGTCGAGGACGTTGAGGCAGGGCTGCTGGGTATGGAAGCATCTTTCTGTGAATCCACGGGGAATACAATGAGTCATGCTGTCAGATGTGTTTGCTGGCCCTAAAGCATTCATCACTTCCACACAAATGAAGAGGAATTTTCAAAGATTCCAGAAGCGTCCATGGTTTGCATATTAGAGCTTATGTGTATAGAAATTTATCTCTTTTTTTGTCATTCATTTCCACCAAATAGAAATGCAGAAAAATCGTTGTTTAAAAAAAAGAACACTCTCCTTGTTTGCCATTGGTCGGTCAAACAGATATTCGGACCAAACACCAAAAATGTTTCTGTGTTGGGCTGCTTCAAATAAAGCACTATTGGACAGTCATTCTTATAGACTCTAAATATTAAGCTGGGAAAGTATTTTTTACATCCCCTTTACTATGATCGCTTTTATTATTGGGATCGGTAATTTTTTGAAAGAAGTTTCTTCTGCTCACCAAAGCTGCATTTATTTGATCAAAAATATAGAAAAAACAGTAATATTGTGAAATATGGTTGCATTTTAGAAGAGCTGTGATCTATTTGAATATATTTTAAAATGTAATTTAAATTACATTTAAATTGTGGTGCTAATTTAAATTATGGTGTAATAAATTACATTTAAAGTATGGTAATTTTCAGCATCATTACTCCAGTCTTCAGTGTCACATGATCCTTCAGAAATCATTCTAATATGCTGATTTACTGCTTAAGAAACATTTCTAATTATTATGAATGTTGAAAACAGTTGAGCTGCTTAATATTTTTTTTTGAAACTGAGATACATTTTTTCTGGATTTTTTATGAATATAAAGTAAAAAAAATTAATAGTTTGTAACATTATAAATGTCTTTACTGTCAAGTTTTGATCAATTTAAAGGGGCTATATGTAGAATTCAGAACCCTTGCTATTAGCGACACTGGTGGCCATTAAGTGAACTGCAGCCAGACTCAACGTGACTCAATCAATCTACTCACGGCGGAGCTCTTTTTCATTTTTGCTTAAAAGTAAAAAGAAATTGGAATCACCTTTGCAGCAATACTGTTAACTAACATTGAATATGTAAATATGTTCTCCGCTTTCCTCTCAATAACAAAATAAACAAAACAAAAATGAAAGCGGTGAGAAAGCAGCAGTTAAGGAAGCATCTGATCATGTGATGTGGATACGTTTGCACAAGCTCACCGACATCATGTTGACAGATGAGGTAATTAAAATTACAATGTTATGATAGTTTGAAAATAAAGTATGTTTGAGGCTATAGACTGTATATATCCGGCTAATCCCTTTTCTTTGCTTGGCACATTGACATTACAGTATGGAATAGCTCTTCATTATCCTGAACATTGTATAAGCGTCCATTTCGTGCTCTCGGGGGCGCGCATAATCATAACATCCTTTGGATTTTCACGGCAAAAACGTCCTTTACATAAAAATCAGTCTAAAGGCTTTCATAGACAGCCAAGGAAGTGAAGGAAGTTCTTTTTTTATGTATGCGTTACAAGCTGTTCACACATTTGGCAATAAAAAAGCAATTAATAAATGAAATTTCTTACATATAGCCCCTTTAATTTGTCCTTGCTGAATAAAAGTATTCATTTCTTGTTTAAAAAACTATATATTAGAAAAAAAACCCAGTAATCTCATATAAGTGTCCTTGAAAGTTTCATAGGAAATCTCAGCAATGACTCACACTTTGCACTTTGTCTTACATGAACTCAATCATCTTCTCATCAATTCTTCCATATGTCTACCCATATTCATTTGTATAGCTTCTGACAGTGTCAACAATCATCAGATATGTTTCTATTTTTATTTCTGCTCAAGAAAAGTAGCTTAACTGTCAGTCCTACTTTTAGTGCATAAAACAAAAATGAAAACGCTATTAATTTTCCTGAGCTATGAATGTGAATCCTCTGAGTACTGTTTCCCCCCACTGAACCTGTATGCATCATAGCATTCATATGTAAAACATTCTGGGTACTTGCCTGATTACATGCACGATTGTGCATAGAACTGACACAAGGCATCGTGTTATGCTTCTTTTTCACACATGTGCTGTTGCCCTGCAGCTATGAATGTCCTGCACTGAGCTGAACGTGTGTGTGGTGCGTATGTGCATGTGAGAACACGTTTCATTGATGCAATATTAACAATGTGTGTTGTTCCAGTTTCACGAAGTGATCCGTTGGGCAATATGCTATCATCACGCTGCTCTGATCAAATGAATGTAAACTGCAAGACAAATGTATGTGTTTATGCAACATGAATGTGTGAGCTTGTATCTTCTGATCTCGGATCATTTGTTATGTGCAACAATCTTTTTAAACCTCATTGAGCACATTCCCTTACAGTGTGTGTGTGCACACATTTACATAAATTACATGTCATTTAAAGCAATAGTTCACCCAAAAATGACATTTATTTTCATTTTATAAGGACTGAGTGGTCTTTCAAAGCCATATGGAGCTTTGAATTTAAGTCATTATTTACTTAATTTCTGTTCTCTGAAGCGTACAGATTTGGAACAGCATGAGGGTGGATAAATAATGGCACAGTTTTCATTTTGGACAAACTACTCCTTTAGGGTCTTTATGATAAGCTTGCAAAAATGTTATCATGTTTTCTCTCTCTCTTTTTACCTTTTGCTCCTCTCAATATTTCTCTTTTTTCTGCAGGATGCTGTAACAATCTGTACTTTGGGAGTGGGAACAGCATTTGGGGAGTCGATTCTGGATAACACTCCCCGACATGCCACGATTGTCAGCCGAGAGAACAGTGAACTTCTGCGCATTGAACAGAGGGAGTTCAAAACACTGTGGGAGGTTTGTTTGTGTGCAAGTGTTGCTGAATGTTTATATTAGATAAAATACCCCTATTGGCTGACAGGAAGAACAGAAATGGCTCTGTAAAAAGCAAAAAAGAATCTGACCGTGACCCATGTGTGTTTTTTATAGCGGGTTTCCAGTCTTTGTAGGGTAGGGAATTGAGAGATTCTGTGTAATTGATGTAATTCAGTGTGGCAGAAGTTAAAGTGCCCCATTTATATTATTTTAAAGGCTCCTATTTTTGTTTTGGAGGTTTTACATGCATCCAAAGACAACAAAAAAAAACCTCTATTTTCCTATGATATACATTTCAGCATCACCACTTTTTTCACAATGTCTGAAACAGTTCAGCAGCCTCTCTAAACCCCTCCTTTCAGAGAGCCTACTCTGCTCTGATTGGTCACATGACCCAGTCTCTTGTGATTGATCTACGGCCTACAGCGCGTGTTAGAAATGACATGCCCTGTTGGCTCAGATCGCCTCATGGGTAGCTCGACCCGAATCCCAATCTCACAAGCAACCGTAAGAGTTTTTTGTGATGTTTGAGTCAATGGAGACACGACATGCGAAAGGTGTATTTGCAAAATATTCTGTATCTTAGTAAGTCTGCTAGGTACCGCTAGTGTCACAGAAACGACATACTTCACCTTTAAACGTATCAGTTTAACAACTTTGTCAGTTATTCAAATCAAACACCATGGAGTCACTTTAAATGTATGCCAGAAGTACTTTTTAAAAATAGTATAATATAATAAGTGTTAGTAGCCTATTATAGATAAAAAGTAAAACGTAATTATAATAAATATAAATAGGCTATAATAAATAAGATATAATAAATAAAAAAGTTTGTGAAATTATGCAAACTGATGACTTTAACAAGCGCTGAGACTATCGATTAACATAAGTTTTCTTTAAAAAAAACAAGGGATTTAATAGTAATTTATAGTGTTAATATTAATTGCCGAGTCCACGAATAGCTTGGGAGCATTCACAGCTTATATGGACCGCACACCACTGCCATACTACTCATACTAAATTTGCAGAAATGTTCTTTATGCTGCAGTTCCCAAAATATGCAGTATACAATGTTGATGTTTCTTTTAGGGCTGCCCTTGAATAAAAAAAAAATCTACTCGACAATTAGTCGTTCATTTAAGCGATTGGTCGATTAGTTAAGCCATATAATTCATAATAATGAGCCTTTAATATATAATACATAGCCCAAGCAGCTCTCAAGTGCGCGTATAAATCTTGCCACTGCACACCGGCAAATATAAAATAATGATTATGAATGTATCTTGAAAAAACAGCAAAGTACTGTCTGAATATTTTAATAATTTATTAAACAATGCTGACTCGTCATCTCTGCAGTAGTAGACGCACATAAATACACGTTTCATACGGATAACATAATCTAATCTGAGAATATTTGTTTTCCACTTGACAATCGCTTGATATTTCAAGCTTTTTAAGATATTGCTCGTGTCTGTGAGGCAAGTATAAATTGAGTTTTGATTTATTTTTTGATGCACTCAGGTTCACAGAGATGGCAGAAAGTGCATCCTGTTTGTTTACTTTATTTTACAAAGACACAACGTTTTCTTGTTATTGTGAGTTTACACAAATAAAGGTAGACCATTTACAGTTTCGAATGATGATTTACTCTTATATTGGAACAAAAATGTCGGAGTATTTTAAATTGTTTCTGCTGTTGTCAGGAAAAAAAGCAAGTGATCACACCGCCACTTCCATTTCATGCTGTAAAGTGTGCTATACTGTACATACACAGCACATAAAGCCTGTAAGCAGTATGCCTCCATTCCATTCTGATCAATGCCACTGTGTCTATAACATGGCACTTTTTCAGTGCTAATCTTTCAGCAACAGTAACACTGGGTGGCGCTGTCTGATCTGCTAACAGCTCGGTCAGATCCTCTGGGCTGTTCAGCACAGTTATATGCCAAATCCCAGGCTTTAACAGGCTTTCATAGAGTGTGTGAACGTGCGTGTGTGTATGTTGTAACTGTAAACCAGTGGTCTCAGCAATAATCGGTTCAGGAGTCATGTGTTGGTCTTTGAAGTTTGTCACGTTAACTGCAGAGAATTGGGGGTAAATGCATTGGGATGTTGTGAAAAAGGCAAGATATCCGTATTTCTTGCCTTAAACGGATTTGGCATTGTTGTTAATTCCAAAAGCTTTTGAGTGTGTTTGGGAACGTATGACACGCATTTGTTCTCGAATCTTTCCTGCCTTAGAAAAATAGACTGAAATGATCTCAAATACAAAACGAACAAACAAAAAAACATCCCCAATTTCATAATGCTTTTCTTGATATTAATGAAAGCTCTTATTTCAGCATTCAATGATGCCCCAGTGGAGTCTTTTACTGGATTTAAATATTCATTAGTCTTTATATATCTCTATATGCATCTTCAAAATATAGTTTTAAAGTGATAGTTAATAAAATTGAATATTCTGTTGTCATTTTCTTAACCTCATTTCATTCCAAACACTTCATTTTTCTTTAAATACTTTGTTCAGCAATTGAATTGGAACAGGGGCTATTAAGGTTAAAAAAAATTATACAAAAAATCACTGTAAGATCACCATAATGTATTCCACCATTTTCACTGAATATTTCACTGAAAATCTTCCTCGTTTGTGTTAAAGGGTTAGTTCACCCAAAAATGAAAATTCTGTCATTAGTTACTCAATCTCATGACGTTCCACACCTGTAAGACTTTTGTTCATCTTTGGAACACAAATTAAGATATTTTGATGAAATACAAGAGTTTTTTTTTAATCTCACATATAAAGCAATACAATTACCACATTCAAGGTCCAGAAAAGTAGTAAAGACATTGTTAAATTAGTCAACGTGACTTATAAAGTAGAACTGCGCTATTCTGGATAAAATGAGAATCACGATTTTTTGGTTTCAAATAGAGACCGCGATTCTCCTACAATTCTGAATATACAACCAAACAAAATAATATGTAATTTACTAGAGGTTCTGACAAAATCCAAATTGCTGGACTTTAATTGCTGGAAAATATTTGAAAGAATAATTTTTTTAAATGGTTTCGACTGAATTCAATGTTTTTTAATTAAAATTTTGAATGAATGATTCAATGACATCAGTATTTACATACTAACTTAAAACTTATATCTCAGTACTTCTGTGATACACAGAAATAGGCTAACTAATGTGTGGTTCAAAACTGCTCTCTCTGGCTCTGGCAGCACAAACACATATTTGAATTTTCTGGTGTGATTTTGTCAAAGGTTTAAAAGATGCTCGCGAATCGTTGTTATTAATAAAATAAGATTGCGTGGGTGCAATTAATCGTGAAATCTATTGAAGTGATTAGAAGATTGAAGTGACTAGATCGCTTTTTGTGTGCAAAAACAAAACAAAAATAACCACTGTACTGACGTTCACTGTTTTAACCATGTCTTTACTACTTCTCTGGACCTTGAATGTGGTAATTTAGTTGCTTTCTATGAGAGATAAAAAATCTCTCGGATTTAATTAAAAGTATCTTAATTAGTGTTCCGAAAATGAAAGTCTTGCAGGTTCAGAACGACATGAGGTTGATTAATTAATTGCAGAAATTTCATTTTTGGGTGAACTGACCCTTTAATGTACATTCAAATAAGGCACATCCTGCCATGTCAAACTTATTTACAACATCACATTTGAACACAAACGATATTTTCTGGGAATAATGTTTTCAATATAAATTACTGTCTGTTTATCATCCAAAGCTGCTATGGTATGTTGTGTATGGATTACTTTATATTCTGTACTTAACGTTCAAAAGTTTGTTCTGCTAAACACAAAAGAAGATATTATGAAGAATATGGGTAACCAAACATTTGATTGGCCCAGCTGACTTATATGGGGGAGAAAAATCCTATGGAAGTCAGTGGGAAGTCTGCTGAAGAAAGAAATTCCTACAGGTTTGGAACAACTTCAATGATGACAGAATAGTAAACTATCCCTTAAACATGTGTACAGTCAACATTTGACATGGTTTCATCTGTGGACACCTGCTTATGAAGAATCTGTGTTCTGTATTGTAATAACTTTACTGTGCTGATCATTTATGATCATTTCAGCATTAAACATGAAGTGACTCAGTGTGTGTGACACACAGAGGCTGTAAGGCTTCTGTCATTAACGCTGTGTGTGTAAATAGTATCACCCGTGTCTCACAGCTTGATAGTGGCCATATGTGCCATATTTTTGTTTCATTTCTCACACATGCAGCTGAATAATCAAACATACGACATGAATTATGTATCAGTCTCTGCTGCATCAATGGAACAATGAGGGTGAAGATCTCTCTGTCTCTACTATTTTCCTCCTCTCTCTCTTTGTAAAGCTCCTCTCATTCAGACGAGTGCTCATGAGAGTGTTTTTGTTTGTGTACGAGTAGTGTGTGTGTGAATTAGGGAAAGGGTGACAGAGTTCATATTTTGTGTATGTGTGAGGTGCACCATTTCAAACCCTTACAAACTTATCGGCCTCGATCACGATGTGTATGAAAATATTCATATATGCATGGCTAACACAATAGTCTGCAGACTTTACATCTCATTGAAAGCTTTACAAAAATATATGCCAAATAAACAACATTTATTAGTTAGGCAGGCTAAGTATTAAACTCTTAAGATCATCATGACTCACAGTTTTATTGTTAACTATAACTAAAACTACTAACCTGTCATCTGTCACGCCCCTTTGTAGGCTTAGATCTGGACTTAAATGGTTGTAATTCAAGAATGCTTTGAATACAGACCTAAGGTTCATGTCTTTTTATAGAAGACACTCAGCAGATTATTGCAGCTTCACAAAATTAAAGTATAAAGTTAGAGAAGTTTATGTAAAGCAAATATACTGAACTTAATATTTTTTTAGTTTTCTGTTTATTGAACTTTTACAATAATAACAGGATACAAATACAGGAGAATTGTGAAAAAATATTTCCCCACCCCACCCCCCAGAGGGAAAAAATTTATTAAATAATAATAAAATAAAAAAAAAAAATAGACAAAATAGCTAGATAAAATAGAAGAGGGGAAAAAACAAACAAACAAAAACACATAAAAAAACACTCAATACATATTTTAATACAAAGAATGTCAAGAATAATGTCTCGAGTGTGTGTATATATATATATATATATATATATATATATAATGTATTATAGATAATAATAGAATATATGCTGGAGCATAAAAGTTTAGACATTTCGGCCATTTATCAACAAACAAAAACTTACAGCTATAAAGTATATACATATACATATATAAGGTTTTTTTATTTTATCCTATACATATATATATATATATATATATATATATATATATCACTAATTCTTGAGATAAGAGACAAAACATGTTTTAGAAGTTAGTTTTTATTATTTAATAATACATTATTTTTAAACTGATATATTTGTAGACGTCAGATGCATTAAAAAGCATGATATTTTAATTTGATCCATCTAACAACAATGTAAAATACACAATTATGTAATTGTGGTGTTCAGTAAAGGAGCTAAGTGAAAAAAAAACTCTCTAAATTTTTATCTTGGGTTAGAGTCATTACGAACAATACAATTCCTAAATTCCTTAATTCTCTAACCTCCTTTTTAACATTAAACATATATAACCAATGTTCTCAGGTAAATCAGACACGATATCATGTAGTTCAGTTGATGTTTTTAATATTTTAACACAATGAATTGAAAAGACACTTCTTTCAAAATTAACAAAAACCTTCACGTGACGGTGTTAGATACTGATGGAGTTGACATATACTGACAGAGTTGACATATACTGACGGAGTTGACATATACTGACGGAGTTGATATATACTGACTGAGTTGATATATAGTGACGGTTCTGACTAAGGTCCAGCTGGGGCCAAATATACAGTATATGTAAATAGAACCATGAAACAGCATTAGAAGAATTCCCCATATGCAAAAAACCTATTAAATCACATTATATAGATTTTTTGAGAGCACTTGTCTACCATCAGACATAAAACCTTACGGAGTTGATGTCTGACGGAGTTGACAAAATTGATTTTTTTTTTCCACCTTAACCACGTGTTGTACAATAGAGCAATTTGTATTTCTTTTAGCTGGCTTAATAAACACATCAAAAATGCCAAGATTTATCCCACAACTATTTACAGAAACGATTACACCGCGATGACAGAGTTGACATGTTAAAGCTGTGACCAGAGAGACTTCAAAATTGTTTGCATAAAATATAAAAAAATAAATGAAATGACCTTGACATTGCCTGATTTATTCAGAATTATAAAAAACATGGAGTTGACACAAAATGAGGACACAACTTTGATAGGAATTTTTTATGGAAAATATAATTCAAGACTTACTTTTTGTATTGTTTGATATACTACAGATCTCTGCCTTTCATATATATATATATATATATATATATATTTTTTTTTTTTTTTTTTTTTTTTATTATTATTATTTTTTTTTAATTTGTTGCATTTTTGCAGGACACTGACAGTTAATAGGCTATAAACTTTTTTTGGTAATGGAAATAAAGCTGAAATAAGATAAAATATAAATATTAGATGAAATGTTTAAACAAAGTTAAAAATGTTGAATAAATAAGTTAAAATTAGCATTACTAACTACTGAAATAAAAATAATTTAATGCTAAATAATATGAAAAATTACAAAAAATTAAACTAAATCAATCAAAATATTAATTAATACTATAATAGTATATTATTAATACTAAAATAACACACAAAGTTCACAAATGGACTGGACAACATCACATCAACCTCTTAAAGACAGAAACTACATTAGTGTTTACCTTACTGGAAAAGGACTGAACTAACTGATACTCAAAGACAGACTACTCTCCTCTCTAATGTGATGAAGGTGATTTCACTACAGCTGTAGGGCACAAACACACACACACACACACACACACAGCTGTCCGTTCAGTGTAAATACAATTTAATACCCTTAATAATTGATGAAGCTATGAGCTTTTGAGAGCCTTTTAGCAGCCCATAGTTCCCTCTCTCTCACTCATGTGTAATGCTGTGGTACAGTGTGAACGCAGCTCTCTGATTGGCTGCAGCTATTGCTTGGCAACGGTGACTGAAGTCCAGTCAGATGCTCAGCCAGAAAGATCCAAAGAGCAGACACTGGATCACATTATCCATACGTGCGTAACTGGAGCGTTATGGGTGTGTGTGTTTGATTTTATGTCTGTGCATCTGACTGAAAAAGAGTGGAAGTCTCCTGGGTTTTCTTGGATAATGGTGGAAAGTTGGCAGGGTTTAGGAAGGAGACAAGTATCACGTCCCTGTGGGATTCTCTGTCGGACTACGCTACACAAACTCTCAGGGTGAGTCCCATTGGCTTCAGTTATGCCACATGTACAAAGATTAGGTGCTATTTTCATTGTTTAAAATCAAGAAACCACACCTAAAATTGATATATTAGTACTAACCCTGGATTCAGACTCATCAATATCACTGTGGTTATTGAGGTTAATGATGTCAGAGATCTTTTTCAGCGGTGGTATTGATTTTTACTGGTACTAGTCATGGTTCTGCTTTTTGATACATGATCTCTTCTTGCGTACCTTCCCTACTACACCTGATTTTTTTTATGCGTTTTTAGAATCTATTTTTTCCGATAAGGTGTTAATGACTTGATAAAGAGGCCTTGTCCTTGTGTGGCTATGTGAGGTGAATATCAGCTGCTGAAAGCCGAGGATGTGCGTTGAATGTTGAGGGGCTTCTGTCTCTCCGGGTCAGTTCTGTGCCAGGCTGCAGGGGGCACCGCCTGACGGGGCACTGAGGGAGGAAGTACACTTGTTCTGTGTGCTTATATGCTGTTAATTGCATAATCCTGACTGAATTACTTAACCTATGTGAAGGCAGCCAGCTGGAAAGAACAACGTGTTATTTTGTGTGTGTGTGTGTGTGTGTGTGTGTGTGTGTGTGTGTGTGGTCTGCAAGTCTGGGGGATGGGAGAAGTTAAGAAAAAGTTAGCTTTTGTTTAAGCTTCAGGAAACAGGAAGGAAACAGGATATACAAAGTGCATTTGTGTGAATGGAACAAAGCGGCCAAAGGAAACCATCTGCTTCAATTTGCTGTTGGAACCCTCTCTGATTCTTTAACACTAAACATTCAGTTCACTTTATCATACAGAATGTCCTCTGGACACTCTGTCAGTTCTACTCAATGGAAACACAACGCATCAGAGTACCACGAGCCGTAGTACTGCATTTAAAGTTAATGAAGGCGCAGTGCATCTGTATTACATCAGTCCACTCAGAAACCCTTAATCTCACAGTATGTGGTGAAGGATCCCATGTGGAGTTACAGACATATGCCTGGCATAATGTTTAAAAGAGCAAAATCACAACACCTTTCATGCTTTTGGATGCTTTTAAATGTTTATAGTTCATAAATAGATTCTATTCTATTTGCACTAGTATTTACACTACCGTTTAAATGATTGCAGGCAAGATTTATTTTTTTCAAGGGTGCATTAAATTGATTAAATTGATCAAAGTGACAGTAAAAGATATTTATAATGTAAAGATTTCTATTTTAAATAAATTCTAAAAATGGTTTCCACAAAGAAGTTTCTTGAGCAGAAAATCAGCATATCAGAATGATTTCTGAGGGATCATGTGACACTGAAGACTGGAGTAATGATGCTGAAAATTCAGCTTTGCATCCCAGGGGTAAATTACATTTTAAAATATGTTTAAAATGTAAACAATTATTTTAAATGGTGATAATTTTTCACATTAATACTGTTTTACTGATTTTTTGTCAAATAAATGCAGCCTTGGTGAGCAGAAGAGACTTCTTTCAAAAACATTAAAATATTCTTACCCCAAATATTTAAACGGTAGTGTGTGTGAGTGTGATTTTACAAACCATTATTTCTAAGATTTGTGCTGTGCTTCATATTTATGTGGAATTTTATGGATAATAAGAAAGTGTCCTCATCTCAATATTAATTCTTAGTTTATAACAAAGGGCGATTCTGTAGGATCGTACTGCAGCCTGATGACTGAAAAAGGACCTGCTTTTTAGTCAATGAAGTATGAGACATATCAACTGCTGAAAAATGATGAAAAAGTAATTATTAGTCCTTTAGTTATTACTTTTCTTCACTGCAAAAGTAACTTTATTCATCAGTATTATTTTGTCAGTATTTTTAAAACAAAATAAGTTCACTCATAAAGATTTATAATGAAGAGTATATCTTAAATCTAGTTTATTCCCATTGGTGGATCGTTTTTTTCCCGCATTATAAGTATAAACCATTGAATTTCATTTATATTTAGTTTAGTTTTTTTCATTTTTTATGGATCTTTAGATAATATTCTGGAAAACAAGACAAAAATACTGATTAAGAAAATACATTTTTGTAATTTGAAGCTGTAAACTCCATTCACACTGGCTGAATAAATCAACGTCACAGCCTTTTTGGGAATATGTAAAAACGATTTCAAGGTGCAAAATAATGTGTGTTTGAACTCTAGGTTAGTTTGGGCCGGTATCAGTGTCTCATTCATTGCCTGCTGTTCCTCAGCTGCATGTGGCACCTCGTCACTGATCACCATGGCGATACGAAGAGAAAAGGAACAAAAACATCTGAATATTCATAGTGATCATTGCCAAGCCACAAAAGGCTTCAATCTGATTGGTGGAGCTCAGCGTTTTAACTATAGTGCTTTCACTTTAATGATGTAAAGGCAGTCATTTCACCTCTGCGAAAATGACTCAGTACAGCTCTAAGGTGTTGAATGGTTGGAATAAATTTTCATTTTGTTATTCTGTGTGTTGCAGAAATACAGGCAGTGCATGGCAGGGCTTCTCGCCCCGCCGTACGGAGTGATGGACAGTGGGGCTACAAATGACAGTGAGTATCACACGCAAACATACACACTCACACAAGACATCAATGATGATTTCTCAGCAATTTCTTTCTGTTTGATGCAGGAATGCCGGACAAAGAGAATCTCAACAGCGACCCTCTCAATTTTATGTCAAAAAACCTGAATAAGGTAAGATAGTGCCATCAGTCATAGTTACATTCTCATTCATCACCTTTACATTTTATTGGGTTATATAGAATTTATTTATTTATTTGTAGATTCTTTGTTGTCTGTAAAATGAATATTCACATTCGCTGGTTGTGATTTTCCTGTGTCTATGTTGATTCCTAAGGGGCCTTTGTGAAAATAAAAAATATACAATCTTTCTCTTGTGCACGAGAAACATTCGCATATGCACAAGAAACTTTTTGTATGTGCATGAGAAACTTTTCACATTTTTTGCACACATTTTACATAAATTCCTGGTGTATATATAGGCCTACTATCTATATATTTCCTTTGTGCGTTACTACTATTTTACTATGAAAATGAGAAAACAAGAGTAAGGATGTGCATGAATTAATAAAGACCTATTTGCTCAAAATTTGGCTTTCGTTAGGGCAATACACCTCTAATATCACGGCTTTATGTTCACTTTAACGAATGCTCTGATGGCTGAGAAACTGCGCTTTGAAATGGGCTGATGGAGCAATACGGCTGTGTGTATTGTCCTATTTGCCAAATTCAAGGGTCCAGAAAAAAAAGACTGAGACAATAAGAAGTGCTCAAAAGTTGGCTTTCGTTAAGGCAGTACATAATATTTCAAGGCCTTATGTCCTCTTTAGCGAATGTAACTCTGGCGGCCGAGAAACCACGCTGTGAAATGAGCTGAAATGAGCAGTAGGCAGCTCGGTGTTCATTGTCATATGCTAAGTTAAATGGTTCAGAAAAACATTGATAGACTACAGTAAAAGTGATAAAAGTGATATTTGGATTTTGATAGGGCAGTAGATTTACAGTGGGGAGAACAAGTATTTGATACACTGCCGATTTTGCAGGTTTGCCCACTTACAAAGCATGTAGAAGTCTGTAATTTGTATCATAGGTTCTCTTCAACTGTGAGTGACGTAATCTAAAACAAAAGTCCAGAAAATCACATTGTATGATTTTTAAATAATTAATTTGCATTTTATTGCATGACATAAGTATTTGATCACCTACCAACCAGTAAGAACTGCACCTGTTTGAACTCGTTACCTGTATAAAAGACACCTGTCCACGCACTCGATCAAACAGACTCCAACCTCTCCACAATGGCCAAGACCAAAAACCAGAGAGCTGTGTAAGGACATCAGGGATAGAATTGTAGGCCTGCACAAGGCTGGGATGGGCTACAGGACAATAGGCAAGCAGCTTGGTGAGAACGCAACAACTGTTGACGCAATTATTAGAAAATGGAATAAGTTCAAGATGACGGTCAAGCTCCCTCGGTCTGGGGCACCAGGCAAGATCTCACCTCGTGGGGCATCAATGATCATGAGGAAGGTGAGGGATCAGCCCAGAAATACACGGCAGGACCTGGTCAATGACCTGAAGAGAGCTGGAACCACAGTCTCTAAGAGAACCATTAGTAACACACTACACCGTCATGGATTAAAATCCTGCAGCGCACGCAAAGTCCCCTGGCTCAAGCCAGCGCATGTCCAGGCCCGTCTGAAGCTTGCCAATGACAATCTGGATGATCCAGAGGAGGAATGGGAGAAGGTCATGTGGTCTGATGAGACAAAAATAGAGCTTTTTGGTCTAAACTTCACTCACCGTGTTTGGAGGAAGAAGAAGGATGAGTACAACCCCAAGAACACCATCTCAACCGTGAAGGATGGAGGTGGAAACATCATTCTTTGGGGATGCTTTTCTGCAAAGGGGACAGAACGACTGCATCGTATTGAGGGGAGGATGGATGGAGCCATGTATCGCGAGATGTTGGCCAACAACCTCCTTCCCTCAGTAAGAGCATTGAAGATGGGTTGTGGCTGGGTTTTCTAGCATGACAACAACCCGAAACTCTCAGGCAGGGCAACTAAGGAGTTGCTCCTTGAGAAGCATCTCAAGGTCCTGGAATGGCCTAGCCAGTCTGCAGATCTGAACCCAATAGAAAATCTTTGAAGGGAGCTGAAAGTCCGTATTGCCCGGCGACAGCCCCAAAACCTGAAGGATCTGGAGAAGGTCTGTATGGAGGAGTGGGCCAAAATCCCTCCTGCAGTGTGTGCAAAGCTGGTCAAGAACTACAGGAAACGTATGATCTCTGTAATTGCAAACAAAGGTTTTTGTACCAAATATTAAGTTCTGCTTTTCTGATGTATCAAATATTTATGTCATGCAATAAAATGCAAATTAATTACTTAAAAATCATACAATGTGATTTTCTGGATTTTTGTTTTAGATTCTGTCACTCACAGTTGAAGAGAACCTATGATAAAAATTACAAACTTCTACATGCTTTGTAAGTGGGCAAATCTGCAAAATTGGCAGAGTATCAAATACTTGTTCTCCCCACTGTATCGCAAATAAAACTTTAACGGTCAATTAAAAAAATATTGGTACAGTAAAATGTACTAAAATTTCGACTTTCACAAGATCAAGCACCCTTTATTAAACCACTTTGTCGGATTTAACGCATCCTTGGGTGTTGGAGAAATGATTATTTTCCTTGTTTAATTCCTACAGTGCATAGAAAGGGGAGTCTTCAAAAAATGACGAATAAGTACCTGGATTCAGCCTCGTACTAGAAAAACTGCTCTAATGAAATTGAAAATTTGAGCACTTTTCATCAACCCAATGCACACATCCTTACACCATCAGTCCATTTCACACCATGCCGCTGTTTCACAGCTGCCACAGAGGAGGCGTTAAAGCGAATATAAGGCCATGATATTAGAGGTAAACTGGACCCTTGAACATCGCTTTATGGACCCTTGAATTTGACAAATGGGACAATGCACACAGCCATTTCACGAGAAATGTCTCACTGCAGCTTGCGCTGAACATCCAACCTGGCCGACATCCAAGTGGAACATCTGCAGCCGATTCTTAAGATTTTATTGCTCATGTTAATCACAGTAGTGATTGCCTACACCGAACACCGGTGGGATTTCTGGTGGAGTGGTTTAGTGGGGAGTCACAAGGTGACTTGGGCACGGGCGTGACTTCTGACATCACACTTTGATGTGGGCGGGGCTGGATGCAGCGAGCCCTACTTGCATTTCACGGCACTGTTTCTCTGCCGTCTCAGAGGATGCATTAAAGTGGACATAATACCATAATATTAGAAGTATACTGCCCTAACAAAAGCCAAATTTTGGGCAAATAGAAATAAAAAAAGCAAATAGATATTTATTAATTCATGCGTATCCATACTCTTGTTTTCTTCATAGTAAATGGCAGTGACACACAAAGGAAATAGGTTATAGTATACATAAGCAGGAAATTGTAATTCGTGAGAATGCAAAAAAATCCTGTGTGCATGTGAAAAGTTTCTCTGTAGATTACTGCCTCGGTACTTTGGACAATGAAAATCGGGGGGAAAAAAAGAAATCAATTCAGACCATAGAACAGATTTGATGATTAATTTGGCAGTAATTCTCATTTCCATCCACATAACTCAAGACCGCAGGCTGTCGTCACCTCAGTTTTATGCTAATTTTGTATAATTAATTGAATTTAAAAATCTTTTGAAAAAGATCTTTTGTCATCTACTCTTGCAAATTGAGTGCAGGCAATTGAATCTCAATGAATGTGTCTTGTGCTGTAGTATATCTGAAAATAGGCTGTGCATGAGTGTTTTCTGTGCCTCGCTCTCAACTTCCTCTCTCTATGTTCCGGATTTTTATTCAGGTCCCATCAGAAAAGATTTTGAGGGCAGAAAAAGTCTTACGTAATGCTATACTGGCCAGAGCTCCCCACATGATCAGAGACAGAAAATATCATCTGAAAACCTACAGGTGTGTGTGCTGCCTATGACAAATGTTATATGGCACATCATATGCAATATTTATTCATTTATGCCATAGTACATATCTAGTATATGCAGAATACACACTACGTGTGTTCAGCGTGGCCTGTGTGTGTGTGTTTGCAGACAATGTTGTGTTGGCACGGAGCTGGTCGACTGGCTGCTTCAGCAGAGCTCGTGTGTTCACAGTCGAGCTCACGCTGTGGGCATGTGGCAGGTGCTCCTGGAGGAAGGGGTCCTGAATCACGGTACACAATCAACACGTACACGTGCACCATTTGCTGTTGTGACAGCATTCATTGATTGGATGAACATGTTTTGGTCCTGTAACTTCCACAGAAGATATATGTTCATTGTTTATTACAATACAGTAGTACAATATTTAGACCACATTTTTGATTGCTATCAGGATGTGAAGAGTGTTTATGAAAAACATTACCTTTAATAGCTGGGTTCCTACTATGCAGTGCATTAAATTTTTTTTCATTTATCACAATTAAACGGTCATATAGATTTTTAAAAGTTCTCGACATTGGTTTGAGCGAATGTTGAATGTATGATTAAAATGTAAATTTCAAATGTTTTTTCAGGAATATTAGTTTAACCAGTGTTGTTTTGTAGTATTTATATACTATCATAGTATTTATTAAAATTTTGCATTAGATTTTATTTGCTTTCATTTTAATATTAGTTTGTTTTAGTGATTTTATGTGCTTTTGTCATTTTTATTAGTTTTTGTGTTTTAAGTTTTATGTAGCTTTATTTTTATTTAATTTTTAGTCATTTTGGTACAACTTATTTGAGTTAGTTGCTGTTTAATTTTTTCATGTAATATTTATATTTTACTTTATTTCAGCTTTATTTCAATAACCAAACACACTTAATAGTTTTATCTAACAGCAACAACAACGATTTTACCAAGTAATCAATTAGGTTTTTTAATTGACCCTTCGCAAACAGTTTGATTGACAGGCGATCTAACCAATCATAACGCCGAATCCGCCATCTTATCCGACAAAGCCGTCAGGGAGTAGCCTATAGTAGATTAACGTTGGTTAACTTGAAATATTATGTGTACTCAAGTCTTTCTGCGCTTGAAACAACATTCCTTCTGATGTTCATTCATGTTTATTTTCTGCTATAAATGAACTAGTATGAAGAGATGATCGGTTCACGAGCCGTTTGAAGGATCTGTCTCGACACATTAAGGAGCCACTGTACGGTATTTAGTGTTTAAACTGCTTTAAAAAATTACAATATTTTAAATATGAAACTGTTTCATACGCTGTCAGTGTCCTCTTTGCTCCATGATGTATTTTTCACTGCGGGAGAACATGATGTGTGGCGTGAGAGAGCATGGGTTGTCGGGCACAGCAACAGGGGGCGGATTTTGCGAAGGGTCAATTGACTTCAAAATCACTTTGAATTTTGTTTTTGCAATGAGGTCTTTAAAACCTGGAAAAAGATATCTGTTTGCATTCCCATTCATCTCAAAGGCACTTGCTTAGCTGTCGCAGCTTAACATTGAGTTCTATACTGCATCGCAGGAATGACCCAGCTTGTTAAACCAAGTAACCAAGCTTGATCAAATAAAATTAATCCCCCATAAACTTCTTAAGATGACACTAATTAGAGCTCCTGAACAGCTTCATGCACCAGATCACATGTTGTATTTCATCTTTTTTATGTCGACAGTTGACCATGAGCTCAGCTTTCAAGACAAGTACCTTTTTTATCGTTTCCTTGATGACGAGGAAGAGGATGCTGTGTTGCCTAGCGACGATGAGAAACGTGAAGCTGAGGAAGAGCTGCAGGAGACCCTCCTCTTCCTCTCTCAGATCGGCCCTGACGCGCTCATGCGAATGATCCTCAGGAAACCGTGAGTGACCAACCGTGCCCCCTGCAGTATTTATTCATTTTCATTTTGGTCCCATTGGGACAGAAGTGCTTGATACTGTATGTTACTATTTCTGTTTGCTCTCATATTCTGATATTGTCCATTTTTACTCTTCCTGAACTCCTTCTTTCTTTCTTTGTCCCTTGCTCCCTTTACAGGCCAGGTCAAAGAACAGCTGAAGACCTAGAGATTATTTATGATGAGCTGCTGCATATCAAAGCGCTCTCTCATCTATCTAACACTGTAAGACCTCCATGCAACCTCTGTGCCTCATTTATACAGTAATGCCTGTTATGAACGCACTAACATGCGCTGTGATCGTGCTGCCCCCTGCAGGTGAAGAGAGAGCTCGCTGGTGTCCTCATCTTTGAGTCACATGCCAAAGCAGGCACTGTCTGTGAGTTTCAATGCCTCTTTACTGCTTGTTAGATTCTGATCCTTAACTAATACACACTTTATTACTGCTGAGAGATATATAATCATAAGTTCACATCACAACCATTTAAAAGATTTTTTAAGACGTACCTTATGCTCACTAATGCTGCATTTATTTGATCATAAATACAGTAAAAAAAAAGTCCTGTGAAATATTATTACAATTTAAAATTGTAAAATGTAATTCATCCCTGTAATGGTAAAGCTAAATTTTCAGCACATATCCTCCAGTTTTCAATCACATTATCCTTCAGAAATCATTATAATATACTGATTTGGTCCTTAAGAAACTTTTATTACTATAAATTTTGAAAAAAATGTTTGCTGCTTAATATTTTGTGGAAACCATGATACACTTTTTTCAGGTTTCTTTGATGAGAATATTTTTTTTTAATCTTTTGTGTTTACTGTCACTTTTGATCACTTGAATGCATCCTTGCTGACTAATTTATTTAAAATTATGGCAACACTTCACAATAAGGTTTCATTAGTTAACATCAGTTAACTACTTTAGTGAACACTTCTACAGCATTTATTAATCTTAGTTAATGTTAGTCTCAGCATTTACTAATACAAAATCCAAAGTTTTTTTTAACATTAAGCTAATATGAACAAACAATGAATGAATGTATTCTTATTAACTAACATTAACAAAGATTAATAAATACTGTAACAAATATATTGCTCATAGTTCGTTAGTTAACACATTAATGTTATGAATGAGACATTGTAAAGTGTTACCAAATTTCTTTAGTGTATATACTCATAGATTAGCTTAGTCATGTTCTCTGGATGTTGCTTTCTATATTTCAGTGTTTAATCAAGGGGAGGAAGGCACTTCCTGGTATATTATCCAGAAGGGATCAGTAAATGTTGTTATATATGGGAAGGTAATGTCAGCTAACGTTAAATGATTACATAACTTGTTATAATTTATTTATGTTGAGTGGCACTAGTGAGAGATGACTTCAAACTGACAGCTGTGTGTGTTCAGGGTGTGGTGTGTACGCTGCACGAAGGAGATGATTTTGGCAAACTGGCCCTCGTGAATGACGCCCCCCGCGCTGCTTCCATCGTTCTGAGAGAGGACAACTGCCACTTCCTGAGAGTGGACAAAGAGGACTTCAACCGTATACTCAGGGTATGCAAACATCTATAAAACAGTGCTGAGGACATACAAACAGCAGTAGAATGATTCATTTAAACTAGTTGGTGAATTATTGAACCTTATGGTGGCCAAATTGAACGACATTTCGTGATGCGTGTATCTTGTTTTGTTTGTGTGTGTAGGATGTTGAAGCAAACACAGTGCGTCTAAAAGAGCATGACCAGGATGTTCTGGTACTACAGAAGAGTCTCCGGCCCTCCAGTCATGGAAACATCCCAGCCCACTTCAAGTATATGATCGCATCCATCAGTCTACTGAGAATTTCTTTATCCATCAACAATAAATGAATCTATCCAGGCATTTATTGAATCCAACTACTTTTCCTGTGTATGTGTTTGCTGGACAGATACACTGTGATGTCAGGCAGCCCAGAGAAGATTCTAGAACATCTGCTGGAGACAATGCGACTGGACATTCATTTCTCTGACCCAGGTGCTGCACCTTCACATTCATCTCTAAATAAGATTAAAGTTATGATTAAACACCTAACACTTTATATTAATACATTTTATAACTCTGCAAATCATTTCTCCCCACAGATCCGACCCTGGATGATTTTGTGCTCATGCACTGTGTCTTCATGCCCAACAGCCAGCTGTGCCCTGCCCTTGTGGCCCAATATCCTTCTAGTGGAATCAATCAAGCAATCAATCAATCAATCAATCAATCAATCAATCAATCTATCTATCTATCTATCTATCTATCTATCTATCTATCTATCTATCTATCTATCTATCTATCTATCTATCTATCTATCTATCTATCTATCTATCTATCTATCTATCTATCTATCTATCTGTCAGAACAGCACACGTTTTTTGTAAGTATGCATATTGTAACACAGTTCGTAAGAACGGCAAGAAGGAGGAGGGAACCTGCGAACGTTAAACATAACTTTTAATCAAATAAATAAACAAACAATAAAACGAAAGTAAAAGGGCGGCAGTCGCCGTGAGGAACTGCCGCCCTTTTACTTTCGTTTTATTGTTTGTATAAAAGGGCGGCAGTTCCTCACGGCGACTGCCACCCACACAAACATAATACAACACAAAATAAAGTCCAGGCCTAGTCCTCTCTTGTCCTTCACTGTTGTCGCTCCTCTTTTATGCTTTCGGAGCTCCTCCGTGAGAGATACGAGACCGGTGCAGCATGCAGCTGACGCTCATTATCACTTGTGTCACCGGCCTCGCGCCGTTCCCTCATGGCTCTCGTCCGCCCTGCTAGTCACACATTTGTTCCTTAACGTTTGTGTACCTACCACTCTCAGGCCTCTCAGGGCTCAGAGCAGGAGCGTCTAGACTACGCTGTTGCCAGCAAGAGACGGGTGCTCAGCTTGGCTCTGCGCTGGGCTGCCCTGCAGGGCCACCATCTGCTGGAGGATGACACTGCGCTCGGCTTTCTGGAGGTTAGAATCATACACAAACACACACATGCGCTGACCGAGAATGACTTGCCACCAGTCTGCGTGGAAATGTGTCAGAGAGATTGTCAGATTCAATGTATGAATCCATAACTGATTATTAACATGATAAGCATGCTGAATGTGTTTTGTGTATATGCAGGAGATGCATGGGTTTGTATCTAATGATGCAAGAGTTTTGCGTCCTCTGAAGGAGCTACTGCCTGAGCTGGAGAGGATCATCAAGCAATAGTAGGTTTTTAGTGTGTTGTGTATGTGCCTTTTGGACTGCTATAAGTGCTTTAATGGTTAATGTTACTGATGCCCTCCTATGTGTCTGTTCCTTTCGCTGTTTCAGTCCAGATGATGCACGAACCTCCCAAAAAAAGGTAATGTAGCTTTCTTACATTTTATGCTTGTTATTTATGGATCTACTGTAAATCTGTGATCTAATTCATGTGCATTGGTAAAAATAATTAATATTCTACTGTGTTCATATTTTGCTTTATGTTCATGAACTTTTTTTCTGTGATGTCTTAGCATAAAGTCCTCCTGCGACAGTTCAGCTCTGGAGAGGAGAGGCTTGCGAAAAAACAGCCAATGAGGAGCTTTGATGACAGTGAGTATCTGTATCTTATTTAAACCTTAAAATAAACAGAACCAAATGTTATGTGTTGAAAAGTGATAAATTCACTGAATATGAAATATAAGATGCTGCACTACTTTATAGTCACTATTTCATAATCATGATAACATGAACACCAGGTTTTGCATAACCTTTGCAGCTTATGTCAGCTTGAGTACTGTTGTCAATAACAGCAAAAAAAGACTAAATACTAATAATACTTACATACTTGTAAATATTTGTTTTAGACTTTTATTAATATTATTTAAACTTTTCATGATTTTTCTGCTGATTTTTAATGGGAATATATACTAAGTGAGAAAAAAATAATTGGTCAAACCATGTTCACAGGTAGTCCTAGATTTTGGGCTTTATCGAATATTTTCTTTGAGGATATGGAACGATGGATGGATGGATGGATGGATGGAACGATAGAACAACGGATGGTTTCATGGATGGATGGATATAATGACAGGCAGAATGGATAGATAGGACTGACTTGAAATTTCAGTACTGACTTGACTGACGGATGGAACGATAGAATAACATATAGATGGATGGAATAATAGAATGATGGATGGATGGATGATAGAATAACAGATGATGAATGGCTGATGGAACAATGGAACAACGGATGGATATCAAATGACCTCTCTTTATCTTTGCCTTTCCATGTGTGTCTAGTTCTCTTGAAGGTGTACTGCAGTGATCACACTTACACTACTATTCGAGTTTCTGTGCTGGCCACTGGGAGAGAGGTGACCGCAGCTGTAGCGGATAAACTGGGATCGACTGAAGAGCTGCTTTTGATAAACCTCAGCGCATCTGGAGGTTGTCCACATGCATGCACACACACACACACATGCACGCTGATTCATGATGAAATATAAGTTGCCCTTGGAGATGTGACAAACAAATACACACAAAACATTGCAGATATTCAGGCCTTTTGTTGCTCTAGCAACATTCTGTATTGAAGCACTCTCCTTCTGCATTGTATAATCCACCCCCAGATCAGTTTCAAATGAAACCTTTCAGAAAGTACCAGCGAAATTGTAAATCCTATAATAAGTTGAAGTTTATGTGGTAGTCTAAAGTAAATAAAATTCATAAAATATATCATAAGATTTATTAGGTGTTGATCTTGTACAGCTGAAAAAGTGTTCAGAATGTGATTTATGGTCTGACTAATTCTGAGCTTTATTTCTTTACAGACAAGCAGATTTTAAAGCCCAATGATGTATCGGTGTTTCAGTCGCTGGGAGTGAACGGACGATTGTTTGTCTGCTCCAGAGAACAGCTTGATTCGCTGGTGAGATCAAATGCAGAGCATTTGGACACTTAAAGCACACTTACAAATGTCATTGCATTAGACCGGGGTCCAAAAGTTCTTCCACACCAAACTCGGTAAACCAGTTCTGTAGTAAAAGTAGGCGTCAACGAGGGGTGCGCGATCCCAATTTTGAGATGTGCTAATCGAGAATATCCAGACTGGAACAAGCCTATGGAATTGTCTATTTGCACATTTTAAAACACAGTATTGCATTAAATAATCAGTTGTCAAAATAGTCATTAAACCCCGAGTTAAACTTTAAAACCTGCATGGTCTTCACTGTATGAAATAAATATAAATTGATTCTTATAAAAACAAAATAATAAGTATAAAATAAAACAATACTCATTTTCTCTTGATTATCAAGTCGTTGGAAGTCAAAATACAATTGATACATCTCACAACCCTGCTGCTGTTTAATTGTTTTATAAATGTGTCATGATTTATGAAAGACACATGATATAGACACATAATATAATTTGGCTAATCAAGAACCTATTCTGAACTGGCTGAAATGAGTCATCAGTAATTCTAACCTTACTTCCTGCTCAAACCTACATTGGTTTGTAACAAATTTGGATGATGCCAGTCTATAGTCTTCATTGGCTGCTCATGAACATCTACTTTGACCTGCCCTCGGTCTGTATCTCTTACCTTTGGAGGAAGCGTAACGGCTAACTCAATCACGTGCGGCACCTCACAGCCTATCCTGTAATGGCCTCTGGTCTTCTTTCCTGTAGACTGGCAGCCGCAGCGTTAGCATTAGTCGTTACGCTTTTTTGGCTAATGGTTGCAGGCTTGTCATCTAGTGGCTTCGCCAGGGCTGCTTGATAATTACAGACTAGTGTGTTGGAGCAGGGTTGGAACTGAAATCTGCAGGATGGTAGGCCTCCAGGAGCGGGGTTGGACACCCCGCTCTAGACCAATTACAACAGACTGCGCCATCTGAGCAATCAGAGCAGGGTAGGCTCTTGCAAAGAAGGGGTCTAAAGAGACCGGATCTGTTATCGAACTATTTCAGACACTGTTTGAAAAGAGGTGATACTGAAATGTATATTATGAGAAAATGTCTTTTTGACCTTGGATGCATGTAAATCTACTGTAGGATACTTTTAAAACAAAATTAGGAACCTCTAAAATTACATAATGAGGTACTTTATGTAAGTATACAAATGAACTAAGTGTTTTTATTTGTGTGCATTTAGTAATGATTGTGTATATGTGTGTAGAATCCACTTCCAGAGCAGGAGGGTCCCTCCACAGGGTCTATGTCCAGTTTTGAGCTGATGAGCTCTAAAGATCTGGCCTTCCAGATGACCCAGTATGACTGGGAGCTTTTCAGCTGTGTACATGAGGTAAAGATGCACATACAGTGGTACACGCACACACAAACGATGTTTTTAAATCATAAAACGTGCAGTTTGACTCTGTGTGTTTGTGTGCAGTATGAGCTGGTGTATCATACGTTCGGACGGCAGGCATACAGGCGCTCCACGGCAAATCTGGAGCTTTTTCTGAGACGCTTTAATCAGGTGCAGCTGTGGGTGGTCACGGAGGTCTGTCTGTGCGGGACGCTCAGCAAACGGGTACAGCTACTCAAGAAGTTCATCAAGATTGCTGCCCAGTGAGTTCTTCAGCACACATATACAAATTGAACAAAACTCATGATGAATTTGTATCTGATTTGATTCGTTCAGTATTTGAAAAACATGTTACATGTGTGTGCTGTGCATTTATTCCCTCAGCTGTAGAGAGTTTAAGAATCTGAACTCTTTCTTCGCCATTATCATGGGCATGTGCAACCCAGCCGTGAGCAGACTCAGCCAGACATGGGAGGTCAGTGCTGTATTGCACAAATGAGTTTTAAAACAATGTGTGCCATATTCTTAGTTAAGTCATTTTTATATTCAGGTTGGTTTCATATTTTGAAAATTATTTATACGAAAATCGTTAATTAAAATGTCAAGTCCTGAACCAAAAATGTCATAAAAAGTTCAAATTGTCAGACTTGTCTTTCTACTCGCGTAAGACCTTCATCTTCAGAACACAAATTAAGATATTTTTGAATAAATCTGATGTCTCAGTGAGACCTTTTATTGCCAGCAAGGTAATTAACACTTTCAGATGCCCAGAAGGTACTAATACATATTTAAAACAGTTCATGTGAGTTCAGTGGTTTAACCTTATTATTATAAAGTGACAAGAATACTTTTTGTGCAGCAAAAAAACAAAATAAGGACTTTTCAACAATGTCTATTTAAGGCAGATTACAAAACACTGCTTCATGAAGCTTTATGAATCTTTTGTTTCAAATCAATGGTTCGGAGCGCCAAAGTTTCAGTAAACGAGGCTTCGTTACGTCATAAGTGTTTTGCAACTTCAATACTTCATGTGACTTTGGCAGTTTGATTTAGTTTTTTTTTTTGGTGCACAAAAAGTATTCTCATCGCTTTATAATATTAAGGTTGAACCACTGTACTCACATGAACTGTTTTAAATATGTTTTTAGCACACTTCTGGGCACCTGAAAGTGTTCATTGCCTTACTGGCAATAGAGCCATCGGATTTTATCAAAAATATCTTAATTTGTGTTCCGAAGATGAACGAAGGTCTTACGGGTGTGGAACAACATGAGGGTGAGTAATAAAAGATAGAAGTTTCATTTTTGGGTAAACTAACCCTTTAAAAGATCCTTTAAAATCAGTGTCACATCATTAAATATTGACAAACATAAAGGTCTTTGCAAATATGACTATTAATGTATCGATGGGCACGTGCATATTTTTTTCCTTTTTATAGAAACTACCTAGCAAGTTCAAGAAGTTCTACGCAGAGTTTGAAAGTTTACTTGTGAGTCTATTTCAAACATTTTGAATTCCAGCTCTTTCTCTATATAGAAATTGTTTTGTAATTGAAACAGTCATTGATCATTAAACTATAATCTATCTGTTGCGCTCAGGATCCATCCAGGAATCACCGTTCATACCGCCTCACTGTGGCTAAGATGGAGCCGCCAATCATTCCCTTTATGCCCCTTCTCATTAAAGGTGTGGGCGGGGCCTTGCCCCAACACTCTTAATAATAATGACTTAATAGTTCTGTTCTACAGCATGACATGTTTTTTTTCTCTCATCAGACATGACATTCACTCATGAGGGGAATAAGACTTTTATTGATGGACTGGTGAACTTTGAGAAGATGGTGAGTCTGTTACTGTTATATGTGTTACTTACTATTTATATATTATTATATTTTGAATTAGATTTTATCTTTAATATTTTAGCTCAAGTTTTTATAATTTTATATGCTTTTTATTATTTTCTATCTATCTTTTGTTTACTTTTTTCACTTTTAGTAATTTTAGTTGGCCTACTTACTGATACTTATTTTATTTTCAGCTTTATTTCAATGAACAAAAGCTATTTTTAATCCTTTTAGTTAACAATAACAACACTGGATCCGTGTCATATCTGCACCACCATATGACCAGCTAAAAAATATTCATATTTATATATTTTCCCCTCCTCAGCGGCTGATTGCTAACACAGTTCGGGCGGCGAGGCACTGCCGGAGCCAGCCCTTCAGTGAGTCATCTACACACTACACGGCCTTTCACACCAAGAACCATAACTATAAAGATAACCATAATGATAACTTCATCAGCACTCACAACAATAAACGACAACGCTCTGTTCATGATAAGGTTTGTCGTCTGCCACTTTAAATGCTTGAGCTCTTTATAGCGTAATGGAATCTGATCGGCTGTCAATGTTTTTAATGCTCACCAGCTGGAAAAAAATCGCTTCTTTGTGCCTTTAGGGTTATCTTTTCTTTCTTTCTTTATCTTTCTTTTATATTTAGAACGATTTTAGAACTATATCTTTATCATTATCGTTATTGTCCTTGGTGTGAACGGGCGAAAATGCTCTCTTTCCGCTCCTAATTCATTTCTCACGGTATTTGCATTTGTAAATAGACCCTCCGCAAAAGGTTTGGTTGTTTTAACTTTGTTCCTACTTCCCACAGATGCCGAGGCATCTCCAGCCAGTAAGAATCCACAGGAAGTGAGGAACTATGTACGCCAATTGAGTGTGATTGACAACCAGAGAACCTTATCCCAGCTGTCCTTCAGACTGGAGCCAAGGCGGGGCTAAAGACCAATGCTCAGACTTTCTTTCTCATGCTTTCCCCCCCTCTCTCTTTGAAATACAACCACTGTATATCCAGTTTACAAGAGTACAACTCAATTTTACATCTATCAGCTGCTAGTGCAGTTGAATGCTGACTGTATGTGCTATCACTGCCAACTGAACTACATTACAAGATGCATTCTCATATGTTTGCTTGTTTGTGTGTGTGCGAGTTGCATGTTCATGACTTTAGTCATAAGAGCTACCTACGTGTGTGTGTGTGTGTGTGTGTGTGAGAGAGCAGAATGCGATTGGTCAAGGTGTGCATCCTTAGTCATGTGAGGCCCTAGTTCATTTTCATGATACAACATTCTAGAACACTGTAAACCTGCTGCCTATGCTCAATCCTGCATTTCTATGATCCTATACGAAACTATCAAAACAATCCTAAAAATAAGAGTTTACTACAAGCTATCGTGCATACAAATAACAGTGACACTATGATCATAACCGGCCACAAAAAAATGAATCGGTGGTTATCCATAAAACCTTCCAGGCCTCAATGTCTTGTGGTTTGTTGTTTCAAGTCATATAAATGTCAGTATTCTGGCTCAAGGACTATTTTTTACCACTGGTAAAATTGTGTGCTAGTAACTTACAGTACCTCTCGCCATAGCCTGTAGCATTATTGATGTCATTTTGTATATTGAGTTATATATGTATATTTTTGGGTTCGACCCATTTTGCTAAGTTATCATAATCGGCCTGAAAAGGCCTTTGTTTTGTTTTTCTCATCCTGCCTTTTTGAAAGTGAGACGCTGTGTGTGTGTGTGTGTGTAGGGCACTTATTTTCTTATTTTCTTTTAGGAAAATGTCTATGCCTACCTTGTAAATAGTATAATCTAAATAAATGTACCATTGAACACTTTCTGTTGGTGTGATTGGACTCCTCACTCAAAACAAGTGTATTTTATTGCCTTCTGTCTCTTTTCTGTTTTGATCTTATTTGTTCTTTGGGACAATAAAGGACTAGTTCACCCAAAATGAAACTCCCCCTGATGTATTTCAAAGAATTAGGAACACAAACAGATTTTAAACAGTTTAAAAGAATTTTCATGTTGGGGTGAACTAAAGTTTTATTATTGTATTCTTAACAGAGCAATAGTTCATGTATATTCAAATGCCGCATTAAAAAGTATAGACTATATATTTCCATATGACTGGGCTGGTGGAAAGTGTTGCAAGTAATTAATATTCATTAAATCATTAGCATTTTCTAGTTTTATACCCTTTCGTTGGTTATCTGTCCGTGTGGAGGCGCTGTTGTCATTGTCATTAAATTTGTGACACCGTTATCTGTGCTGAAGAACTTACGAATTCTACTATAGTGAATGTACGTCTAATGAATATTAATGATTCCTATTACCTCATTGGCTGAGGTGCCAGTGGGTGGGCACTAATCTGACGAATCCAACGGCAGGGGGTTGCATCATGAATATTAATTATGTTACGCATTCGACGCACCTATGTGATTAACACGTAACGTCTTTTTAGTCGTAATTAATATTCATAAGCCATTCCTTTACCGTAGTAGGATTCATAATTTACCCGCTGGTCCAAAACGAGTGTCCTCTTATGGAAGTGCAGTAACACGAGACAATGAGGCTCCGCGTATTATCTTATGACTGGGATTGTTCAGAGAGCGACAAGCCAACGCGTTTCACCGGACCGCACGGAAAACACGACTAACCGGTAGGAAAGCATGCGTTTACATTTTAATCACTTATGTATGTAACAATATGTGTTAATAAGTATAACATTATTGTAAAGAGTTTTAACTCTGCAGCTGATTTCGTGTTTGACATAAAGTGTGACATAATGTCTGTCACTAATGTTTTTGCTTTCCAAAATAAGTATTCCAGCCTACAAAATTATTCTAAAGTTTTCCAAACTCTTCCGAAGTAATATTAAGTCAACATGAGATGGTGGTGAATTAAATTGATCAATAAACTTAAGAAGAACATTTACAAATGTGCATGTACACAGACGTATAAATGAATGTTTTTCTGACAGTTCCTTGCTATTTCTCTGCAAAATTGATAATGATATATTAAATATTAGGATGTTGTTTTTGGCAATGAATCAAGTCAGAGGTATGAATGAGCTGTTTCTAGTTAAGAATAGTCCAACGTGTGACACACTTGCCTTGTGTTGGCCCCTGATGTGACAGCCCACGGGCCACAGTGATGATATGCGGGTTGTTTTTAGCGACTGAGGGCTCTTTATGTGATAAACTGTGCGGGTCTGCCGGACATAGTTGATTCACTTTAAACTGGGGAAACCAAATCTGAGGTTAGATCATAGATTTCAGGGAAGAGTGACGCATGTACTAGTAATGCAGAAACCAGAGCCCATTTACACTACAACAACATTATAAGTGAAAGCAAATATGAGGCTGGTCTGAAAGTCTGATTCCCTGAATATTAATTTCTACACATTTATGCACCTCTGGGTTTGGAAAAATACACATAGCTGGTGTTTGTTGCAATTAATAATTATTTAAACAACATTTTACAACCCCACCGAGAGAATACAAGTAAGATTTTTTGGCTTACTTATAAAAATCAATTTGCAAAAAGCTAATATACTCTTAATAAAATGGTTCTAAACCCTATCAGAAGCCTTTTTGGTGCTGAATAGAACCCTTTTTTATAGGTTTTCATGTTCTGTAAGTGCTTAATGGTGGTATAAAGAGCTTTAATTATTTATTTTATAATAGTTTATTTTAGTGTGTGTATATATAAGCAACCAGACTTGCAACTTTTGCTTGGTGAATGATGAAATAGGGAAAAAAAAAAAATCCCACAGAGTTCCATTGACTGTAATGTTCATGACCTCAGCTATAACCCTGTGTGGCCCCCAGCCATATCGGAATATCATAGAGACATGGGAAATCAAGGAAGAATTATCAGGCCTCCTCCAACATTGTGACTGCAAGTTCTGGACGAGCAACATACCAAATCCATATATCCATATATATCCAGTTTATTGACTCCCTAGTTTTTCATTGGCTGCAACTGTTAGTTCAAACAAACACATAAACAAGTGCCTAACTTCCTGTCTTCTGCAGTGTCCAGTTCAATAAACCATAATTTCCAGAGCGTTGTTAAACTTAATTATGGATTATAGTTCAAAATTGTAGTCAGACGGTTACATTTCCCATAATTATCATCTTCTGGTGTATATTTGAAGGATGTTTTTTACTTTGTCTACACAGAAATCCCTAATCTCTATTTGAACTGTAATCCAAAACATTACAGTAGTTGTTTACCCCTTTTCTCTATTCTGTATATTCTTGTGTTCTCATAATGCCTGTAAAATAGTGTAGACAAAAGTGGCAGGAGTCCATTTGCAGATGTAGCAGAATCCACTGAAGGACTGAAGGCAGAAACATGCCAAGTCATTCTGCAGTTATGTGAACATTTTTAGCATTGCACTTCTGGTTCCATCGTGCTGAAGTCAATGGGTTTTTTTGGATGGGTCTGTAAGTATAAGGTCTGTGGTTAACATAAGCTCAAGATATCACGTTTTATTCTACGACATAAAATACATCAGTAGTACTCCACTTGTGATTTTTTTTAAAGCTTCGACTTGCCTTGAAAATGGTAGTCGCTTATAAGTGGTTAAATGAGGCTACATACTTTCCAACTTGTAAATTTTAAATAAAGATTGAAAGAGTTGTTGGAAGCTTAATAGTGGTGATGCTCAAGTCATGGTGTAGTTTGTTTAGAGCTTAAAGTGACCATGAATTCAAAATTGACCATTTTTATTTTTTATGAAATGTTGCAGTATTTATTTATTTTTATAACAAGTACAGAAACTTGCTACAGCAATACATACATCGATTTGCAGCTATGAGCATGTAAGATATACTGCTTCAGCACAAATAGTAGCTATATATAAAATTACCCATAGTAGATCCATACAGGTGGAGCTGGGGAAGGTGGAGGGTTTCAAAGGAACTCCGAACGCTGTAAAACTGCTGTAGTGAATGCTAACCAGCTATTTAAATGTTCAGCAGCAAGTTCATTGGCTGCATGAACCAATCAGCATGGGATGATGGATTGCTGGTCACCAGCATGGGAAGCGGGAGTACTGGTGGATCAGCCACACCGGCTCATTTTTGCTTAAAGGGTTCGTTTACCCAAAAATGAAATTTCTATCATTAATTACTCACCCACATGACCTTCATTCATCTTTGGAACACAAATTAAGATATTTTTAAGACAGCGCTTCTGTGTTCTACATAAAAACACGGCTCAGCATTGGCTGATGCTGTACACGTGAGCAGCACGATGCTTAATGTTGACGCAGGAGCTGGCCAATAATGAGTCAGCGTTTTGACAAAGAACATGGAAGAGCTGTACTGTATCAACGTAAACAGCATAGGAGATTGACAAAGAAGAGAAGAAATTGTTGAATAAAGTCGTTATTTTTGTTTTGTTTTTGTGCACAAAAAGTATTCTTGTAACTTCATAACACTGAGGTTGAACCACTTGGACTATTTTAACAATGTCTTTGCTACCTTAAAAAGTGCCACAAAAAGTGCAATGACGTTACTGCCTATGTGTGGTTTAGAAACCTCTCGGATTGCATCAAAAATATCTTGATTTCTGTTCCGAGGATGAACGAAGGTTTTATGGGTGTGGAACGACATGAGAGTGAGTAATTAATGACATAAATTTCATTTTTGGTGAACTAACCCTTTAAGGCAGCATGACGACTAGCCTGAACCAACATTGAAATCGTTCTGGTTTGTGCTGGAATTTTCAGCAGGGTTTCTTGTAAGACCTGCTCATTCAAGAGGTTTGTCTTAACAAATCTAAACAAAACAAAATGAAAACTTGGAAGAGTAAATGAAAACTCTAGGAGAACAAATCCTGATCAGCAAAAAGGAACACCGCATACTGATAAAATAGCAAACTCTATGTTGTTTAATTGAAGACTAAGTCTAAAGTTTTGAGTCTGAAATTTTTTTCTTCTTGAAAGTATTATTCTCTGTCAATTAGTTTTTTGGGGTTTTTTTTGTGAAAACTTGAATAGTTGCTTTTTATCGTCTTCATATTTGTCTGTCTCTCTCTTTCTGCAGCCACAGTAAATGTCAGTATGAGATGTCGTCCCTCAGTGCAAGCTTCGTTCAGATCCACTTCGATGACATCCGCTTTTATGAGAACTGCGGTGGTGGGAGTTTTGGGAGCGTGTATCGGGCACACTGGATCTCACAGGACAAAGAAGTGGCTGTCAAAAAACTGCTGAAAATTGATGATGAGGTTAGTTCAGAGGAAGTTATTGTTATTTTAGCTTGTTATTTTTATTTGAGCTCAAATGACCGAAGTCAATTAAAATGTATTTGTATAGCGCTTTACACAAAACACATCATTTCAAAGCAGCTTTAAAGAAAATCATGATGTAAATGTTATAATATCTTAATATCTTCATGCCTTATAGTTAAGTTATTCAGCAAATTAGAGCTTAACGACTACATACTACATACTGTGTGTATGTGGGTAAAGTTGGATATACATATATATACAACTGTTTATGTGGAGCTACAGTCTATTTTCAGCTACAATCACAAAAAGCATCAGAATACAGTTGTCAGGCCTGTTTGAAGTGCTAAATGCAATTGTGTTCAAGCACAGTTCGGTTTGTTTTGAAAGTGAAAATATGCATACTACTATGCAACAGAAAATGCAAAAAGAAGTACATCAAATCAGCAGGATGTCAGGATACTCTCTAAACATCAAACTGTTGCTGAAGAATACCAGAAGACACACTGCACTAAAGGCCCTGATAAACTCACAGCAAAGTTCCTTTTCATTTTTCGCTTAGGGGGTAAAAAGAAGTTCGAAATACATGAGATGTGCTGTTAGCAAACATTCCAATGCCGCCCACTGTGCTGAGAGCAGCGTTTAGATGAATATGTAAATATGTGCTGTTCGTTTTCCTCTCAATAACAAAAAAAAATACACAACAAAGTGCATTTTTTAAAATAAAGAATCTGATCATAGCAACGTGGATATGTTTGCAAAAGCTCTGCAATTCGACATTAGTACAATACTAAACTACAATAGATTGCTTAAAAGCAAGCAGCTTTACACTATCAAACATGAAAACCAGTGCCAGTGTTTCTTTACAACTCAATTTTCTTCTACAAAGTGGTTCTCTAGTGTGTTCATGTCTTCACTCGTGGACGTCCGACCTCGACAGACTGAACAGAAGAAAGGAACCGGAGAAAATTTCCACGTCAGAGAAGGCGGAGCTTCAGCGCACACCTACCTAGTACCTAATCGGCACGGACCAATGGCAGTACGAAAGTGTTTACCAGCCGAAGCGAAATTTTTAAGAAAAGTTCGGTTTCAAATGAACTTCATTTTGGCCTGATCACATCAATTCGTTCCCCGATTTCACTTGAAGTACATCCTGGTCACGGCCCTGGTAACCCCTCCGGTTCGACTCGCACCACTCCGAGCGATATTCGAACCGGCGTTTCTGCCAAGGGAGCCGAGCAAGTGCGCTAAAGACCTCAGCCACTAGAATCAGTTACTATTGAGAACATACACTGGTCAAATTCAGTACATAATCCAAATGTTCAGGAATTTGGACGCAGCCTGTGTGAATTAGCCATTGTTACATCATTTCCTGTCTTCCATCCATCCATCAGACTTGTTTATTGGCATGAGAGAGGGGGAGTGTGGGATCTATGGTTTTCCATGACCGTCTCTCTTTTTGTCTCTACCATCCTCTCTCCCCCGCCTTTCTCTATTTCTCTTCGTCTAAAGCCAATTTGATATACTGTAAGTGTAAAATGTAGCATCTTAATGTGGGTTTGCGGGCAGTGTGTGTTACTGTCAGTATTAATGCATGCTCAGCAGCGCTGCCAGAGTCTGTTCCACTGTTTACTGGAGTTTAGCAGCTTTCCTGGCTGATGCCATGAGTCCCAGCGGACATGTCCCACAATACTGCTAATGGCTCCATGTTCACGTACATTTCTAGTGTAATATTTGAACTCGACATACTGTAATGAAAAAATAGTTTTATGACATTGATGTAGCACTCATTTGAGCCTCGGTGTTTGACCGCAGTCTGGTGACTTTCACCTCTGCATCTGTTTTTTTTCCTTCACCTCATCCAGGCTGAGATTCTGAGTGTCCTGAGCCACAAAAATATTATTCAGTTCTACGGAGCCATTCTGGAAGCACCCAACTATGGCATTGTCACAGGTAACAATGAAATGTGGTCTCTTTCTGTTTCACATCCCGGATGAATTTTTTATTGCTCAGAGGTTTCTCTTTAAATGCTCATAAGACAAAAAAGTTTTTTTTTTATGTTTTTGAAACATAAAACTCGTATGCTCGCCAATTTTTTCAGTGATGCTATGAAATATTGTTACGGTTTAAATAAGTGTTTTCTATTTGAAATGTAAAATGTAATTTATTCCTGTGATGCAAAGCTGATTTTTAGCATCAATACTCCAATCTTCAGTGTCTCGTGATCCTTTGCTGATTTGCTGCTCAATAAACATTTCTAATTATATAAATTAATCACAGGTGAAAGTAAAGATCTTTTGGACTTTATATTCATCAAAGAATCCTGAAAAAAGTTTCAGTAAAAAATAAAACGCAGGAAAAATGTTTTCTACATTGATAATAATTAGAACCATTACCAATAATAATTGGGCACAAAATCAGAATATTAGAATGATTTCTGAAGGATCATGTGACACTGAAGACTTGCCATCGAAAGAGTATATTACATTTAAAATGTAATAAATTATAATATATTATATATATTATTTTATAATATATTATATGATAATATATTATATTAATACAAAATATATCAAAATAGAAACCAGGTATTTTAAATTCTAATAATATATCAGGAGTAAATTACATTTTAAAATATATTAATATAGAAAACAGGTATTTTAAATTCTAATAATATATCAAAATATTACTGTATTGTTTATCAGATAAATTCAGCCTTGGTGAAAAAACATGACAAAAATATTAATTATTCCAAACTTTTTGACAGCCTCTCAGAATGTCTCTCAGTTATCATTAAGAGATCTTGTCTATAGCTTTAAATGGAAAAATTTTTTTTTAAAAATGTGAGGAGCTGTAAGGAGAAGTCTCCATTTTTTCTCCATTTCATCTCATTGCTGTGTAAAAGAAATAGATAAGATCTTATAGAGATCTCCTTTGTGATTATTCTTTTGAAAGAGATGCTGTGATATCCGAAAAATTTACTACTGCCATGTTGTTGTGAATGTAAAAAGCTTTGTGCGTAATCAGGGTGTGAGGAGAGTTCATCAACAGGACACATGCACACGTACACGCTTACACAGTTGTCTTGCCATTTTTTTAAACATCCTATTGTGATCTTTGTCTCCAGGGATGTAAATGCGCTTATGAGCAGATTTATGTGGCCTAATCATTTCTCGAGAGCATGTCTTTCGGCGGCGCTTCAGAGCGCTTGGTCAGCTGGGTATCCAGTAAATCTAACGTTTGTGCATGCTGTCATCTTCTAACTCCTGCTGCCAGCATCCGCTCCATGTGTGTGTGTGTAAATGGGAAACCCTGAGTGTGCTAAGCTGTGTTTGACTTCACTCGAGGGTTGGTGATAGATGATCTCATGTGTTGATTGACATCTCGACATGAGACAAGCTTTTTGCTTGTTCGCCCTGCCTCTCTCTCTCCAAGTCTCTTCTCTATATGTACTCTATATGTAAAATTGGTTGGTTACAATAGCTATGTTTCCATCCAAAGTTGTGAATTTAACTTATGTGCAAAATTGGAATATCGCATGAAACATCTGCGAATAAAGCCATCGCATGTTTTCAAGAGAACAAAATCGCCACTTCCCTGGAAATTGGTGCAAAATATCTGCAATAATAACAAAAGTAGCTCATGGTATTGAAGATGGAGAGAGTGCTGTTCATTCATAATCCCCACCTGCGTGGGAATCGAACCAGCAACCTTCAGGTTACAAGCCCAACTCCCTCACCATTAGGCCACGACTACCCACGGCTGCAGTCTGTGGCCACTGTGGCTCTTTTTTCCTGTATCATAAATGACTTTTTTGCGCAGACAAAACACAATAAACGCTGTCATGTTATCGGGTGCCTGGTGCTCGTGAACGCAATCATGTGAGATGTTTCTGGGAGGTCATTATACCAAATCATTTTGATGACAGACTTTGGCTCAGGCTTTTCAGAATGATCAAACCAAAGATGCAGTGTGATGAAATTGCCACAAAGTCACATGAGTTTTTTATTGCGCATCGAGGGATTTATTCGTTAAGTGAGGCATTTCCATCCAGCGAAAAGATTTTGATGTGACAGTAAAGCCATTCACGAGTTCACACTTACATATAATTAAGTAGAGTAAACGTTAAGCGTATTTGGCGTGCCGTCCAGGGGGAATTTAGCCCGAACCCGGAGTACAAACTTTGTTAATTAAACATCATTTTATGTTACAAAAGCTTTCTATTTCAAATAAATTCTGTTCTTTTGAGCTTTCTATTTAGCAAAGAATCCTGAGAAAAATAAAAAAAGAAATGTTTCTTGAGCAGCAAATCAGCATATTAGAATGATTTCTGAAGGATCATGTGACGCTGAGTAAGAGTAATGATGCTGAAAACACTGCTTTGTCATCACAAAATTACTTGCGTTATAAGATAAAATAAAAATGAAAATATAAAACTGTAAATATATTACTTTTTTACTGTATTTTTGGTCAAATAAATGCAGGCTTAGTGAGCATAAGAGACTTCTTTCGAAAAGTAAGTGTATATGAGGTCCAAAATGTACTTTTTTTCTGTGAAACTGTATTTTGCATTACTTTATGATCTATATTTTGGTATCCATATAACAATGGAATTATTTAGCTTTCACCTGCAATATATATCAGCTCCACAACATTTAGATGACGCATGTGGTGATGTGTTTATGGTATGTGTGTTTGTGTTGTAGAATATGCCAGTAGAGGATCATTGTATGAATATTTGTCCAGCGCTGACAGTGAGGAGATGGATATGGATCAAGTAATGACCTGGGCGATGGAAATTGCTAAAGGTATGTGTCTGAATGAATACGTGTGTTTATGTAATGAGCTCAGTCACATTTTCCTTATGAGCTAATGGCTGATTCTGTGATTTGTTTCTCTGTAGGAATGCATTATTTACATGCTGAGGCCCCAGTGAAAGTCATTCATAGAGACCTGAAGTCAAGAAACAGTGAGTTCTCAGCTGTGATGTGAGCAATTTCACAAGCAAAACCTGATGATTATATACCAGTGACTATTTTCTTTTCTCTCTATTAGTTGTGTTAACAGCAGACAATGTATTAAAGGTGTGTTTCCTGTTTGTTTTTTCTATTCACATCCATATATATATTTATCATATTTTTGGATTTAAACTGTTCCAACAATATCAGTGTGACTTTTGCTGCATGACGTATTTTTTGTCTGTGTCAGATCTGTGATTTTGGAGCATCTAAGTTGGTTTCTCACACGACACACATGTCTCTGGTGGGCACGTTCCCTTGGATGGCCCCTGAAGTGATCCAGAGTCTACCCGTCTCAGAAACCTGTGACACCTACTCATACGGCGTGGTCAGTTCTCATATTTGTACTTCAATGCGTGTGTGATCAAGTTTGGGTTTTTTATTTTTTGTGTCCCTGTAAAGAAAAAAGAAAAAAGAAAAAAGGTTCTTAAAATGGAATAGTTTGAGGATGAAAATTCTGTCATCAAGGGGAATTTGTGAAGGATTTTGACACTACCATTCAAAAGTCTGGGCTCATTAAGATTTATTTTAAAGAATTTAATTAATACCTAATTTAATACATTTTTATTCAGCAGGGATCCATTAAAGTGATCAAAAGTGACAGAAAATACTTTTACATTGTTACAAAAACATTTATTTCAAATAAATGCTTTCCATTCATCAAAGAATCCTGAAATAAAAATGTCAAGGTTTCCACAAAAATATTAAGCAATAGCAATATGAAACTGTTTTCAACATTGATATTAATAAGAATTATATTTGATCACCAAATCAGCATATTAGAATGATTTCTGAAAGATCATGTGATGCTGACGCCTGGAGTATGATGCTGAAAATTCAACTATTCCCATCACAATGTATATATATATGTGTGTATGTATATATATATACAGTGCTCAGCATAAATGAGTACACCACCTTTGAAAAGTAACATTTTAAACAATATCTCAATGAACACAAAACAATTTCCAAAATGTTTTCAAGAATACGTTTTATATAACATCTGTTTAACTTATAACATGAAATTAAAGTTAATAGTATAACTTGTAGAACAAAATTTTCAGTTTTACTCAAATTAGGGTGATGCAAAAATGAGTACACCTCGCTGAAAGTCTCTGGAGCAAAGCCAAATTATAAACTACAAATGTGTAATTTAACAAGAACTCAACCACAGGTGAGTCTAATTATTCATTACACAGGTGTCCAGCAGACAGTTGACTATAAAAGAGTGTTACTTAAAGAAAACCCCTTCCCATTTAATGCTGTCAGCAATGGCACCACATAGAAGAGAAATGTCACAAGACCAGAGAAAGAAAATAATTTCTTTACACAAGAAAGGTGAAGGCTACAAGAAGATCAGCAAAGCTTTACTTATCAATCAGAACACTGTAGAAAAAGTGGTACAAAAATTTAAAAAAGATGGAACTGCAACCATCTCACAGAGATGTCCAGGTCGTCCACGGAAGTTAACACCTCGACAGGAGCGTCTTCTGATGCAAAGGGTTGAAGAAAATCGGCATGCAAGTTCACTGCAGTTATCTAAAGAAGTAAAAAGCCAAACTGGGGTGATTATTTCCCGTGACACAATACGGCGTACACTGAAGAGGAATGGCATGCACGGGTGCCGTCCGCGAAAGAAGCCTCTCCTAAAGCCCAGGCACATAAAAGGCCGCCTTGAGTTTGCCAGGGCCCATGCTGACAAAGTTGAAGGGTGCTGGGACTCTATACTCTGTAGTGATGAGACCAAGATAAATGTTTATGTAACTGATGGCTTCAAAACTGTATGGCGTCATAAAGGTGAGGAATACAAAGAAAAATGCATGCTGCCTACAGTGAAACATGGTGGTGGCAGTGTCCTTATGTGGGGCTGCATGAGTGCTGCTGGTGTCGGGGAGCTGCATTTCATTGATGGCATCATGAATTCACAGATGTACTGCCCTATACTGAAAGAGAAGATGCTACCATCACTCCTTAGTCATCGTGCACTTTTCCAACATGACAATGATCCTAAACACACATCTAAGGCCACTGTTGGATTTCTGAAGAAGAACAGGGTGAAAGTGATTCAGTGGCCAAGTATGTCTCCTGATCTGAATCCAATCGAACACCTATGGGGAATTCTGAAGAGACAAGTTGAGCATCACTCTCCATCCAGCATCCAGTCTCTAAAAGAGGTCATTCTTGAAGAATGGAAAAAGATAGATGTTGCAAAATGTCGCCAACTTGTTCATTCCATGCCTAGAAGACTTGGTGCTGTCATTAAAAATCATGGAGGCCATACAAAGTACTAGATGTAGTAGTTTTAGTTGTGGGGTGTACTCATTTTTGCATCAACCTAATTTGAGTAAAACTGAAAAATGTGTAATCTAAGTTATATTATTAACCGTACTTTCATGTTATAAATTAAACTTAGTCTTGTTAACATTTTGGAAACTGTTTTTGTGTTCATTGATATATTGTTTAAAATGTTACTTTTCAAAGGGGGTGTACTCATTTACGCTGAGCACTGTATATACATACAGGTTGTGAAGCTGAAAAGGACAAAAAACAAAACAAAACATAAAACTAGTCACTAGTCTATGCAACTGCACTATATTCCAAGTTTTCTGAAGATATACATTGATATATATATACTTTGTGAGAGGACGAGACGTCATTTTCCCTGGTTTACTCATTCACTTTCATTGTGTCTTCTGTGTTCCATGGAAGAAAGATAATCACACAGTTTTGGGATTACCGGATTACAGAATTTATATTTTGGGGTAAACTGGTCATTTAATTCTTAGCTAAAAATGCAGAGGATTGTATTTTAGGATTAGAATCAGTCTAAAGTAATTAATATTATTTACATTATTGTTTGTGCAAGGATATATATACACGGTTATGTGTCTATGTATGTTTGACTGTCTTCATTGTTATTTCAAGCACAGTCTGTATAACCTCCATTCCAAGTGTTGTTCACCCCATACATGTTTGTGTTGTGGAATGTGCCAGCTTGTTTTGTTTTTTGCTTGCAGAGAGCAAAACCAGGACGTATGGACATTTATTGTCTGATTTGTGGTTGGTCTTGCAGGTATTGTGGGAGATGCTGACGAGAGAAGTGCCATTTAAAGGTTTTGAGGGTTTGCAGGTGGCCTGGTTGGTGGTGGAAAAACATGAGGTACTGCACAGTATCCCACGATCCCTCAGTGTTCTTAACAGAGGAATGTTATGACTGAAGCACCACATGAATGTTTACAATGTTAGTGTAGTTGTATTAATGTTAAAGTGTGCCAGTTTTCCTATGAATATATGTCCATGTCATACATTGTTGATAATGTCGCCTTGGAAGACTTTTTCCTTGGCTTTCTTCCAAGACCTAGTGAACTGCCCTCTGCCCTACATAGACAGCTGCATCCTAACTAGAATGGAACCTCATAAACAGGCCCACGTGAAATCTGTGCCCACAGAACTCAGATTTCTGTAGAAATTCACCCCCCTCCCCCGTCCTTGCATTTCCATTTATCACATTTTGGCTGATTTGATCATGCATTCAGCAACAAATAGGATCCATTTAAAACACGGGATGTGCTCCGAAGTGACCGTTACGTAGTCAGCGAATGATTTTGCAAACGGTGGATTTCACTTAGCATGCTGCTAAGCTAATGACGCAATACTTTGAGCATAGAAATACATAACACGCATAAATATTGTACAAAATAGTCCACCTTAATTAGACTGAACTACTTTAAGCAGTGCTTTTCAGTACTAAATGTATATTTAAAATGAATGATTTATTTTCTCACTATCTGTTTGCCTGCACTAATTTCCATCAGTCCAAATGAATGAAATGTGATTTCAGATTCTGAAAGTTCTGTTTATTTGAACCCTAAAACGTTTAAATCGCACATCATTTACAAGTGCATTCCGAAGAAAACTTTAGCATTTCTGCATGCACAGTGTAATTGTAGTTTTTGCCAGAATGTTAGAAGAGCTTTTTAGCAAATATTTATTAAACATTACTTATATATAACATTACTGGTTCCACTGACCAGTTTGTAAGTTTGTATGTAAACTAAACAAATGTGAACATATGCATCAATCCATTCCAAATTTCATTTGGAGGTGTTTACATGAAGGTTTCAGTTTGATTGAGCCATCAATCAGTTTATTTGCTGTATTATATGATTATTAGCTAAACTGTCTGCCATCTTAGGATTGTCGCAGTACATTGTGGTATTCCGTTTTCCGCAAATGCTATAACCAGGGCTGGGTAGGTTACTTTTAAAATGTATTTTACTACAAATTACAAAATACATGCTTTAAAAAGTAATTTGTAACGTATTTTGTTACATTACTCAAGTTTAGTAACTTAATCTAAATACTTTAGAATATTTTGGAATACTAATAAGTGTGGAACAAACACAAAAAAGGTAACTGCAAGTTTTTATCTCACAATTCTGATTGTTGATGGTATAAAGTTGCAATTGTGAGTTATAAAGTCAGAATTATGAGATATAAACTCGCAATATTGAGAAAGGTCAGAATTATGACATTTAACTCACATACTAAATTCACAATTGCAAGAAAAAAAGTCAGTATTGGAAGTTCATATCTCCAAATTCTGACTTTATAACATGCAATTGTGAGTTTAAATCTTACAATTCTGAGAAGAAGAAGAAGTCATAATTGTGAAATGCAAACTCACAATTGTGAGAGGAAAAAACAAATTGTGAGAAAGTTGCAGTGAACTTTTTTACAATTATAAAATGACTCACAAACAAAAATCCAAAACATGAAAACAGTCGTGGATCATCAGGTCATGACAGGACAGTTAAGTTGACAGTTGGGCAATTTTTTTTATAAATTCAGTCATTTTGTCTTGTTCAGGACAGTACTAAATAAAAATAACAATTTTTATGATCCCTCTTAAAAGTATTAAAATGTTGATGAATCTTAACTCCGCTTTTTCAGACTGTCAGAGAATCACCAATTGCTGTTTAAATGACATTGAAATTCAAAGTAATCACTTTGGTAATCTAAAATACTTTTCAGATGTAACTGTAATCTGATTACCACCCATTTAAAATGTAACCGTAATGAAATACAGTCACTCAAATTTTGTATTTTAAATACGTAATAAGTTACTTGTATTTCGTTACTCCCCAACCCTGGCTATATGTGATGCTTGTTAAGAATTTGGCCTAAAGAATGTATTTTAGAAGGTTAATTTGGCTGATTATGTTTTCAGACTTTGCATCTAGATCACACCTAATGATAATCTTTTGGAACTGTTATGTTTTATGTTCATCCTGCGGGTAGCAGAACAGTATGATCACGGATTCCATGGCTTGCTATAGTTGGTTATTTATAGCGATCTGATCTAAAGGCTTTGCTCTGTACGTGTACGAGAACTCCTGCAACTTTTATTGAGCACTGGCACACTTTACGGAGAGTTAAGATATATTGCGGTTCTCTTTATGTGATTCTGCCGTGATGCCATCAGTTGAAGATCGGATTAGACCACAGTGGTTTTAGTGCTGTAGGGGGACAGTCAGGAAACCTTTTTTAGATAAACATCCCAGCGTGAGACAGAGAGGAAGGGAGCAAGTACTTATAAGAGAAAATGTTGGCGAAGGGGAGTGGGAGAGGTCAAACGATGGATGAAAAGATATTTCGGTTTATGTTAAATTCCCAGAGGGAAGGAGCAGTTTCCATTCTCTCGTGGGCTCATGATTATGTGGTGTGCTAAAGCAGTTTGTCAGAAATAATACTGTGTGGAATATGTTTTTTAGAGCTGCTCTTCTATTGGACGAGCCACTTGGACAGTATTACATTCCTACATGTGTGGCTTATCAAATGGGATTCGACAAGTCTCCATTACAGCGTCTCTCCTCGCATGCTCTTAAAGTTCCATTATCTTGAGTGAGAACTCAATTTATCACTTAGTAATGTAAACAGCGCCCATGTAAAAGCTCTTTGTTAATCCTTATATACGGGTTATGATATATCAGACTCTTTGAACATTTGAGATATATGCTTCATTTGAGATGCGATGTAAACTTAGCCCAGAGGACTGCTTTGCAGCAGTTGTGTTGGGAGCTTAAACTGGACTCGTGCTAAAATTAGAATTGTATGTAATGGCTGCTATAATGGGTTTTTGAAATGGATTCTAATGTGTGTGCATGTGTCTGTGGTATTTGTGTGGGTTATGTGTTCCAGAGGCCGACCATTCCCAGCAGCTGCCCCGCCAGCTTTGCAGACCTGATGAGATGTTGCTGGATTGCAGAGCCCAAGGTACTTGGTGGGACAGAGCCGAAATTCAGTACATGTGATGCTCAGGATCACTAGAATCCTATAAACTGACTTACAAATGAGGAACATCACAATAACATCTGTTCAAATGAAGCCTTAGGGATTTTCACGACAAATCAACATTTTAAAATGAAACTGAATCTTTGTGAAAATCTTCATATCAAATCCAAAATAGCAAGAATGCAAGAATCAGGCAGGTTGTTCTTTTTTTTTTAGAGAGAGAGAGTGGAGAATTAATGCATTTGGTCACAGACCTTACCATAACCTCAAGTTTAAACACACTAATAGTGCAACTCCACTAGGCCTCGCCCATTTAATTTGCATATGCGTTGGGATTTATTTAAATGAGGAATATTATGATGTGTTCGTTCCCGGAAGAAAACTCAAGACTACAATGGAGATGTTTCAGGAAGTTCAGAAACAGTGTGCACTGATATAGAGAATTACTCCCTTTGGAGTGACTTTGTGTTTTGTAACTTTGCAGACATCATTTCATTCTCAAACAAAAAAAAATTAAAATTAAAAATAAATTACATTCAGGGCTGGATAGGTTACTTTTAAAATGTATTTCACTACAGATTACAAAATACATGCCTTAAAAAGTAATTTGTAACGTATTTCGTTACATTACTCAAGTTTAGTAACTTAATCTAAATACTTTAGAATACTTTGGAATACTAAGTGTGGAACAAACACAAAAAAGCTAATTGCAAGTTTTTATCTCATGATTCTGACTTTTTCCCTCAGAATTATGAGCTATAAACTCACATACGAAATTCACTATTGCAAGAAAAAAAGTCAGCATTTCAAGTTTATATCTCCCAATTCTGACTTTATAACTTGCAATTGTGAGTTTAAATCTTGCAATTCTGAGACAAAGAAGTCAGAATTGAGAAACAGAAACTAACAATTGTGAGGGGGAAAAAAAACAAATTGTGAGAAAAAGTTGCAGTGACGAGTGAATTATAAAATGACTCACAAACAACTATTACAAGACATGAAAACATGGATCATCAGGTCATGACAGGACAGTTAAGTTGACAGTTGGGCAATTTTTTTATAAATTCAGTCATTTTGTCTTGTTCAGGACAGTACTAAATAAAAATAACAACATTTGTATGATCCCTCTTGAAAGTATTAAAATGTTGATGAAACTGAACTCCGCTTTTTCAGACTGTCAGAGTCAGAGAATCACCAATTGCTGTTTAAATGACATTAAAATTCAAAGTAATCACTTTGGTAATCTAAAATACTTTTCAGATGTAACTGTAATCTGATTACCACCCATTTAAAATGTAACTGTAATGAAATACAGTAACTCAAATTTTGTATTTTAAAAACGTAACTAAGTTACTTGTATTTCGTTACTCCCTAACCCTGATTATGTTTTAAAGTGTAAAAATACATAATAGGTCCTCTTTAAGAAGTAGACCTATGCATTTTTATGAGTTCTCAAGTGAGATATAATTTTAAGAGATAAGCAAGAAAGTGAGACAGGATGAGTTGTTGTTTTTGAAGACTCGGACACAAACATACTATGAGTTAGTTGCTGTGTTACATTGTGCTAATTAAAGAATGGCCATAATAAATTTGCTCTGTCATGTCCAGGAAAGGCCACAGTTCAAACAGATCCTGAGCACTCTAGAGACCATGAAAAACGACAGCAAACTGCCGGACCAGTGCAACTCCTTCTTACATAACAAAGCAGAGTGGAGGTACGTACAGTCCAGAACTTGCTGGCAACTTTTTTGTGGTTCTTAAAGCCAAAAGTTTTTTAGCTTTTAGTATGAATATGTTAAGCTTTACTCTCATCTATAAGCTAGTGTGCTCCAAAACAATGGTAAAATTCACATTTAGAAGATATAAGCATTTAAAACTTATTTTTTATGATTTTGATGACATCACACTGCACTTTAGCTTCTCACAGAAGATTTTCTGTCCAATCAAATGCTCTCTAGAAACGAAAGCATCCCGCACTGTAAATAGTTTTTAAAATTTAGTTTTTTTATAAAATTAATTATAAATAGACGCTGAAACTGTGGCTAAAATCGATCACTTGTTCACACATTTAGTATTTTCTACATGGTGAATGGCACACAGTGCACTGTATGGAGAAAGGGAACGATTCAAACAGCGAAAATATGTTTTCCATTGTGGCGAATGAAGCCTGGTTTCATGTTAGTGTCATGCGAACAGAGTGGATCAAATGAGCAAGACCAGAAAACGTTTTGGACCTATTTGCTATTTGCATAATGGAGAACATTAGGAGGAAAAACGGTTAGAGATTAGGAGGCAACTGAAGCTTTACCGAGCTCAACGGCTAATATAATATAAACAAATCGCTATTGGCTCTTTTAAAAAAGGGGAGGAGCTGTTCGATATGTACCATCCTGTGTTCCTGTTTCAGTGGAAATTACATCTATATATATATATATATATATATTAATTTTAGATTTTTTAATTGTTTAAAAAAAAATAGCTGCAAATGATTCACATGGACACATAACAAAAGTAAAAAGTGTATACTTTGGGCATATATAACAATCAATAGCCAATTTTACACAACCTACAAAAATTAAAAACAAGTAAAGCAAAAGTGAAGAGCCCAAATCAGATTCGTCCATTGATTTGTAAAAACTAGCAAAACAAGTATGTTCGTTAATGTGCTTAAAATACACTTATGAGGTTTTTTGGAGAGTTAAAAAGCAGAAATATGAGTCTTAAATAATTATTTTCTGTGAATTTGAACTGGTATTGAACTTGACACTTGCTTTTAAACTTTTGTAAATAGCAAGAGTAGGTTTTGTTTCTTTAGATGTATGAGTTGCAAAAACAAAGACAAATGGAGGAAACAAACAATGGGTGCTGGACTGCAGAGCTGCAGTGCATGAAGGGAGAAATGAACTGAGAGGAATGGAAAAAGAGCGAGGAGCAGAAGTGGGGAGGAAGAGGGAGGGTGAGACATTCTGGAAACGCTCCTCATGAGAGTGGTAGAGAAATCAATTCTAGCAGGAGGAAAGTTTTGAGAGTGTGTGTGGAGAGATTTTGGCAGGGGCTGATATGGCTTTTGAGGGCAGAGGGGTTGAGGAGGGGGGCATTCTGGCCTTACTTCACATACCTGTTTATAAATAGCCACACTAAAGGCTTTGTGTGGGGGGGTTGATTTTTTAGCATACAGTACCACCTGCTGGCACAGATAGAAATTGCAGACAAATCTTTTTAGACTATTTTGGTGTGATAACAAAATGATTATTCCCTATTTTTATGTTTGAATGCATATTGATTTTTGTGTTGGTAAAACGTCCTGTCTTCTCTCTGTAAGGTGTGAGATCGAGGAGACGCTGGAACGATTGAAGCAGCTGGAGAGGGAGTTGAGCTGTAAGGAGCAAGAGCTGGCGGAAAGAGAAAGAAGACTGACTGAGTGGGAAAACAGACTCATGGAAAGATCCCGATCCTGCACCCCTGTAAGTCTTCACCATTCTGTCTTCAACATAACTACTCATTCTCAACATACTTCTGCTTACTATCAAGTCAAGTCAAGTCATCTTTACTTATATAGCGCTTTTTACAATGCAAATTGTGGCAAAGCAGCTTTACATTAATAATTGGCCAATAATTTTGGCTGCACAGCAGCTCCCAAAGAAAATGGTGTCATTGTGCAGCTTATTCTATATATTATTGATTCATTCTGTTGCAAAGATCAATAGTTATTAGTCTAGTTAATTTATTTATATAAGCACTGGAGAAAACAGTGACGTAATCGTCCGGCTCAGCTCAGTTCACATACAACGGCGCCAATGCAGGCATACTAAAAACACTGCTGAATATCAAGCAAGTGTCCCCAACTAAGCAAGCCAAAGGCAACAGTGGCAAGGAACCAAAACTCCAACAAATGGAGAAAAAAGCCTTGGGAGAAACCAGGCTTAGTCGGGGGGCCAGTTCTCCTCTGGCCAGCAGTGAACACTTGTCCGATACTCAGGCAGAGTTACAGGTCATTAAACCGATTTGGAATCGCAACAGTCAAAATATTTTATCCAGTTCCATCTAGTTTAAGATCTTTTTTAGTCACGCCGGTATGGGACGGTTTGTTGGGATCTGTGCCACTGGCTGATGAGTCGGTAAGGTCTTCACAAGGGATGAGGTAGTTCACACAGTCTCCGCCGACACCCCAGGGCCACGCTGCTGCCGTGTACAGGCACCGGTTCCCCGTCCGACCCGGACACGGCCCGGATCCAGCCAATCACGTTAATTGGTAAACCTCGGGATAAGCAGAGAGACAAAAATTAGCGTAGACGCCATTCTTCTTCTGATGTAAACGAGTACATCCGGTGTTATAGGAAGTGTTCCCGGTTCCAGCTGACCTGATCTTTGCAGCCTAACAATCCTTTAACAGATATGAAGACAAAAATTGATAATGCGTCATGTGTGTGCCAGGTTAAATAGATGCGTTTTTAGTCTAGATTTAAACTGACAGAGTGTGTCTGCTTCCCAAACAATGATAGGAAGATCGTTCCAGAGTTTAGGTGCCAAATAGGAAAAGGATCTACCGCCTGCGGTTGATTTTGATATTCTAGGTATTAACACTACTATGTACTACATAGTATTCATATATATCATAATATTTCAATCCAGAAAGGGTGAGTTCGAGAACCCTCCTTATTACCATTATTATATTACAATTCTGTGTCATTTTGGTGCCACTAGTGGCATCAAGCAGAATTTTAATATAATAATGATCACGTGGATTCTCAAACTCGTCTTTTCTATGATTGGACAGATCGACAGTTCCAAAACTCCATTGATTGGGCCAAAGTTGCTGGTCTGGATGTTTATATAGTGTTTAATATTGTGTTTATATTTTCTGTTGGAAATCCATCTATGAATGACTTATTTGTCTCTGCATGTTAATCTGAGATAGGAGAAAGAAGAAATTACACTATGATTTTATTAAAGAGTTTTATATGATACTCTACACACAATGCACAGTTTTAGTATGCTGACATTGTTGTGTTTTCACATGACCTGCAGCATTCCTATAATGTAGGAAGTAACAAAGGAGTAGTGAAACTTCAACAAAGTCTGAACTCAAACAAACTTTGCATTGTGTGCAACATTAGAGTTAGTGTGCCTCGATTGTGATTGGCTACATGTGTATCCGAGTAGAGAAAATCTGCTTGATACAATATTGTTCCCTTGTGAGAAAGAAAGAAGTATCCTTTAGATTACTTTTAAAAGACTACTTATTACAAAAATAATATACTTCAAAAGAATATTCTTAAGTGCAAATTAATTATGTTTGCAGATACTTAACTGCATGTTAATTGTAATTAAATAAAATGTATTAGATTTTACAGTGGTTTTTTGGCCCACTTAAGTAGGACTTAAAGGGTTAGTTCACCCAAAAGTTAAAATTCTATCATCATTTACTCTCCCTCATGTCGTTACAAATCCGTAAGGAACAAAATCTGAGCAATTTCTTTACCTCCATTGATGGCCTAATGCCACGTTGTTGCTTAAAAAATGTCTTAAAGAGATCATAAAACTAATCCATATGAATTGAGTCCAAATATTCTGAAGAGACACGATCAATTTATATGATGAACAGATTTAATTTAAGCTTTTATTCAAATTCATCAACTCACACATCAGTTGTGGTAAACGGAAGCTCAAGGACGTTTGCTTTCAGTCTGACAAAAGATTATTAATTTATTTTAAAAAATGTATTTAGGAGTGTTGAGAAACAGTCATGAAAGTGTTCCCTCTAAGAAAAGTGTACTCTCTTAAATGGCCTTTTATTTCATTAATATTATATTATCTGTTCTAAAATATTTCTAGAAATAATACTTGTGAGTATATAGTATCTCTAAAAGTATTTTAAAAAATCCTTATATGGAAAAATGATGGATATATCATAAAGAATAGCAACACTGTAGTATCCCATTAACCTAAATGTAAGTGTTCAGGTACATTTCCACCTCTAATTCGAATGACTATACAAACTTTTAATTGACTTGATGTTCTTCTTGCAGCTGTTTTCACATATTTCCCCCCTGGCGACCACCCTCAGTGCTGAGTCCTTCTATGAGGCTCACATGGAGGAGAGCAATAGCTCGGAGGTCAGCTGTCAGATTTCATCTTCCTGCAATAACGGGGATCTGGGCCAGGCCAGCCTACAGAAGCTCATGCTGGGATTCGGGGGTGTGTTTGACCTGGATATGAACATTCCCAGCGGTAACCTCGTCCGGCAATCAGGGATGCAGTTGAACATGCAAGCAAAGAAGAATTCCTCCAAGTCCTGCAGTGTCCGTGAAGGACGCAAACTGAACATGGCCATCACCATGGATGACTTTGGCTGGTCTGACGATGACAGCGATTAGTGGAGGGCAGCACAGTACGATAGGGTGGGGTTAGATGGGGTCACAGCCGGTCTAAGGTCAAATATCGAGGGTCGGAGATAGTAAAAACAGTTGTAATTAAAAGTTTAAACTGTAAAGATTGGTCTGAATATTTTAAAAAATTATTGCACCCATGTGTGGTGTGTTTCAGTGCAAAAAAAAAAAAATGCGTTATTTGATCCAGAGCAGAATATTACACTGCCCTGTTAGCAGTAGGGACTAACCAGTACAAATACCCTTTGATAAAAATCAGGCACGATGAATGATACTGCATTGTAATTGGGAAGATACAGGGTACTGCATAAATGCCCATAAATGGCAGGATTTACCATCGGTAGGAGGGATTTACCTCTGCCTTCCTCTGAGTGAAACACCAGATCATACTGAGATTTCCCCTGTGAGATAGTCACATTTACAATATTTATAAAGTGTGAGGTGAGATTTAATGGGATTTCTGAAGCTGTGTTTTTGTAAAGCCCTGAAATTTTTATAAAATAAAGGAAATACTGAACAACTTGTGTGAAATGGGTCAAACTGCAAGGGAACATTTCCATTATTTACCTAAAAATCTTTGAAGTGGATCAAAATATTATAATTCACTAGCCTGAGTTTTTTCAAAACGTCCATTGAGGAAATATGTATTCATCCTTTTTACTTTTATCCTAAAACCTCTTAATTCATGGTGCTTGCTTAGGCAAGACTGTTAGTATCGCTCAAGCTTAGGTTTATGGATCTGAACAAACCTCTTACCCCAAGTATTAATTTTCGACATTAAACTTGGGCATAAATGATACATCAAATTATGTGACGAATAAAACAGGTCAAATTAATGCTTGGACTTATTTAAGATCCACAATATAAGGTAAGATATTAATTACGACAAAGCTGCTAGCCGCTTATTTTCAATGCTTTATAAACAGAAACTGGGCCGCAAACAGTTATTCAGGAGAAATAAATAAAAAATAAAAGATCATTTCTTCATATTTTTGAAGCATTTTAGACATTAAGTTATTATTTTTAAGTTTATTATTGTATTAATATATATATGTATTATTTATATATATATAACATTATTTTGTGATGATTAAAATGAATGTATATAATATTTTATATTAATATATATATATATTAATAATAATATATTATTAGGATTTTTAAAGGAAGTCATTCAAACCCCTGTTTATATGCACTAGAAACCAGTCAGAACACAAAATTGCAAAGCAACATCCTGGTGTTGTGGTGAGTTTTGCATTCAAATCTCACATAAAACTGTACGTGATTGTCATTGGCGTCTTTCTGGAATCATGTGACAGGTACAACCAGTGCTTTCACTTGTTTTCTTGCAGATAAGCTCAGTGCCAACTGGAGTCAGAGCAAAGAGGCCCACTTTGTACCGTACACTCCATTTGCTCTGTAAACCATGTCTGCACTCTATCCACTTGACAAATATGTACTGGGAAAAAAAAGAGCTTACAAAAAGTGACATTTTTCTGCTAGTTCTTCATTAGTAATCCTTATATTGTATACACAATCCTTGGTCTGGTAGTTATTGTTTTGTGCTGTCGTTCACAGCTGTATGTTGTGTATACAGAGGCTCAAGAGTGTCATGTTTAGAACAGTGTGTGGCCACTGTGCGACCCACTGAAGGTTTATGTGTGTGGGTGTGTTTGTTCCCAGCACAGAGATCCGGTTCTCCTCTTTCACAAGGCAAACACGCAACCCTATTCATTGCCGGTGCATGTTTAATCTGTAAACTATATCCAAAGCAGGAGACTGGATAAGAAGATTAACCAGCCTGTGTCGAGAATATTATGTACTTAGGTTCAAGCATATAGAGCAGTATGAGTCAAAAGTTTGGAGAAACCGCAATGTAAGTTTTCTCGTGATCTAAAAGACCTTTTGATTTAAAGGGTTCTGCTTGAATGCTTTACACTAGTTTTGCAGACAAATACACATTTTGTGGGAAGCTTTTAAAACTATTGAAAAAGTTTCCAAGGTCAAATATCTCAGGAAAGTGTGCAGATATGTGATGTAGAAAAAAAAATGATGACTATGAAGAATGTCAAATACTAGATTTAATTAAAAAAAATTGCCACTGCATAACTACCATGCAGAGGAGAAACGGTTTGGAAAATGGATGGACCACACGTCCATTTGCATTTTTTCTTAGATAATTCACCCAAAAATAAACCTGTAATTTTTATTGAAACTGCAATTAAAATTGCCCCGATCTATACATTACTTGTACATGAATTGTGCTTTCAGTTTGTTACGCAAGCTAAAGAAATACAAGCTAAAGTTTTCAATGAGTGTTTAAAACCCTTCACAGTAATGAGCGAGTGTAGATGTACGTGTCAATTTGTCGGCACTGTAAACACATTCTGTAGTGCTTCTAGTAATGCTGATGCCATATTTCTGAGTTCATGCGAAAACCTTCTTCCCTTTTCTCATAACATGGTTGCTAACAGATTATCACATTACCTCGTGGTCATCTGCTTTAAGAGGTCACATTTTGGCAAGGCCCGGTGTCCCACCCTGTCAGATTACGACATCTTTGTCACAAAGAAAGTCATACAAATATATTCTAAAACTTTTAGAGACAAAGAAAGACCAAAGGCAGATTATTTTTGCATTTTTATTGAATAGGTTGACCGAATTAAAAGGAACACTTATTTCATGGAATGTGGTTTCATAACAGAACAGTTTACGCATTAAGTCAGGCATGAGCTGTCTTGCTAGGTTGTGCAAGGGTCAGTAAGCCATCAACTTAATACTCCTCTCCTTCTTCATCCTCTTCTCCGACACTGTCTGTGCCCACCTCTTCATAATCCTTCTCCAGGGCAGCCATGTCTTCTCTGGCCTCGGAGAACTCTCCCTCCTCCATACCTTCACCCACATACCAGTGAACAAATGCTCTCTTGGCGTACATCAGATCGAACTTGTGATCCAGACGAGCCCAGGCTTCAGCAATGGCTGTAGTGTTGCTCAGCATGCACACGGCTCGCTGCACCTTAGCCAGGTCTCCTCCAGGAACCACAGTTGGAGGCTGGTAGTTGATGCCAACCTTGAATCCAGTGGGGCACCAGTCCACAAACTGGATGCTACGTTTTGTCTTGATGGTGGCGATAGCAGAGTTGACATCTTTGGGTACGACATCTCCACGGTACAGCAGACAGCAAGCCATGTACTTGCCGTGACGAGGGTCGCATTTCACCATCTGATTGGCCGGCTCGAAGCAAGCATTGGTGATGTCAGCAACGGACAGCTGCTCATGGTAGGCTTTCTCTGCAGAGATCACTGGGGCGTAGGTGGCCAGAGGGAAGTGGATACGTGGATAGGGCACCAGATTGGTTTGGAACTCGGTCAGATCTACATTTAGGGCTCCATCGAAACGCAGGGATGCTGTGATGGAGGAAACAATCTGCCCGATCAGCCTGTTGAGGTTTGTGTAGGTGGGACGCTCAATGTCAAGATTTCTACGGCAGATATCGTAGATGGCCTCGTTGTCCACCATGAAGGCACAGTCGGAGTGCTCGAGGGTGGTGTGGGTGGTGAGGATGGAGTTGTAGGGCTCAACCACCGCTGTGGACACTTGAGGAGCTGGATAGACGGCAAACTCAAGTTTAGACTTCTTTCCGTAGTCGACAGAGAGCCGTTCCATTAGGAGGGAGGTGAACCCAGAGCCGGTGCCACCACCAAAACTGTGGAAGATCAGGAAGCCCTGGAGCCCAGTGCACTGATCAGCCTGCAAACATAGTGAACATTTAGATGGGAAATGTATCAATTCTAAAAACATAACTGATAACTAAATGTACTGACATTTTATTGCCTAGTATTGACTCATGTTTTAGGAGGAATGGGTTTCCCTGATTTTGAGATCTAAAAAGATTGAATTTGCTGTGGAGGAGGGGCTAGCAAATATTGTAAGTCACTGAACAGTATAGCCAATATCGATAATTGCAAAAAAAAAAAAAAAAAATTAAGAGGAAGGGGGAGGGTATAGTTGTTGCAATGCAAAAAACGGTTGTTTCCATCTTGTATAGTCTTATAGTACACAAACGCTTCACAGTGTCAGAAAGTGCATGTTTAATTTTTTCCCCCGGTCATCCTCGGTGGGTTCCGCCAAGTCTGTGATGTTGACCAATAAGAGCACAGCTCTTCTGTAGAGCTTTCAAACATGAAAAAAAAAAACGAAAGACGATGGTATTGGTGCTGATACGGAAAGAGATTTGTGGAGCTATTGACGAAGTTTTCCGGTTTTCACTGTTATATGGTAGGTGGCGCTATTACGCAACAAAAGAGTACTGAATCTGCGGATCATAAATGCAAAAAAATGAGCTGAAACTGATAAAAAGCATTGCTTATGCACGTAGTCTTTCTCAGCTTTTTTGTTCAAAATGTTGCTTCTTTTTAATGAAACTAACCCACATCCATGTGTTGTTAAATAAAAAAGTATGCATGAATCTATAATAAAACATTTTCGTAGTTTAAAAGCAAAGGTTCAATTATCTCACTTGACATATTGCATGTTCAGATATTCATTCAACAAAATATTCTGGGGGTCATGAAAGTTATGTGAAAAATAAGTGCTGGCGATTGCTGGGCAACTTTTTTTTAAAAAACACTGATGAGGAAAGAGTTAAAACACTTGTAGCCTATATAACCAAAAGTCCCCGTATTACATTACATGAAATTCACTGCAATGCAGCGGAACACATGGGTTAATTTGATTGGACTCTGAATTATGGATTTTTATTGCCTAATATTGCTTTCCCTCTTTCAGGTTAACATTTTGTTGACAACTTGCGGATGGACAAAAATGTGAGCCGCTGTAGTTCTCATTAAATTCTGCAATGGCAGAATCGCGAAATCCTGGAGGGATCAATATCTACAGTTTATAGGTGAGGCGGTGACAGTATGTGCATCTTACCAGTTTGCGAGTCCTGTCCAGCACCAGGTCAATGATTTCCTTTCCAATGGTGTAGTGCCCACGGGCGTAGTTGTTGGCAGCATCTTCCTTGCCAGTGATCAACTGCTCAGGGTGGAACAGCTGGCGGTAGGTACCAGTGCGCACCTCATCTGGAAAAAAAAAGAAAATTCTTATTACCGCAAGCTAACAAAAACACTTGAAGTTGACCCAGAGAACAAAATTTCACAGCAGGGAACAAAAAAAATGGTTTATTACCAATGACAGTGGGCTCCAGGTCAACAAAGACTGCTCTTGGGACATGTTTTCCAGCTCCAGTCTCACTGAAGAAGGTGTTGAAGGAGTCATCTCCTCCACCAATGGTTTTATCACTAGGCATCTGACCATCTGGCTGGATCCCATGCTCTAGACAATACAACTCCCAGCATGCATTGCCCATCTGGGCGCCGGCTTGGCCAACGTGCATGGAAATACATTCACGCTGGAGCAAAAGGGAAAATGAGATGTTTAACATCAGCAACTTAAAAAGCTCAAAAGAAATATCTTAAACTTTTAAATGTATTATGTAAATAAATGGACCTAATTACAGTAAAAGTTACAATATACAGTATTTCTGATGTCCCCGGAAAAATGTGCCAAAGCAGGTATATTTTTACACTCGCACATTATGTGCAGACAGGAAATAGGGCAGGATGTTTACTCCGCACACTCTTTTCATATGAAAAGTTGCTGAATGGTGCCTTTATGAAATGCAGGGACAGGAGAGTTTAGGTTGTTTCTACTGTAACATTACATACTTAACATTCCCAAAAAGATAGGGACTTTCCATCAGCTCAAAATGCTAAATTTCACGTGTTAGAAATGTGATCAGTCCTCAAAACCAGAAAGTATAGCCTAAGATAACCGGTTTCCAAAGATCAATTGGTCTGCATGTGGATCAATAGCCATTCCCAGCTCCCAACCAGACATCCTGCAGCTGTTTCAGTCGCTTCATCTGCATGAGCGCATGCGGGCCTAAATGCTGACTAAGCCTAAAGCCTGGAGAGACTGTGGAATGTACGCGTTTCGCGCTCCTATGTTCACTCTTTTCATCTCAAGTAGAACTCATTTTTATATCTGAAACAGAACTATGGAATTAAATGAGTCAGTGTTAGTTAAGTGTAGTGTGGGGGAAGAGACCCAAAGGGCAGGGCAGGGCCGGTCCCTTCCCCCACCCAACGTGTACCACCCATCTTCGACAAAACCAAAGGAGAAGAAAAAAAAGCGCGATATCTGATCGCGCCTGAACTGAAGACCTTTATCCGCGCATTTGAAATTCTGACGTGTCTGCTCCACCCTGTGGCGCATCTAACAAAAGCTTATTAAGCTTTATAGCGTTTATGTGTTTAATACAATTCTGGATATGTAACATGTACGTCTTATCAGGGCGTTTATCAATTTTAAACAAATATCGGTTTAGTTTTCCGCCCCTTTCTCTTTGTTCTGTGTGCCTTTCGAAAGTGCGTCAGTCATCCTAAAGCTCCTGCTGCTGCGCGTGCGCGCGCATTTGTCTCGCTGCCGCCCAATGCATCAAAATACGTTTAATCCTCACTAAACACATAATTGTAAACGAATTTACATACATCTGATATTTTAATACACAAACCACTTCAAATTTAACACAAAACTCAAAGATATTTCGTACTAAACACGAATATCAGGCTGTGAAATAACATTGTACAGACAAAGAAAATAATCATCTGTCGTATTTACTGAATATAAACGTAAAAATAGATCTCACCATTTTGTCAGATTTTCCTTCAGACCGACGTCAAGGGTTCGGAGAATGAAGGCAGAATTGCCGCGGAAGGGGCCAGACTACGTTTATATAGAGGCGCGCGACCGGATGGAGGAAAGGCGGGGCTCTGGCTTCACTCTGGCGGGAGCGACAGTTAGCGGTCACGAGTGAGAGAAAGGAGGGAACGTTTGGGCGGAATTTCATATTAGCCGACTCATTCTCATTCAGTGTCCTGTAAGTCAAGGAAGCGGGTTCTTAATTTAAATTTTAAAAATAAATAAATGAATAAAAAACGCTAAGAACGATAACGTTACACACTGCATTAACGCAAATATTGGACACTGAGTGAGGTGGTTTGGAGCTGCTATTAAAAAAACAACAACAATCACTACAACAGACAAAGACGAGTGTCTTAATTCAGGTTTTGGACATACAAAGGCTTTAAGAAAAGGCTATAAATGTTTATTTGACCAGCTCTTTGTTTTTAATTAAAAGACAACATAAAGTGGAAAAGTTTAGAGGGAAAAAAACAGTGTTAAAATATATAATAATAGATAAATTAATTATAAACATAAGATTACATTAAATAGATTTAATTTATATATATATATATCTATATATATATATATATATAAATGAAGAAATAAATAAACAGTACATTACAGGAAAATAAACATATTTTAAAATTAATTAATATATTACACTGTTAATTAGTCATTTTTCACAGTATAAATTGGGTCTTTACACACAAAAATATATAGCTGCATTTTAAATTTTAGGATGAGAATGACAATTGAAAACCCTTGTCTATATACGATTTGTGTGCTACATTTATATCAAATTTGAAACGCAACGATTATTATTAAAACATTTTATTGTGTCAACTTATTGCATTTACATTTTCTTCTCATAATAAATTATATTTCAAAATGTTGCTTTCAGTAATAAAAATAGACTTTTTTTTGCTGCAAGAGTTTTTGATCTGGTCTGCAAACATGTTTCAGTAACATAGAGCCACATTTGCACACAGTAGTTTTCACATTAATGCAAATTTGTGTATATCTGTGTCATGAACGTTGCACTTCGGCAGATATGTCTCCAGATCTGCTCTGCAGGAAGCCTCAGCAGATGTGTATTGGGGGGGGGGGATTACTACGGAAGTCAATGGGGCCCATCAACTGTTTGGTTACCGACATTCTTCAAAATATCTTCTTTTGTGTTTAGCAAATAGTAAATAGCTATATTATATAAAGTAAATAATGACAGAATTTTCATTTTTGAATGAACTATCCCTTTAACCACAAGATAATATTGTACAATATGTACACATCATACACATGGACTGTAATAATGCTTTCTCACTCTTTACCCACACAAGGTTTTGTGGCTTGGACAAGTCCAATTGTTTAGAGAAGGACTCAGTGGAGAATGTCTGGAATGCCTGGCGGTTGGTGTTTTTAAGTGGAGGGCAGTGCATTCGGGTCAGCTTATGAGAGGAAAGAAGCAATAAAGGGGTCAAGTTCAAATTATGTTATTAGTATACTCCCGAATGTGAGAAAAAGAGACCATAAAAAGTCATCTGGTTTTAGGGGAAACTTGTCTCCTGCATCAGACGGGGTGGGGGGAAAAAAGTTAAATGAAAGGAGCTGTATGTATAATGAGCTGTTGAGGCTATAGATTTCCATCCAAATAGATTGTCTTCAATGTAAATTAGACCTTTGTTTGTGGAGTTTACCTTTCTATGTCTGGAAAAAAAAACTTAAAATAGGATGTGCTACTCTCACTTCAATGAAAGACAGAGAGCTTTACTAATTAAGTTCCTAATATATATATATATATATATATATATATATATATATAGTAGGGGCTTTGCCTTATAATTTACTTTTAAACATTACTCGTGGAAAGTGTTGTGCTATGGCCATTAGTGAAATGCCATTAAGCTGCCAGGCCATTAGTGAAATGAACTTAAAGTGACATTTATGTTATTTGTGAGAAGGCACTTTTAAACATCCCAACAATTGATGTGTTTTAATATTTGATATAACATGATTTTAAGCTTCAAGTCTGTGCAAGGGCATCTTAAGCACACTACAACAGACTTGAATGACTCATGATTTTAGTTCATGCAAATTGTGTAACACGGTACACTGTTGTTGATTGCTTCCATGGCACCCTTTCTATGTGTTCTCCATTTGCATTTCCTTAGTCCTGGGGCAATCAAATTACAAAGACATTACACAAGCAGGCTTCAGGTGGCACAGTACCACCCAGTCTTTTATTCTTACTCCAGAGCACTTGAACCAAGAAAACAAAAGCTGTTAGCACTGTAGCGGTTAAAGTGCTAACAGTTCTCAAGCTTTTTGTCACTATAGTAACTGTTGCAAGTAACTGGTTATCTTGTTTGCTGATTAACTACATTTTTTGTATGACAAACAACTAAAAATGTCAATATGGGTCTTTAGGAGATATTACCTTAACCTTTATGGTTTGTCATGTGCGCTTGGAGGTTGGCTTGCATGAGTCGTGGATGATTTGTTCATATTCATGCATTGATTAGGCAAAAACAAAACTGACACCATGAATCAATAACCAATATGAGGAAAAAATTTGTATTTTTTTTTTAAAAGGCACATAATCTACATGTCAAATACAGCTTTCAAATGAGCAAACATAAAAACAATATTTTGTTAAAGTGACAATACTGTTTGTGAAAGCTATGCAGATCTGTTAAGTATGAAAACTAGGGATTCCTTTAATACTCCTCTCCTTCTTCTTCTCCCTCTTCTCCGACACTGTCTGTGCCCACCTCTTCATAATCCTTCTCCAGGGCAGCCATGTCTTCTCTGGCCTCGGAGAACTCTCCCTCCTCCATACCTTCACCCACATACCAATGAACAAAAGCTCTCTTGGCGTACATCAGATCGAACTTGTGATCCAGACGAGCCCAGGCTTCAGCAATGGCTGTAGTGTTGCTCAGCATGCACACGGCTCGCTGCACCTTAGCCAGGTCTCCTCCAGGAACCACAGTTGGAGGCTGGTAGTTGATGCCAACCTTGAATCCAGTGGGGCACCAGTCCACAAACTGGATGGTACGTTTGGTTTTAATGGTGGCGATAGCAGAGTTGACATCTTTGGGTACGACATCTCCACGGTACAGCAGACAGCAAGCCATGTACTTGCCGTGACGAGGGTCGCATTTCACCATCTGATTGGCCGGCTCGAAGCAAGCATTGGTGATTTCTGCAACGGACAGCTGCTCATGGTAGGCTTTCTCTGCAGAGATCACTGGGGCGTAGGTGGCCAGAGGGAAGTGGATACGTGGATAGGGCACCAGGTTGGTTTGGAACTCGGTCAGATCTACATTTAGGGCTCCATCGAAACGCAGGGATGCTGTGATGGAGGAAACAATCTGCCCGATCAGCCTGTTGAGGTTTGTGTAGGTGGGACGCTCAATGTCAAGATTTCTACGGCAGATATCGTAGATGGCCTCGTTGTCCACCATGAAGGCACAGTCGGAGTGCTCGAGGGTGGTGTGGGTGGTGAGGATGGAGTTGTAGGGCTCAACCACCGCTGTGGACACTTGAGGAGCTGGATAAATGGCAAATTCCAGTTTAGACTTCTTTCCGTAGTCAACAGAGAGCCGTTCCATTAGGAGGGAGGTGAACCCAGAGCCGGTGCCACCACCAAAACTGTGGAAGATCAGGAAGCCCTGGAGCCCAGTGCACTGATCAGCCTGGAGGATTAATTAATGAGTTATTCCTAGAATCACTCGTCAGGATTTGTCTGCTGTTCTATTCCAGATCCTAATGCAACCCCCAAGTTAAAGCCAACCTTTGACCCCAAGACTGTCTTACCAGTTTGCGAGTCCTGTCCAGCACCAGGTCAATGATTTCCTTTCCAATGGTGTAGTGCCCACGGGCGTAGTTGTTGGCAGCATCTTCCTTGCCAGTGATCAACTGCTCAGGGTGGAACAGCTGGCGGTAGGTACCAGTGCGCACCTCATCTGGAAAATCAGTATTTTATTATATTTTAGATAAGCTAATTTGGTAATTTGCACCATTTTCATCAGATTACTCTTGATATGCTATAGTATAAGAGTATAAATTCACTACATTTTAAACTAAGGTCTTCTACAGTCTTCTTCAGTTGAATTTAAAGGGATTCATTACCAATGACAGTGGGCTCCAGGTCAACAAAGACTGCTCTAGGAACATGTTTTCCAGCTCCAGTCTCACTGAAGAAAGTGTTGAAGGAGTCATCGCCCCCTCCGATCGTTTTGTCACTTGGCATCTGACCATCTGGCTGGATCCCATGCTCTAGACAATACAACTCCCAGCATGCATTGCCCATTTGCACACCTGCCTGGCCAACGTGGACTGAGATGCACTCACGCTATAGGGTGTAAATGAGAAGACATTTAACTTTCTCTCTGAAAAAATATATTTTTCATCTCACAAAACTAAGATAAAAAACCATTATCAAGACAAAGTCCGTAAAATAAAATTAACAAATTAATTGCTGACAAAAGTATTCATGAAGACTAAGACGATTAAATAAAAGTCTAGCACATATCATTCACTATAATAAATAATGCGTCAGACAAATAAATCTTTTAAAATGTCCTACCATTGTAGAATTTTCCTCTGGCCGATGTCAAGAGCTCGGTTGAGAAATCTTGTGAATGGTCTGTGAAGATATCATCGCTATTTAAGAGCAAGCTCATGCCATGGTAACATGGTTTGTTGTTGGCAACAAAGGGGTTAAGTCCAATTATGTGATTGATGGCCGCAGTGCACTGAACAAACAGGCCTAGTTACATCTCAGTGCCTCTTGTTTCCTGCAAAAAACACACCCTAACAGGCCAACACTCGTCCACTCATCCACAGTCATTAATATTTAACCCTGGTGAATTACATCGTAACAGAATTTGGTGAGGTTTGTATCACAAACCATGTAAAATGGAGTGTGAACTTAAAATGTTTTGGTCCAACAATGCTGAACCTTTGACAGCACACTGTGGCTTAAGCAGTCACTATTTTTCATACTTATGGTTAGGCATTTAATCAAACCCCCAACTCTAAATGCCTGTTCGCAACATGAGCGAAAACAATAGCATTGTTTATTTTAAGTACTTTAAATATGAATGGATTTTGATTTGCATGTCAATGTTTTAATTGCTTAGCAATGCAGTGGTAACCACCACAACACCCTAGCATCATAGCAGCAGCTTTTCCAAGGGCAAATACCACTTCAAGTTCTTCAGAAAATGTCATTTTGACCATTTTGTCCTCTCCATGTGTAGGATCACTTGTTTTTTGTGTAGAGTTACACTCAAATGATACTTACAGCCAAATCTACTTCTCTAAAATCTCTTTCTCGTTCTTTGTTTTTGTCTCTACATAAGCTGTGCAAACTGTGACCCGGGCGCTCGTCATCTGAAGCACTTATAATGTCATATCTGTACCCTAATTAAGTCTGTAAACTATTGTTAACCGACTAGGTGGCCATGGAGCCCAAGAACAAACAATTCTCATCTGTTCCCTAAAAGTTCCCATGACAATAAATGCCCATGAAGCATAATCAAGTCAGAATGGGGTGGGTGGAGCTTTGTTCAAAATGTTCAGATTCCAATTAGATTTTTACAGAAGCTACGTTCACACTGTCAGTCCAAATCCAATTGGAATGTGGTCTAAAATTATTGACAGTCCACATTAGCCTCGTTCAGACTGTCAGTCCAAATCTGATTATTTGTGATTTGTGTATCCGATTGGAATCTGACCAAAAATTATTAACGTCCACACTGTATCGCAACTGTTCAGATCCGATTTGTGTGTCCATGGCGGTTTTTCGTTTTCCGGAATATCTGCATTAGTTTCTATGGCAATGACATTGCGTTGGTAGGTGTATGCCAAAAACAACAACAACCGCAACATGGAGGGGTTTGCAATACAGTTGTTGTCTTATTTACAACATCACAAAGGAGGCTGGTATGAACGGCTTTATTTCGCAAGGTCGTCTCCGCCGGTCTCAAAACATATCTGTTTTAGCCTATTGCTAATTTCTACTCATCCGACACTTTGCAACAACACTGCCTTGTTTCTGCAACAGCTTTCAGCATGTTTCCTATAACAATGCCTGACGTTTTATGCTTTACATTGCGTGAGAAAGTCACATAAACCACACAAAATCCAATCAGCGCAGTCAGACTGAAACAGATTTCCAGAAAAGCGGTTTGAATAGGATTTCAAACCACTTGAATGTAGTTCGAAACGGATTTGTAAAAATCGCATTTCATGTGATTTTTGGCCGTTCAGACTTGCTAAAACCAATCGGATTTCAGTTGGATATGCACAAAAATCGGATTTGGATTTACAGTCTGAACGAGGCTATTGTGTATCCCAGCTGTTCAGATCCGATTTGTGTGTCAATGCCGGTCTTTCGTTTTCCGGAACATCAGCATTGGTTTCTATGGCTACGGTGTTGCTTTGTATACACCAAAAACAACAACAGAAACCGCAGCATGGAGGTTTGCAGATGTTGTTTTATTTACAATAAGACAATGCGTAGCCGCCATGGTGAACTACTGCGTCTTCTAATGCAACAGCAGAAACATAGGAGGCTGGTATGTGTGGTTTTATTTCAAATCATGTAATTTTCTGCTCGTCTCACACTTTTCAACAACACAGCCTTGTTTCTGCAGCGACTTTCAGCATGTTTCCTATAACAACATCTGATGTTCACATTTTACGTGGTGTCAGAGCGGCCAGACAGAAACGGATTTCCAGAAATGCTATTTGAATAGGATCCCAAACCACATGAATGTAGCTCGAAATGGATTTGAAAAATAACATTTCATGTGATTTTTGGCCGTTCACACTTGCTAAATCAGATCGTATTTTAATCGGATATGCACAAAAAACGAATTTGGACTCAGTGTGAACGTAGCCATGTGACTTTCTCGCGCCACGTAAAAGTCATATGTTTTTATAGGAAATTAACATGCTGAAAGGGCTTCAGATACAAGGTTGTGTTGTTGCAATGTGCCGGACGAGCAGAAAATGACAATATAACGGAGTTTTGATATCAGCAGGGACGACAGAACGGAACAAAGCCGAAATAATGCTACCAACACTATATTGTTGTAGGGGCAGGTTTTAGGGCTGGGATGGGTGTAGACGTTAATAAAGCCTCAAATTACATTAATATCACGCTGGAAGCATTTTTCGTTGTCGAATTTAGCTCCCTCCGAATATCTGCCCCGCCTCATAAAACGCATATCAGCGAGGCGGCTTTATCACTGCAAACCCCTCCATGTTGCGGTTCTGTTTCTGCCGTATACCTAACAACGTCTCTGCCATAGAAGAGATAATAATTTTAGATCAGATTTCAATCGGACACACAATTAATCGGATCTGGACTGACGTAAGCGTAGTCTTTTTACACACACACAATGATAATGCAAAAACCAGTGACAGTAAACCACACCCCTCGCGAAACTGGCAACAGCTCAGAACATCACAATATATACCAGTCTCCCCCGCAGCTGAATTGTTCTTGTGCGATGGAGGAGTTCAACTCGACAGGGCGCTTATTTAGAGATCAAGATGATCCACCTCCATTTTTCCAGCATCCGTGGGTACGCCAACGTCCTTACAATGCAACCCATGCAGATATGCTGTTATGTCTAGACACACAAATCTTATTTGATCACTTGCAATTAATAGTGCGGACAGTCTGCACTATTATATATATATCCGATTTGCCTGCAGTCTGAACATAACCTCCTTATTAGTAGCTATTATTATCTGTGTTGTATATTTCGAAGCCAATGAATAAAGATGTACTGTCAATGTAGTTTAGGTTTTCATATGTGAGTAAAAACGCATTTGAAGTATTAAGAAACATGGATGCTTAGCTTAATAAAATGTTAAAATGATCCCATGACAAAAAAGAAATGGATTTATGATAGGAGATGAACGAGAGGACCCCAGATTTGAAGTTCAGAATGATTTTAATATTAATATGCTTCTTAAATGTGCCAGACAGGGTGATTCTTACATGTTAAGACAGAGCATCCTTCCATAATGCTAGTTTTAAATATCAGAACCTTCATCATTCAGATATTCACCAAACATTTATACATTTTTGATAGAAGGAACCGTGAATAGACCTGAACAGACTTCTTGCAGCTGTTCATTTCAAAGGTCAGATAAATATTTTAATATTCAAAACTATATTCAAATATAGAGCTGATCGTGAGAGAATTATAGCTCTGATATGTAAACAGGTCAAAGAGAGTTAATATATAAACTGAGATGTGTACAGTACAGACTGACAATATCAGAGATGACAAAGAATAACAGTTCACAAATTAGCAGCTAATTTTCCCTCTTTGGTAGATTCTACACTGTTTTGGCAAAAATCAGATTCCCTGTTTATTTTAGATCAAACTTTGACATTGGGTATTAAAACAGAGAGGCAATTTACTAAATCGTTGAAGCACTTTTTACATTTCAACCAGTTACTAATTGTGCTAAAATACAATATTTAAGTCATTGTTCTTTCTTAACAACGTAGTGTTATTTCTTACTTGATATAACCATTCAAGAAAACTGAATTTAATTAAAAAGAGATGTTTGTGCACATATTACTATTGAGCATGACAGCAGTAATTCATCAAATGACAAAGAAGATCATTATAACCAGACGCAGTCGAGCACACTGCCATTTTAGATGACTGATTCAGCCTGGATCACAGTGGTGGCGTGATACTGTACAGTGTGAATAAATTCAGCTCAATTCATTCAGTGAATTCCACCCTAATGCTGCCTGTCAGTATCGGTATCAGTGCATTACAAAGTACATTTTTACCAGATCAATACCTAATTCTTCAAATGAAAATTTAAATCTATTTTTGACCTGATTTTCTGTTTGAAAAAAAAAATGAGATTCTTCATTTTCTCCAGATTACAGCATATGTGCACCCATCTAAAAGGATCTATAAAACATTCATGCAGTGATGACAAATGTTTGAACCTCTTCCATTTTAAAATACGTAGCAAAAACTGTTTCAGGCAAACTGTTGTTCATACAGTATAACCGCAGTGGTTTGTCCCATAGCATAATTGTCATAATCTTTAGTGGCATATACCTGAAGACCTCAATAACAGAACAAAGACGAACATACAAATCATGAAGTTATTACCCATAAAAGTATTGACTTGAGCCCCTCACATGTACTGCTGCAAGATACCCCATCTACGGAACAACAGTTTAAAATATGCAAAAACTAGGGGGATGAATGGGTTCTACATGTTCAGGAGACTCAAGAGATAATGAAATCCGCAAAACCTTAAAGTCAACATGAAACAGAGTTAGCACTTCCTACTTTATTCCCAACGTATTTCTGAATAAAACAGGATATAGTATATACCAGTTCTTGCTTTTATGCATGAGAAATGATTGGTTTAGATACCAACAGGGATTTGTAACATCAGCCAACTGTTTTATCTTGATAGAATATGCGTTGTCTACTTATACTAACTGCAAACCTTGTTGACAAAGGCTACTTTCACTAACTCCACCCACCTTTGTTCAGATATTTTACCTTAGAAAGTACAAATAGTACAAATAGTACTTTGTGCAAATCTATCACTCTTTGCACTTGCTATTTGTTGTTTTCTGGAAACAGTATTTAACCAGTTTTTATTTTACAGTGTATAGAACTTGCACCAAAGAATAGTGCACAGTAATAACGAAAAAGTATGTAAAGAAAGTAAATCAGTTTTGATTTCATGTTGACTTTAAGCAAAAGAGTAAAAGATTTCACTGAAATATATTGATTGATGTGTGTCAAAGTCAGTTGATGAAAAAGGGAAGAAGAAAAAAGAATCTAACTGATGCTTCACGTACTAAACAAAGTTCCCAAAATGGCCCGACGACAAACATCAATCAAATCGGCCCTGGTCTTCAACCATATCTGGCATCTTTTAATTGTGTCCATATCACTTTTTACTGTAAAGCATACTGCTGCAAATCTCATCTGATGAATTTATCATTTATTCTTACTCCAATTCTACAAAAGCGACCGTGTGTATAGAACAGAGCTTTTTTGGCTTGAAAAGCCCTTATTTTTGGAGATGTTTTATAAAAAATGGCATCACAGTAGAGTGGTGAGAAAACGAAGATTGTGAGATGGCTGTTCCGCTCACAGTTTCTCGGTGAAGTTTTCAGGGAAGACTCCTTTCACTAAGAGGTTTTTATTCTGAATCCAGTATGACTCTTTTACGCCCATTAACCAGCCATCATCCTGCGCACACAAACAAAGAGACAATGAGTCATTGTTTGATTGTATGCCAGTGTGTTTGAGCATGTGTGCCATGACTGACCTGTTCATCTGGATTGGCAAAGGGAAGCACAAGCACAATATCACCAGCCTTCAGGTCAAGTTCATCACTGTCTGTTGCTCCATAGTCATGCATTGCTTTCACCTACCGAGAATCAGGTTAATAAATAAAAAAGTGACGTTTACATTGTTATTTCAAATAAATGCTCTTTTTTTTTAAATGTTCTGTTAATCAAAGAATCTTGGTTTCCACAAATGTAAGTAGCTGTTCTCAACTTTGCTTATAATAAGAAATCATAATGAGTTCTGAAGGATCATGTGACACTGAAGTCTGGAGTAATGGTGCGGAAAATTCAGTTTTGATCACAGGAATAAATTACATTGTAATAATATTTCACAATATTACGTTTTTTTTTTTTTTTTGTATTTTTAATCAAAGAAATGCAGACGCACTGACCCCAATATTTTTAACGGGAATCTATATTCTGTTAGGTCCCCAAATCAACTTACCTTATAGAGAACAGATGGAGGAATCTCTGCACCTGATGAGCCATTTGTCACTGTTGGAGCTTCATTCTAAATACAAAAATAAAATTATAATGAAATCAAAAGAAACAGTTAGCCTTACCTGAACAACTCAATAAGAAAAATAAAACAAACATGCTATACACAGAAAAACACATATAAAGTGAATTCAGGGGGGTTGGGACACTTTTTTCCAACACGATGACTTGGAAAAAGCGTCCCAATCAACCTACATGACAGCGAACATTCAACATGAACAGCAACACCCACAGAACAGCACAATTGACTTCTGAGCCATCCTAACACTATGCCAATACTTCACAATTAATCAAGACTCTTGTTCCTCTTACACTTTGAAGCTCCTCCCACTGAGGCGGCTCTGACTCCGCCTCCCAAGCCTGAGCCGTATCACTGCCCCAGTTTGTATCTGCATCTTGCTCTTGCCCTACCTGGGACCCTTCCTCGCCCCAGCACTCCACAGCATCGTCCTCCCAGTCTGGCTGCGCAAGTTCAGCCTCTGCAGGCACAGCTGTTTCACTGGCCCAGCCTGACTGCGCAGACACGCTGTCCGGCTCATCCCAGCTGGGGGGTTCATACGGCTGTACGGCAGGAGTGGCCTCATCACACCACTGAGGAGTTTCATACGGCTGCTGCGTGGCAGCTTCATCATCCGAGTCCAACTGGCCGGAGGGGTCTGCAGCGGGGGTCTGAGCAGGCTGGGATGGGAGGAAGGGTCAGCCAGGATTGTTTGTTGGATTTGAGGCAGATTGTTTGGATTTTGGGTAAAATAGATGCCGTGGGGAAAAAGGGAGGGCAAAAGGTACCAATAATTCACAAGAAAAAGGAGTGAAGGAAAAGAAACGTAAATTACTGTTCACACTAAACTATATCCCAACATGGTCTGAAGTCAAGTTCATTGCTGTCTATCTATCTATCTATCTATCTAACGATCTATTTGTTTTGTCTATGATAACCCTGGATATATATGATTTACATTGATTTACATTTACAGTATAAACCTTGTAAGTCCCATGGGATGTCCAAATATATGGTAGAAAAATGAGTGGAAATCTGTTATCATAACAAGGTTTAATTTTTGATAAATGTCTGTTCATGTGTGGTTTTATTTGTAATTTTTTGATCCAAAGATTGTAGAACACTTTCATCCAAAAGCCCCATGGTTCTTTTATGCTCAATCAGACCTCAAGAATCACAAAGAGTATGTCGAGAAAGAACTGATCCATCACAAGCGTGCCAAAACAGCAGTCTTACCTCCCATGAACTCCATGAAGCCCCCTTCAATGAGGCAGCACAGAACGAAAGAGCGAGATAAATGAGGCCCATAATAAGAGTGCAAGCTACGTCTATCACCATGTCAACAGTAAGCAAAAAACAATTCTACTGACCCCAAACTTTTGAACAGTAGTGTATGTTTTTATGATTATTATTTTATTATCATTAGAATATGAGGAAAAGTGTCTGCTATTCTTTTTTTTCTTGTTTGTTGTTTTTGCTCAGTCTGTCCCTGGGCTTGTTCTGGAAACCAAGTTAACATGCATCACATGCATGGTGTAAATACGTTACATGCTGAACCAAAGTGACATTTCAGTTCCTTGAAACTCAAACGGACTGAAGGGACTGTATCAATGAGCAACAATTAAAAAAATTCACAGTTATGTACATTAAAATTGGATGCGTGTATACAAAATGGGGGAAACATGCAGAAATGTCTTTGCACAGCAAAACCCAAGATCTTAGGCTGCATTTAACTCCACTTTTAGACATAATCACTTCCCCTCGGGGGAATTCCCGCTGCCATTTTGAAGTGGGTTCAACTTCATCAAGTGGGTGGAGGAAGTTTATTTGGACAGACCCTCAACCCCTCGATTGTGACAGAGGGAGCAAGTCTATTCAATATGTACACTTAAGGCTGATCCATAGACCACAATGCAACCCGATTGTGATGTCTCAGCAGAATGCGCTTAATTTACCCCCACCCCACACAGCTCAAGTGTTATTTTGATATTTAACCACATAATACTTGTAGCTACCTTAAGCTGACTGTTATAGTTGATTATATTGTTTTATAATTTTTTATATTTTCTCCAACAGTCCAAGCATACATACAGGCCTATCTATATTTCACAGGTGTGTGAAAACAAATTTATAAAAACAAAAACTGTAAACAACAAATCAGCTCCATTGCAGATTCCAAGTGATCAAGAGCGTAGGGCGTTCCATTTAAACACACTGCAAGAGTTCTGCCAGTGGTGCAACGTAAGCAATGATGTTCATCAGAGTGAACAAGACGGAGGGAAGTTAGCAAGGGTAGGGCATGGTTTTCCTGGCCCCTGAACCCTGACCTTTACCCTTTGCCATCCTGACCTCTCCTGTCCTTTGACACCCACCTGGTGGGCTGGAGCAGCGCTGATTGCTTTCAAAGATTTGCTAAATCTAGCAGGCTACACATTACTGGACCATTACACTGTTGTGAACAGTACAAAACACCACCTTTACTAGGACAGTTACAATATTTAGTGGAATCATTGGTTTGCAGAGGGAAATGATGGTAATCAAGGGCTAGTGATACTTTAGTAGAATGAGCAGAAAGAGAGGTAATAATAGGACGCAACAGTCACTTTTAGGGTGGAAATGGATGAATGTGTTCATTAAAGCGTTAGTTCCCCCAAAAAAGAAAATTCTGTCATTAATTACTCACCCTCATGCCATTCCAAACCCATAAGACTTTCATTCATCTTCGGGACACAAATTAAGATCTTTTTGATGAAATTTGAGAGCTCTCTGTCCTTCCATAGACAGCTACGCAACTTTGACGCTTCAAAAAGTTCATAAAGAGATCATAAAACTAACATGTAAACATTGATCAACGAACATAAAGAGAATTTCAACCAAACCTGAATGACACACAAGAACAAACCTCTTCCGGAATCTCAAACATGCTGCGTAACACACGAGAATGAACCTGAAAATTGTTCTCGCACGCATCAAGCAAACATACTAGAGCTTCCATTTACCACAACTGATGTGTGCGTTGATGTATGTTTACATGTGAATAAAAGCCTTAATTCAAACTGTTCTCCATATAGAGCGATCATGTCTCTTTTGAAAATGTGGATTAAACCGCTCATTTAATATGGATTAGTTTTACAATCTCTTTATGAACTTTTTGAAGCATCAAAGTTTCAATTGTTTAGCTGTCTATGGAGGGACAGAAATCACTTGAATTTCATCAAAAAGATCTTCGTTTGTGTTCCGAAGATGAATGAAAGTCTTACGGGTATGGAACGACATTAGGGTGAGCAATTCATGACAGAATTTCCATTTTTGGGTGAACTAACCCTTTTAAGGATGGAGATGTATTGTAAATGAAAACATGTGAAGAGGAAGAGATTGGTGTGAGTGCTTAGATAAGCAGAGGAGGGAGTCATTTGACCTCTGACCTCTGGCTGGGTTGAAATGTTAATGTCAGGCACCACTGCATTGTCAGGCACCACTGCATCCTCAAACAGGTTAATGATGTTGTCCTGTTTCACCTCCTGAGACGACGGAGGCCTTGGGGGCCGTGAGACTGGCGGCCCCTCTCTGGACTGCCACACCAACACACACATGCAGATAATGAGGAAAACACACAACACACTGCAGGTTAAAACACCAAATCAGCACTGCTCATGATTAGATTCTTTCTGTGTTACATGCTTAAAGTTTGCTTATACACAGTCATGTTTACCTATATGAGGACATTATTGTCAACTAAACTATTATAAATTGTTTTCGAAATGTTGCCTTGGCACCTGACTGAAATAAAATAAGTTTAAGCAGAAGTAATATAACTAATACTCATACAAAAATGAAAACTGAAAATATAAAAATTGAAGCTAATTAAAAATAATAAATACTATAGTAAAATAACACTGTTGTGAGTGTAAATATAATTACTAGTTTAATCCTATCACATAAAGAAAATTGCATTTTTTACAATTAAAAGCAAAACAATTTCAACATTTTCTTATTTACGAGGATGCATAGAAAAATGCATAAAAAAATCCCATTGCAATGTATGCTGTATAAATGGACAAAGAAAACTAGATTAAAAGTTTGTCAAGCTTGACCAGAAAGTTTGAATAAGCTTAAAAGCTTGAAGTTTTTCGGTTTAAAGCAGTTTGAAGTTTAAAGTAGTTTTAAAGCTTGAAGTTTTTGATGCCAATAGAGTCTATCAGAAAAGAGACGCTAGATAGATAGACAGACAGACAGATAGATAGATAGATAGATAAACACTTCCTATAACACCAGATGTACTCGTTACATCTAAAGAAGAATATACGCAAATTTTTGTCTCTCTGCTTATCCCGAGGTTTACCAATTAACGTGATTGGCTGGATCCGGGCCGTGTCCGGGTCAGACGGGGAACCGGTGCCTGTGCACGGCAGCAACGTGGCCCTGGGGTGTCGGAGGAGACTGTGTGAACTAGCTCATCCTTTGTGAAGACCTTACCGACTCATCAGCCAGTGGCACAGATCCCAACAAACCGTCAAATACTGGCGTGATCAAAAAGATCTTAAACTAGATGGAACTGGATAAAATATTTTGACTGTTGCGATTCCAAATCGGTTTAATGACCTGTAACTCTGCCTGAGTATCGGACAAGTGTTAACTGCTGGCCAGAGGAGAACTGGCCCCCGACTAAGCCTGGTTTCTCCCAAGGTTTTTTTCTCCATTTGTTGGAGTTTGTTTCCTTTGGCTTGCTTAAGTTAAGGACACTTGCTTGATGTATGTGCTTGTTGGCGCCGTTGTATGTGAACTGAGCTGAGCCGGACGATTACGTCACTGTTTTCTGCAGTGCTGATATAAATAAATTAACTAGACTAATAACTATTGATCTTTGCAACGGAATGAATCAGTAATATATAGAATAAGCTGGACAATGACACCATTTTCTTTGGGAGCTGCTGTGCAGCCAAAATTATTTGCCAATTATTAATGTAAAGCTGCTTTGCCACAATTTGCATTGTAAAAAGTGCTATATAAATAAAGGCGACTTGACTTGATAGATAGATGGATAGATAGTGTTTTAACATGTTGTTAATGCTTTTTAACATATTGCTAACATGTTTTAGCATGTTGCTAGCATGAATTATTAGCAAGTTGCTGACCCAAGTTTGGTGGTTCTAGCTTGAAAGCTCTAGGAGGAGTTAGAGTCAGAAATTTTTGTCTCAGAAGAAGAAGTTTAAATAGCATTTCAGTATGTTGGCTTTCTCAAGCCAAAATAATATTTTATGCATACTCATATACATGTAAGGCACACTCCATTGACATTGTGACAAACACATAGACATAATATACAAAAAATAAAAACATCGGCATCCTCACACACACATACCTTTTGTGGTGATTTAGGGGCGTCTGACACAGACTCTGAGAGACTGTGGTTGACTGCTTCTTCGCTGCATGAGAAACACACATTGGTAAATAAATAATACATTTATAATGCACATTCTGAGTGTAATGACTGATATAGATCACTAGGGGGCAGCACAGATCAGTGTTAATACAGCAGACAGATTGGTTTAAATCACTACCATGCATAATTACTGCATTTCAAAAACATTCCAGTCATGCAGTTACTTTTTGTGTCAGCATCAACACATGGTCCCATGCACACTATAAACGCTTGCGGCAAGTATCCAGAGCAACCAAGTGTTAGTATGTCTTTAATGCAATAAATGTTGCATAAACAAACACACACAAAACATGGGAGCCGTTACCTCTTCCCAGTGCTTGCTGCCGTGACACCTTTTCTGTGGGTTGTTTGGGGGAAGGGTTGGTTTAATTTACAGGGAAAACAAAGACTCACACATCTGTGTGCTAAACTACAGGAAACCAGAAGTGACTATACAGACAGGAAATCTACCAAGATATAAGCACTCACTTGGCTAGACGCTGCTCATCCAGTTTGGTCATAATATCACTCAGATTCTGGTTCAGCTGTGTGTGAGAGAGTACGACGTACCCTGGTAACTAACAACAATAATCTCATTTATCTCTTGTTAATAAGTCTCTTATTATTGGCTCACTTTGCCCATATCCCTGTGAAATTTTTCCTCCAGGCCAGATACACTCTGGAATGTGTTAACATAGACGCCAACACGACTGCAGAGAGAGAGAGACAGAGAGAAGTCAACATCAGTTCATTTAACAGAAAAAACGTCACCAAAAATTTGTATTCTATTAATTACTTGCCATCATGTTATTCCAATCATGCTACTGTTTTTTTCTATGGAACACAAAAGAATAATAATTGCAGTTTTTTCCCATATAATAACAGTTCATTATGACCTCAGAAACTCAAAGACAGATAATAACATAAAACTAGTATAAAAAATTGGACTTGTGAGCTATATATTCCAAATCTTTTGAAGCCATACAGTGCAATTATATATATATATATATATATATATATATATATATACAGCTCTGGAAAAAATTAAGAGACCACTGCAAAATTATCAGTTTCTCTGCGTTTACTATTTATAGGTATGTGTTTGGGTAAAATTAACATTCTATAAATTTTATTCTATAAACTACTGACATTTTTCCCAAATTCCAAATAAAAATATTGTAATTTAGAGCATTTATTTGCCAAAAGCAACAACTGGTCAAAATAACAAAAAATATGCAGTGGTCTCTTAATTTTTTCCAGAGCTGTATATCCTGAAAAAGTAATATGAAATAGCAAAATATGAAGCAGCACAAATGTTTTCAATGTTTTCAACATTGATAATAATAAGAAATGTTTTTTTCATTTCCAAGCATATCGGAATGATTTCTGAAGGATCATGTGACACTGAAGACTGGAGTAATGATGCTGAAAATTCAGCTCTGTCATCAAAGGAAAAAAATTACATTCTAAAATATATTCAAATAGACTTTAATTACTTTAATCACTAATAATATTTCACAATATTACTCTTTTTACTGTATTTTTTTAACAATTAAATGCAGCCTTGGTGAACACAAGAGACTCTGTGTTCCAACTAAAATAATCCTTTTGTGTTCCACAGAAAAAACAGTACCACAGGCTTGGAATGGCATGATGGTTGTTCATTTTTAAGTGAACATAAACAGAGAGATGGCAGGATCGATAGGTGGTTATTACCTGTCCCATAGGGAGGGAAGTTCCTCCTGGAGCTCATAATTGATCTCCTCAAATACCTTCTGAGCTCTCCCCAACTCTTCCTCAGCCTAAACTCATACACAAACACACAAAATCATTAGGCTAAAGGCACTATAATTTATGAAAATGTATAAACAAAGAATTACACATTCATCTCTGCACGAGTGGACTGTGGACAAATGGACCCTGTGATATGTAAAATAAAGCATTTAAAACAAACATAAAACATTTAATCCCCATACTCATATAATTCCGAACTGTATTCATTTCTTTTTGTTTTTGAAGAATGTTTTGTAGCATTTCTCCATACAATGAAAACATATAGTTACAAGGGTCTATCAAGCTCTAAAATGGACAAAACTACACCAAAAAATATATTAAAGAACTGCAAATTAATCTGTGCACTATAGTCCCAACATCAAACACTAATTCTTGCATTTTTTGCATTGCATTTGATTCATTTTCATTTGATTTTTGTGGCAACACCTATTTCTATTGGATGGAAAAGAGCAGCTTGGACAGTCTGCTAAATACCTCATTTTGTAGTCCGTAGAGGAAAAGATAAGGTGAGTAAATTTTTTTTCCATTTTTTCAAAACTTTGGGGTCAGTAAGATTTTTTTTTTTTTTTGAAAGAAAGAACTTAATACTTTCAGCAAGGATGCATTAAATCAATCAAAGTGACTGTAAACATATTCATAATGATACAAAAGATTTCTATTTCAAATAAATGCTGTTCTGTCTAACTTTGTGTTCATCAAAGAATCCTAAAAAAAATATCACGGTTTCCACAAAAATATTTAGCAGCACAAATGTTTTCAACATTGATAATAATCAGAAATGTACCAAATCAACATAATAGAATGATTTCTGAAGGATCATGTGACACTGAAGACTGAAGTGATGATGCTGAAAATTCAGCTTTAATTAAAATTACATTTTAAAAGTATTACAATAGAAAATGGTTATTTAAAATCTGCCTATATTATGCTTTTTCAAATACCTTTCATGCAGTGTGTAATATAGCTGTTTGTGAATGTAAACTGTCTGCAAAGTGTCAAAAATCAAAGTGCACAATGGCTGGAGTTATTGTCTCCTAAAAGAAAGAATCGATTCCGAACTGCAGAAACGAGTCAGGAATTCCAGTCTCTCTTCCTGATACATACCAATTTAACAATGCAACAAATTTGCATAAACACTGTAATACTGTAGTTGTAGCTGAGGCCTGGAAGAGTTTTGTTTATGTTCCAACATGTCAAAAAGATGCTGTTTTCGGCACTGTGTGTGAATCCACTTTATAAAGGACTTGCACTGGAATTAATACGGCAAAAAAAATTATGCCATAGTTCGTATCAATGTATCAAGCACCGAGGAAGCCTCTAGAGCTGAAATTCAATATGGTCATGTGTGTTTGGTTTCCGACACGCGCTGTAAGCTGTAAACCAATCACAACTAACTAGGCCATCTGACCAATCAGAGCAGAGTATGGGCTCTCAGAAAGGAGGGATTTAGAGAGACTGAATCTTCAAACTAACTGTTTTTGGACTCTTTTAGAAATGAGGTGATGCTGTAATGTATATTATGAGAAAATTAAAATGTTTTTAACCTTGTATTCATGTAACATATTGTAGGAGACATTCAAAACAAAATTAGGAGCCTTTAAAATAGCATAATGGGACACTTATGCTTTCACAATATTTACAATAAATTTATCAAATAAATTTAGCCTTGGGGAGCATAAGATACTCTTTTGAAATCGAAAACAAAAAAATCTTACTGACTTCAATCTTTTAAATAGTATTCTTTGAAACACAATGTATTTACTGTATAAAAATATACAGTAAATACACTGATGCTACATAAAGATGCCATGCTGTGCGTGTGGACTGAGAGCAAGTGGGTGGAGTTAGGCAGGTTGAAGGAGGGTTTACAGGCTGAGTGACAGATGAGTCACCTGGTTTCTTGAGAGGTTAGTTTGAGCGATTTGATGTGCTGTGATTATTCCCTGAGCCCAGCCGGGAGCAGCCTTCTCCACCAAAGTCAGAGGCTAGACATGCAGCAAAGAGAGAGGGGAACAAAAGCTTGTGCAAACACACACATACACTCCAAGCATACAAACTGACTGCAACACATGAATTACTCACAGCATTAAGTTGGTTAGTTAACAAGGCTTGTGGACAAAAAGCCAGAAAGTACAGTATTAGCATACATTAACAAGCTGAAACTAGCATCTGATACCTTTGCAATTTTGGCCTCATCCTTTTTCTTGCCTTTCTGTATAGAAGCAAAATGATGTCTGGCACTGTCAAAGTCTACCAGTTTCCTGTCACGCTTCGCGATGCGAGCCTGCAGAGGGAGCCAGAGAATCACAACAAAGACCATTAAACATAACAGTAACTACTATAAAATAAACTACTATAAAATGAGAGGAGCATGCAAGTACAAAAGTTTCTCTCACAATGATAGTGTGTGGTCAAATAGCATTGCTATAAGGTTGCTAAAGTGTTGTGAGTGTTGCTTGGGTGCTTTTTATGTGGTGCACCTGCAAGTCTTGATTATATTCTGGTGTCTAGATATGAACAGGTCCATACTTCAGTGAAAGTCTATGCTAGGCAAAAATCCTAAGTCAGATTACTTAGAAAAGCAATAGTGCTTCTTAACAAGCCACAACAATTCATGTAGCTCGAACAAGTTTCACATCAAATTTTAATACATAAAAAGGGGTTCAAATTCCTAAAGCTAAGCAATAGTAAAAGTAATGCTCGCATGCAGCACTTATTAAAGCAAAAACAAACCTTTATGTCTGGAAATTGAGCCAAGTATGTATCCATGGAAATGACTGCATTGTCCACAAGCTTTTGGTGGAAATCTTGCCACAGGAGGTCAGTGTCCTATAAAACAAATGTGATCAGTCATGCACACTGAGACACATACTCTCACGCTTTCTCTCTCACACACCCACACACCCCACATGACAAAAGACTAAATGTGTATGAACTGATCTATTCTAAAATAGAGTGGACTACAGTAGCACTACTTTAGCATCACCAGCACCAGCTCTACACTAGACCTACGGCCTGGAGATGTCATCGGTCATGTTTACCTCTAGATTATTATCCATTTCTTTCTCTATCATCTCCTTTACTCATGGAGACATGGGTGAGTGGAAGGAATGAATAAAACAAAAATTAGAAAACAGAAAGGAATTGCAAAATGAGTTGACAGAGTTTGAAACACCAGTGTGGAGAGCATTGATTCTTCACTTGCATATAGTCTCCGTTCACACATTTTCTCTTCCACTGCTTTACTTCTCCGGCATTTCTCAATGTAAACCCAGACTAGACGAACGTGTTTGACGGTTGCGCTCATTTATTGCCTCTTTTCCAGCATCTCGTGCATGAAACGGCTTTCTAAAAACGTGGCGCTCAAGTTAAAGGTTTAGTTCACCCAAAAATGGTCAGTCATTTATTACTCACCTCATCTCGTTATACACCCGCAAGATCTGGTGTAGAACCACTGATTCGAAACAAAAGATCTGTAAAGCTTCGAAGCAGTGTTTTGAAATCGGTCATCACTAGATATTGTTGAAAAGTCATTATTTTGTTTTTTTTCGACGCACAAAAAGCTTTCTCGTAGCTTTATAATATTAAGGTTGAACCACTGTACTCACATGAACAGTTTTAAAAATGTTTTAGTACTCTTCTGGGTATCTGAAAGTGTTAATTACCTTGCTGGGAATAGCATTGGATTTGATCAAAAATATCTTAATTTGTGTTCCGACGATGAACGAAGGTCTTACGGGTGTAAAACGGCATGAGGGTGAGTAATAAATGATATATTTCAAATAGATTAACATATTTATTGACATATCATTTAAGACTTACGGATATAAAATTATAATTAAACTTTATTTGGAGTATTTCTTTATTGCACAGTGCACATTTCTTAAAATTATGCCTAAAAATGGTTTTAACATTCCTGTTATTAAGGATTATAAGATCTTTATATATAATATCTTTAAATGCAAGATATTTAAAGTGTACCTAAAGTATACTTGCAATAGTTCCACTTTAGCGCAATCAAATATACTCAAGTATATCTTTAGTTGGATCTCAGCACTACTTCCGCACAATTAAAGTGCATTAAGTACAAAATTAGTTGTTCCAATTTAGCAGACTTTTAGTATACCAAAAGTACAATTGCAGGGTATTTTTAATATTACATAAATATGTAAATGTATTTGTATTATACTTAGCACAAAATAATTGTATTTCAAATACATTTTAGTATTTTTTTTGTTCACTAGGGATGTTTGATTAATTCCTTGCTGAATAAAAGTATTATTTTTTTACAAAAATCTAACTGATCCCAAACTTTTGAATGGTAGTATATATTCAAATATCTGTTTTGATGGTATATTTTGGTATCTTAGCACACCTGAGCAAAGTATGAGACATTGTTGAGAAACATTCAAGGTTAATCCTTAAATATAATCTATAGTCTCCTCTAAGCAATAACATTTTTCTCTGGGTTGGTATTTGGTTTGTGACTTTCTTCTGAAACTCTACAAAAGACACAATTGATTTCAGGAGGCACATGTGAGAACCAGGAGCCTTTAGGAGAAACGACTGACATATTAAAGAGATGTCCTTTGTGGTTTTTCTCTCCTATGGGATTTTTCACATCGAAAACACTAATGTCACACAATCCGGACAGAGTGTTTGGCTCTGCCAGTGACATGGTTACACACCTCTGCGATGGAGTCCACCTCCTCTTTGCCAAACCACTCAGGGTCGTACATTTCTGCCAGACAGTCATGCAGACGCTTTGAACACTCGTGCATGGCTGCGGAAACAAACAGTGATTCAGCTAAGAGACAGACATTGGCACGTTCAGACGGATGATGGCAAATGCTCAATCATTTGACGCAACATGCATGCAGTCTCTTTCCCTTCGTGTCTTTCAGAGAAGTGAGAGCCTTTGTGGTCACATGGCAGGAAGTTGAGGGAAGGTGTTCTGCATTAGGACAGTATAGTTTTAGTCTGCTGTACAAGGAGGAAGGCTGTCAGCTTACTTCGCATTTATTTAATGTACTACGACACTTCAGTGCTTAAAGCAGAAGTTTGACAAAAACATGTCTTAAGGAACTATGTTTAAAATTTAGATTTAACGGGACAGTTCACCTAAAAATTAAAATTCTGTCATCATTTACTCACCCTCATGTCGTTTCAAACCTGTGTGCATTTCTCAAAAAATATTTTGAAGAAGTTTGGGGTCTATTAACTTTCTTTGATAAACATTTTTTGAAAAAAATCTTCTTTTGCGTTCCACAAAAGAAAAAAAATCATACACATATTTGGAACCAAATGAGGGTGAGTAAATAATGAAGGAAATTGTTATAAGGAAGAACAAAAAAAAATCATAAAGCTTGAAACAATGTGAGGTTGAGTAAATGATTACAGAATTTGATTTTTATGTGAACTATCCCTTTAAGATGAAATCAATATGGCCAGACCTGAAAATACTTTCCATATGTTTCCACAACCTTATCTCTGTTACACATGGAGGCAGGTACAGCTATAGATGAAGGCCTGAGTTTGTTAAGTCACAATGATCTGTTTTGCTTTAAGAGAATCTCATGTATTTTATCTCAAAGAATGCTGCATGTAAATCCAAAGGAGCATGATTAAGTGATTTCACATTTAGTTCTACTTTTGTCATATGACAATATGAACAGATATTTCTTTATGTTTTGATTTTCTTTTAAAAGTTGGCATTGAGCTTCCTCTAAATTATGTCATATGTTTCACTAGTGTAATCAAGTGACCATTAAACCCACATTTATTTCTAATAGCCACTATAAGGCATAGTTCATCTAATATAATTTTGTCATAATTTCCTAAGCCTTATGTTGCTCCAAAACCTGTATGACTTTCTTTCTTCTGTGGAACATAAAAGAAGATATTTTGATCAATGGTAACCAAAACTTTTTTAGTTACCAACATATCAAAATATCTTCTTTTATGTTCCACAGAAGAAAGAAAGTCAAACCTGTTTGGAACATCACAAGGGTGAGTAAATGATAACGCAATTATCTCTTTTTTTGGGTGAACTATCACTATTCTTGTTAACTTTCATTAAAGTATATACAATGACACACATTGAGAGTCTTACTTTTGACTGCCACCAAATACGCTTTCAAATCTTTCTGCAATTTGGCGCCATCGGCCTGTGGATAGAGATCAGAGATAGAAAAAAAACATCACTAGATATTTAAGAACTACGAAAGGGGTCAGAGGTCAAATGTCAATGGAAGCAGTATATTAAGCAGGGGCTCAGAAAGGGTGAAGGGTTAAGGCTCTTACCAGCTGCTTGTTAAAGTTGACCACTCCCTCCTCAAAGGCTGTGTCTTTCGTTTCATCCGCCTTACCCAACTTTTGCATCACCTATCAGAGAACAACACGAAACAGCCAACATCATTCACACGCTAACATATGAACACATACTGGTGTATTTCCTTCATTATATATTCACCCTCATATGGTTCTAAATATAATGTTCTTTCTGACGTAGAACACAAAAGAATATATTTTTCAAAATATCCTACCCTAAAACATCCATAAAACAACTGCAAACATGACAAGAAGTTTCTTTCTTTGTAACAGAACATGACAAAGCAACAAGCAATGAAAGATATCTGTACCAAATTTCTGTCAGGCTACTAAAGTTGTTTATTTTGGTTAATATTAATAGTATTATTAAATGTAATTATTTATTATTATATATTGGTGTCGGGTTTAACAACATACTGTAAACATCACTGATTATTTTATGGTGAAGTAAATACTACAGAAAAAATAAATGTAATTTCTACATGAAAAAGTTAGTTCAGGCAAGAATAAAAAAAAAGTAAATTCTATATCAGTACTCAATTCAAGCTTGTATTGAGCTTGAAATTATAGTGTAAAAATCAACGTTATAAAATTAAGTTAAAACTACTCAACTTTTCTGATATTGGTGTTCCCATCATGCACTGGGCCTTGAATAATTAATGAGGTTAATTTTTTTCTGTTTTCCAGCTGTATTTACACTGTTTTATCATTGCTTTTGTGGTTAGGTTTAGAAACTTGCCATTTTGAGTAGAAAGTGAACTCCAAATGTCTCAAAATGGCAAGTTACAGGCACATTCATACTCAAAAATGATCCATCGAATGTTACCGTCATTGTGAATTTTGTACCAAGTATCGAGATCTCTGTGTTCACGTGCCGCAACACTTTTATTATGTAGATATGGTGTCTACACACTATCTATTGTATTATTTATATGTTTCTAAGTAAAGCATTCACTTTAAAAGCATGGTTTAATTCAGTGTTATATTGTTTGAGTAAAATCTATTCCAAAGGAAACGTCATCTAAGTAGAAATTACTCAACCTTTTAGCCTAGTTAGTTAAAATTCCTTATTTTCTTTGTTAATTTCCCTCAACCTAAGTAGAATTTACTTAATTCCATTTGTGAAATCTTTCAAAAACTATGCGCAAAAACTTGCAAAAGAAAAAGTAAGTAAGTTCTACTTGTCTTTTTCAGTGCATGAAATAAATCATTGGCATGGCTCATTGTTTTAATAACTACATCAATAGCTGTCAGACATTTTACACGAAATAGACTTTTCATTCATTTATCTGTTTCACCATTTTTTAACGCATGTTTAATTTTACATGCAGTCTTTGGAGTGTAGATGCATATATGTGTCTTAAAAAGGTAGCAAGAAATAGGATCTCAGATCCCTGCCACCACAAATTCAACACAAATGGTGCTTTCAGTATCGGTTCCATGTTCCTCTTCCCCATCAAGAATGCTGACATACAGTAACTGTTCATGAAAAAAGAAACTTAATCAAGGAGGCTTACAACAGTGTGTGCCGATGAGTGTGTAATACGCTAAACTTTCCTGCCACGCACACATACAGCCACCAGAAGTTCAAAGCAAAATCTTTTTTTGTTCCATAGGATGTTTCTATTATACAAGACATAACTATTTCCTAGCAGATGTAATTATGCACATTTCCTTTAGTTGCCCTTCTTCCTGTCAAGCGTGTATGAGGTAGAGCTTGTATCCGGTTCTATTTATTCAGAGGTCATTTCCTTTTCCTTCTGCTCCCCCATATCATCTCCTAGCAGAACATTAAGCATGCCATGCCATTTGTGGCCCATAGAGATTGGCTTCGGTAGACCTGACATGGGCAACAGAATGACACATCCAGTGACGTCACTCCATAATATCAAAGGGATTCAAGATTAAAGGATGAAATTTACAGAATGGTGCATCCCTGAATGGTCTCACATTTTTCCAATAATGTTGAAGGGGTCCTATTATGCCTTTTTGCATTTTCAACTTTCTTTAGTGTGTAATGTTGCTGTTTGATCATGAAAAATGTCTGCAAAGTTACAAAGTCACACTAAAGGGAGTTATTCTCTATATCAATGCGCACTGTTTCTGAACTCCCTGAAATGGCTCGATTGTAGTCTTGAGTTTTCTACTGGGAACGAACATGTCACAATATTCCTCATTTAAATAATTCCCGCTCAAAGTCATACACCTAAAAAAAAAAGGGGGGGGACTGGTTGATTTAGTTAGTACTGCGTTGAAACTCGCGGTTATGGTAAGAGACGTGACATTTCCAAAACGCACTCAAAGCAGTTGACCAATCACAACACACTGATCCAGCCGACCAATCAGAGCACACTGCGCTTTTTGGAAGGAGGGGCTTTATAGAGACAGGAACTAAACAGAGTGTTGCTGACAGACTGGGAAGAGAGGTGCTGCAACAATGTCAAATATGTGGAAAATTTTTCGAACATTCAAGCATGAAAACCTATTGTATATCCCGAAAACAAAATCAAGGCTTTAAAAAGAAGCATAATGGGTCCCCTTTAATATATAAAATTACTAAAAATAAAAAGTTTTGGTATTTTTTTTACCTTTATAATACTGACAATCACCTAAAAACACGTAAGTAAAGAGAAAGTCTAATGATGAATCAACCGTCAGTACAAGAAGCTTCATCACAAGCTGTTGTAAGTGTCATACAAACAAATACAAAACACCATGATGGTAATGACATAATTCAATACACATTAATTTAACAAGTAACATAATACCCTAATGTATATAACTGATAAGAAAAAACTAAGAATAAGGGTTAACCAGTTAAAAAAAACAAAAAAAACATCATTTACCATTAAAATTATGATCCGTTTTTACAGTCTGAAGGTTAATTTCCCTGTTCAGTTTTGGATGGGACTATCTGTTTGACTGACAATGGAAACAGAATGTTCACTTAACAAACAAGTTCCTAGAGCAACATATTTTATAGAAAAGAACTTGGCTAAACGTGACAGGAAACATTTCAGCTACAAAATACAGTAAGATTCAGAGAAATCATTCTCCAGAAGAGCAAAGGAATTCAATAAAGTTCGGAGGAAAATCACAGTAACCTCTAATCTATATTAATAAAGGCCGTGTCAGCTGTGCTCTTCTTGAAGAATGTATGAATGTGTATTACTGTGCAGGGAGTGTTTGAAAGCTGATCCTGAATGCATTGCAGCAGGACCCCTCCCTCAAGCCCCCGACATCTTAAAATACAGTGGCCTGGATCTGTGTCATGATGACCTGTGCTCCCTGTGCAGTAGAGGAGATCTGGGATGAAGGCATTCTCTCTGACTCAGAGGTCTTCCAGGAACTCTGGATATGACTGTACAACCAGACTGAGCTAGTGGTCGAGCAACATGGATTTTTCAATGGCCGATGATGGATATGATCAAATAATACAGGATTTCTAAGATAAAAGAACATTTATTTATACTCACAATTTACTTTAAATGATCTGAAAATAGAGTGATATCCATTGATCAGCCAAACGGTCATGGTTATCGTTCAATTTATATATATATATATATATAAAAGGATTGTCCAATTAATCAGACAGACTATATCAGTTATTTGGTCTGAATCTATTTGTTTTTAAGGCTAAAGTGAATACACTATCGTTCATGGAGTCAGTGAGATTTTGAAAGTCTCTTATACATACCAAGGATGCAAAAATGCAGTAAAACAGTAATATTGGGAAATATTATTTAAATGTGATGGCAAAGCTGAATTTTCTCAAGTCTTCAGTGTCACATGATCCTCCAGAAATCATTCTAATATGAATTTCATCTTAATACAAGTTGTCTTGCATTACTTCATCCGAATGCAGAAATGATGTGAAAATTGGATCATATTACTGACTTGAAGTTAAAATGTTGTATTTTCAATAGTCAAATTCCTCAAACAAATCGACATCCACATTCTTTGATCATATTCTGAATTAGGAAATAATTATAATGGAGCCAAAGATAAATTATGATTAAAAAATGATTAATTCACTGTATGCTTTCATTGTATAAGAGCAGCAGGAACATTTTTCACATTGTCTCCTTTTGTATTTCACAGACAAAAGGAAAGCCATATTAGTTTTGAATGACATGAGCAGATGATGACAGAGTTTTCTTTACATGAAAACTTTTTTTTTTTTTGTGCCTTGCTCAATGGCACCTTAGTCATGGTATCGAAGGTGGAGAGAGTGCTGTTCATTCACAATCCCCACCTTCAATTCCTGCCAGCATGGGAATCGAACCAGCAACCTTCAGGTTACAAGCCCGACTCCCTCACCATTATGCCACAACCACCCCATACAAAAGTATGGGAATACTTTAAACAGAGGCCAAATAAAATGGTCCTTTGTTCCCTTTGCAGAACCGAAATGGCGTACCACCTATGGAATTGGATCTCTGCCAAATTTTTGTGCGCGCAAGATCATATTTTGAGCGTGCAAAAGGGCATTTCGCGCGTGAACTGAGTTGAGGAGAAAATCTTCGTCTCGCAAATAAGAAAATATTTCGAGCGAACGAAAATCAGTTTATTTGGATGTGCGTGGACATTCTCTTTCGCACGTGCAAGGTTTCTGTTGCTCACGCTCCTGATACCCACCCTGCGCGCATTACAATGTGCCAAAATTCCATCCAATCAGAGATGAGGCTGCTGAATTCTGAACAGACAGCGCAAGAGGAAAAATACATGGTTCAGGAGACGTTTGTTCAATGGCTTGAACACTGTCAAAGTTCCTTTTAAGACTGTATAGAAAGTCTTTGACACTCTTCATTTTAAAGTTCAAATGTCTACCACTGGACGACCACACATAAGTGGCTTATTTTTAATCAAAATCAAATTGTATTATTACATAATGGCGTGTCCCAGTGTTTCTACACCTCAATTAACTGCTAAATTAGTTCTAACTTCTTACGTAAAAAAAGATCACTAGATTAATTAAAAAAAAACGTAATAAAAATAAACGTTAGAGTAGTCGACTAATCGGAAAAAAAATAATCGTTAGATTAGTCGACAGAAAAAATAATCGTTAGTTGCAGCTCTAGCTGAAAGCTATAGGAATGAGGCCGCTGGAGCCATTGCTAATGAGAGACAAGCGCGACACACGACACGGCTCGAGAGCAGTGGAGCTTTTATTATGCCACAGTCGCCACTTCCGCTTCTTCCGGTCATGCATATGTGGGGTAACGCAGCGCTGTTTTATCATATTAGTTACATTTTTGTGTTGTTAAAGTTGTTATAATGCTACTCTGTGCATACGCTTGCCAGCTACAGTACTACGAGACACTTGTTGCACACTGCAGTAAGCTAGATCGATATTAGACATGGTAAAACATGGTACTAGAGGTAAATCAAGAACACTTACTGTGTTGAGCTACATAACATGATTAGTTTTCTGTCGATGAATGTATCCAAACAGTTTCTCACCTGTCTAATAAGACACATTATATATTAAATCATCTTTGGTGTTTCCATGGTTTCTACAAAATGAAACTGAGAAAAAACGGAAATGGAGGATAACGAGGATGACACTGATGTCTGGATTTTTGGATATTTTAATTAACAAATCTTACATGTTGTGCCTTTAATGACAGAATTTTCATTTCTGGGTGAACGAACCCTTTAATTTATACCACTCTGATCAGACCATTTGTCCAGCAGCTGAGAGATTAGTCAGAGTGTGCGAGAGACACATTCGAGCAAGTGAGAGACAAGTTTATACTAATTGATGATGTGACCGATTTTAATACATCCCCATAATCTGACCCCATACAGGCGTGTATTCATTCTCTCTTTCCTTTACAACACCATAGACCTCTATTGTTTTTATACTGTAAAACTACTACTATAGTTTTACAATTACTATAGACTAACCATAACCCCACCCCTAATAAAAGACCTTTTAGATATTTAGGATCAAAAAAGGATGTCCCCAAAGTTGTTGTCATATTGAACTACGTTTTGGGATAAAATTCTCCTAAGTAAACAGACAACCACACTTCCGCTGAGTCATAGGAGTGGCAAGTGGATAGGCTTAATTGGTCTGTCTGTGGAGCTTTAACTAACAGATTAAAGAAGCTTACAATGAGAGAGATTTACCAGTAAAGTCTGTATGTGTTTGTGTGAATTTATGACTGCATTCTCTCAGGTATAAGCCAAATGTCACTTCATGCGTGTTTTATAAAGGCCCCTGGTCTTTACTTCTGGTCGATGTGTGCCGGTGTTCAGTTACAGCCCCAAAAATACCCGACCACAGCCGTTGGCATTCACACACACCACAGTTTGTCGCACAAGGGGTTTCTGGGGATTAGCTCACAGCTACAGCCTGTCTGCTATTCATAGCCCAATCCACACACTGCTCAATAGCTCAATGAGGATGGACAGGTGTGTGGGTGGAGTGCGGAAGAGGGCTCATGTTTGAACCTCTGTGGGGGCTTTTGATTGACATGTCGCCTGTCCAATCAGAGCAGAGGTCAGGGGAAGGCTGAGGACACTTCCTTTGGGATTCTAATCTGAGAAAAGGAGGTTGTTGTAACTTTGCACCCATCTCTTGACTTCCATGGTCATCGTGACATATCGAGATTGGGAGTCTCCATAGTGAATGGACTCTTTTGGAATGTTTCTGCAAGAATGCCTGACTCAAGAACAACTTGCCTTCATGTTCCAAAATAGTGACAAACATCATCTAATGACAGACAGGTGGATGAGGGAGAAGCGAAGAGTGAGAAAAGATAGGGGAGACTGCAGAGATGTGGGCCATTTGCCACTAGAGGATCATGGTTAACTCTCCTCTACCTGGCTGAGTTTCAGAGGGGAAGAGGAGACTGAGACCTTACCCCAAGCTAATCACGCTGATGGACAGCAGATCACTTAGAAAGAGTGTATACACACACAAAAACACACATACGCTTTTAGAGTGAGTCCAGCTTTTTACACTCTAAGACAGCTGAGGACTTTAAGCAGGCTAAACAACTTCTAGGACTCGCAAATAATATCTAGCCCAATTGAAAAGTCTATAAACAATCGCAATCAGTCCAAAAACATACTAAAGGGGTTGTTTATGCAATATAACACACAAGCTTTAATGACTTCTTTTATGATGCTTGTTTTGTGCAGTTTGGAGCACAGATTTACACCATTCAAAAGTTTGGTGTCAGTAAGATTTATTTATTTTTTAAATAAATATATAATTTTATCAAAAGAGACAGTAAAGACATTTATAATGTTACAAAATATTCCTATTTTAAGTAAATGGTGTTCTTTTGAAAATTCTATTGCAAAAATATTCCTGAAAAAAAAAACGCATTATGATTTACAAAAAAGATTAAGCAGCACAATTGTTTTCGACATTGATAATAATAAAAAATATTTCTTTAGTATTGAATCAGCATTTTAGATTCATTTCTGAAGAATCATGTGATACTGAAAACTTTGAAATTAAAATTCCGCTTTCCACAGAAATGATTTGAAATTGTAATATTTCCCAATATTACTGTTTTTATTGTATTTTTGATCAAATAAATGTGACCTTGGTCAGCATAAAAGACTTCTTTCAACAACATCTATACACAAAGCAGCTGAAGATCTGCACTATGAGTCCACTATGTGGGACCGAAGAAAAATTACCCTACAGGAAGAGACGCAGGCAATATTCTTAAATAACTTCACACATCTTTATGTTTACAAAGTAATGAGTCAGAGACAGGAAATGACAAATCTATCTTTCCTTGAAATCTCCCATCCAAATCATCTAAGCCTCTTAGGAAAGAAAAACTGTGGATGACAACAAAGATGGCCAGTATTTTTAAAGTCTAAAATGAACCAATTTGTGGCCCCCATGCAGTGCCAATGCAGATTAGTAATTTGTTTAACCAGTGTGCATGTCTCACTTAGACTGGCTAAATTTATCAACTTCCTAAAACTCTTGCCTTGCATCATAGAGTCACTCAAATCAAAAGCGGGTCACTTTTGCACAGTGCAAGTCTCTGGCGTCCAGCTGTGCGTTCTGGGAGACCAGCGGTCATTTGGAGTGTGGAAATGACACTTCCTGTGCAGGACCTCCTGTACTCATCTGGGGGTTGATACACCCCTGATTCCCTGCGATTTAAACTCCACCAATTCCAGCCTGCTCCATATGTTCCTGAGAGCCAGTGATTGATTTAGTAGTAGACATATGCTGTTCATATCTCTGAGCCCATACCTATGACTGTTTTAGGTCCTGGGTGTATCTTAAAAAGGACATTCTGGGCTTTTCTGTGATACAAAATGTTACAGGAGAGAGCCAGACTAGTTGGGACATGATGAGGAAGAAGTTGTAAGGGCTCAGTAATTATAAGGTCCGACTACACAAATGCTTATCTTCTCTAGCAGTGGTTTTGTATGGATCCAAACATCTTAAACTCCATAAATAATTACAGTGACATACATTCAGACAAGTGCCAAATACATAATGAAGGTAGATTATAACCAATGTCTTTCGTAATAGTTCAGGGAGTAATAATTTGACCTCATTTCATGAATTATGTTTCATAATTCATGTTTCATAGCTTACAACACATTAAAAACCCTTTTTAAAGACTTTTAAGTTTTCATATTTTAAACAAGGTGTTCTCCTCAAATCAAGATCAATAAACAGCAATGTGACAAGATTTATGGAACTTTTTCTTTTATTGGGTGAAAATGGTCCAAGTTCAGAAGGTTGTTTATTTCTTAAATAATAATTTTGTTATATATATTGCGATATTATTGATTGACTGCTGTGCAATGCACTTCATCTCAAACGATTCCATCAGAATTCAAGCATAACTTTAGTAGGAGCTGCTCTGGAAATGAGAAATAAAACCCTTTCCAAAGCAAGTGAGCATGACAAACACAGAGGCGAGGATTGTATTAAGTGTTTCAATGCGTTTCAGCTGTCGTTTTTAAAGTCTCCTCCTACACAGTTTCATATCATTTGACATTTAACCTTAAAGCAAAAGTCGCAGTTGAAACAGAACAGCAAAACAAAAGATAGCTTTATTTACACAGATTCAATGTAAGCATGCATACCTTCTCTTGTGCTCGGGTTATCCTCTTCTGTACATTACTGGCCAGTTTCCCGGCGTTGACTCCTTTCCCTACCTCAGCCATGTTTGAGCTTCTTCAAGTTTCCAAAGTGAATAAATAAATAAATAAACCGTTAAGAAATAAGTAAAGCGCAGAGAGAATAGCGGGAGATGCTGAAGAACACTAATGTATGGGGAAATACTGTCGGATCAACAGGAGGTCGGTAGGTAAACCCTCTTAAAGAGACAGTGTTTTGAGTTCTCAAGGTGGACACGGAGAGTTATTATTAGACTAATGTTTTTCCAAACTACGGTATCAAAAAGTTTAAACTTAAAACTGTCAAGCAATTTACGGTCTAACTGGTTCCGTTATTCGCCTCTGGTGACTGGAAAACGAGAGAGAAAGAGAAAGAGAGAGAGAGCGCGAGAGAGAGAGCTGGATTAAGTTTCCACTCCTTATTATAGACGCTCTCTTAAAGGCACAGGTAAATACTACCACCACGATATAGTAGCATCTTTTTTCACGATGAGTTCTTCGTGGATTGTTATAGCAGGGTTTTTTCAAAATAATATTTCACGCATATTTATAATATTACTTTTTCACTTTTAAAATATATATATTTTTTTGCTTGAAAAAGTATAGCTGCATTTTCAATTTGGGATGGGGGGTGGGGGGTGGGGGGGCTCGAACTAGAATGATCATATCTGTGGCATATAAAAAAAAACAAAAAAAAACTTTGTTATACTACAGTTAAGCCATGGTCACATTTGCTGTTGTTCGGTGAATTTTCATATGCGAATTCAGTTATTTCTATAGGAATCGAGTGGTGCAGGTATGATGCCAGAACCCGGAAGACTAATTCACCGCTGGCTCCTTTGAGATTTTCCTATGGTTTTTCGATTTATGTGTAAAATTAAGCCTGTGGTAAACATAACTTGATAATTCACTTTGTTCTACAAATAACACGTGTAACGGAGGCCAGCTAGTAGTTGCTGTGCGAGTAAACCTCACTCCTCTGACCTCAAGATGCTCTAGCGACAGATGCTAGAGGTTGTACCCTTTAGCCTCCTTGTTAGAGCGTCCAACTCCCATGCCAGAAGACCCGGGTTCAAGGGACACTCAGAACGGGTTGAGTAGGACCCTGGTAAAGGGGTTACATTGGTGCCGTGACCCGGATGGGAGTGAGGTTTAAGGGGATGAGTGTAACGGAGGCCAGCAAGTAGTTGCTGTGCGAGTAAACCTCACTCCTCTGACTTCAAGAGATGCTCTAGCAACAGATGCTAGAGGTTGCAGCCTCTAGCCTCCTTGTTAGAGCGTCCAACTCCCATGCCAGAAGACCCGAGTTCGAGGGCCGAGTAGGACTTGGTTAGAGGGGTTACACACGCACCCATAGCGAAAACGCAAATTTGTTAATTTGAAGCCGTTAAATGTTTCTTTTAATAGATAAGGCAGTTTGGGGTGTGAGTGTGTGCAATGTATGTTGTAGAACAAAGTATCGTGAAGTTATGTTTACAACATGCTTTATTTTACTCATGATTGAAAAACCCAATTGTAAACCCCCAAAGGAACCAGCAGCGAATTAGTCTTCCGGGTTCTGAGGTCATACCTGCACCACTCTATTGTCATTTTTTGCATGGCCAAAAGATTTCCACATGCAATGGGTTCAAGTTGGTCACGCGTTGAAGCGTTAACGTGCTTATTTATTTAGCAGATGCTTTTAACCAAAGTATAGAATAATAGTACAACACACAAGGTTCATCATGAAAAGTCAATAACATTAAAAGTGCTGCAAGACACTTCTATAAGCTGACCAGAACAAAACTTCCAATGTCATCCTTTTCAATCTAATGATTTATTCTCTTGAGCATTTGAAACATAAGACTTGACTAAATGTTTGCATAGTCTCATTAGTAAGAGTAGTGTTTCTCTTTTCAATAGGGTCATATCACATGTTGATTGGGATTCCCATTACATTGACCCATTTGACTTCCCTTGCATACTGTACTGACCATTTTCCACCAGCAGGGGACAATTACTGTATAGACCAGTGGTTCTCAACCAGGGAGGCCGGGGCAACACAAATTATATAAATTAACAATCTTAATTAAAATGCTAAAAACACTAAAAAATAAAGATGTACAACATTATAATATATTATGTCATGATTATATCAACATCATCTGTTTTTACTACAACAGAATTGCCAGAAGTAAAAATCATCTTAAATAGGAGGGCCTTGGAGTCAAAAAGGCTGAGAACCACTGACAAAGAAAAAACATCTATGACAAATTAATGAATTATAGAAACTGTAATAGCCAGCAAAAACCAAATATGAGACAAAATAAATAATTTGTATGAAGTTTAATTTCAAAAATAGATTTTAAATACTTTGCCTGAATACCTTATATTACCTTAATGATATTACAAAGCACATTTTTAAATTAGTTTAACAGATTGTCTTAAGACTAATGACAATCCAATGAGGAAAGAGACTGGAATACGGAAATAGCGAACGAACATACATGAGGCACAGACAATGTTTGGTCTCTCACAATTCCTGTAAGAAGCAAGACCAGAGGTCAGTTTGTTATCTGTTCTTTTTACAGTTAAAGGTGATGTGTGTAATTCTTTGGTGTGATTTTTTATTCTACCTTATGCAGAGATTACTAAAGACGATTGCTCCATTTGTTTGAGCGTCTTGATAAGCCCGACACGGCAACATTGACTCAACCAAAAACACAGACTGTTTTTTCACACACTGTGATGACGCATTAAAGCGTATTATACATTTATAAGTCTATACTATGTGTTGTATTACCTTTGCACTTATTAAGGGGGCCCATTATACCCCTTTTCAAAGCCTTGATTTTGTTTTTGGGGTCTACTAGAATAGGTTTTCATGCTTGAATGCTCAAAAAAACCTTATTTTTCAAATATTTTACACTGTTGCAGCACCTCACTTCTCAGTCTGTCAGTAGGGCTGCATTTCCTGATGCCAAATATGGAGGCAAGTTCCGCTTTTACCAACACAATACAACTGAACTGAACTTACGACAGTTGGCTAACAATGCTTTTGGGAAATGCAACCCTTTTTAGCTCTGTTCTCTATGAAGCCCCTCCTTATGAAAAGTGCAACGTGCTCTGATTGGTCAGCTGAACCAGTGTGTTGTGATTGGTCAACCGTTTCGAATGGGTTTCCGAAAGATCACGCCCTTTATCATAATGGTGAGTTTCAACACACTACTAACACAACTCAACCAGGCCTCGACCCATTATTTAGCATATGCCTTGGGCAGGAATTATTTAAATGAGGAATATTGTAATGGGCACGGTCCACGAAAAAACCTCAAGACTACAATCAAGCTGTTTCAGGGAGTTCAGAAACTCATATAGAGAATAACTCCCTTTGATGTGACTTTGTGCTTTATAACTTTGCAGACTTTTTTCATTCTCAAACAGCAACATTTCACACTATAGAAAGTTGGAAATGTAAAAAAGCACAGTAGGACCCCTTTAAATGACATAAACCTAGTTAACGTTGCAGTGTGAGTTTTTCTAAAACAACGGCAGAGAGAGTGATGGCAAATTTAACATATTTCTCTCCTCTAAACCGCCGAAATCAATCGCTCAAAATTTTTCCTTTTTTGGAATGTTGTGGAAACACTATAGTGGCTATAGTATATATATTTTTTTTGCTGTTTGAGCAAACAGGAATGCAAAAATTATATTTGCTGTCAACTCCCCTTCACCACAATAGAGGTTTACCCAACTAGGCCTATGACTTCCGCTTCTGAGAACCCTGCAAATGTGAAAAGGGTCCATGCCGCGAGTTCGGAGCGGGTGGCCCATTTTTTTTTTTTTTTTTGCAATTCTGCTTGTAGTTGCAGAAATTACACACTTCACCTTTATTAAGTAGCTTAAAAGTCTGCTTTTGGTATGCATTTCGTCTAACATAGCATTATCCCCTTAAGTAACAACCCCTGAGCATTCAGTCAACTCTCTTCGCCCATCTCTGCGTTTCTTTTCAATCCATCATCTTTCATTTTCTTCTAAGGCCCAAGGGTGGAAAAGTTCTGAGTCCAGCAGTAGTGTTCCCACACTGAGTAGGACCTGAGAGTACCAGTGTAAGCCGTTCTTAATTATCCGATCCGGTCCGGTCCAGCTGTACAACAGGCGTAGAGGCGCAAATGCCCAGTGAGCGAGTTGTTGTTTGTTCACCGCGGCGTAACATGACGTGACCACGCCATTCACTACCAAAGTCCCATGGGCAGTGAGTGGGGCGAAAACCCCCTGGTCCATACGGACCTCCACTTGAGTGATCCGTGAAACACGCTTCGTGAATACTTCATCTACGATGAGCAAACACTGCCCTGGCTGGGCATCACTGGCGAATATCGCCCGGAGCGCTCCAGCCATTGGCCGGCCCCCTCTGGAGCAGTTTCCAACCCAAACAAACAGTAAATGAGCTGCTGTTAAAGAGACGTTGGCCCCATCCTCAGTGCTGATCACATAAAAGTGCTTCTGGGTAATGGGGCTACGGTCCAGGAAGGTGAGGACTTCGCTGTAGACGAGGTCGCCAGTCCCATCACTTCCCATTGAGGCCAGAACAAGGTCTCCTGCTCGCAGGTCATGGATTGGTTTATGTGTGCCATCCTCCATTGTCACCAGAGCCTCTCCAGGGAAACAGCCTCCCGTAGTTATTGCTTTTGAGTGATCTGAAGAGAAGATTGAGGAAGGAATGGAAGAGAGGAATGAAAAGAAAGGAATAGAAAATGAGTCATTAAGGAAAAAATGAATGGATTCAATGCCCTGTTTCTAATCTTCACTTCTGACTAGCTGATATACCTCTGGCCTTTCGACCCTTCACTCATTGGTTGGTCCTACGGTGTTTCCGTCAGTGATTGGTTGAGTTGGTAAATAGGATCAGTGTGGCATCCACAAAGTGATTGGCCATGGTGAGCAAATTTAAGGCCTTTACCGTCCTCTTCATTTGGATGTTGGTGTATGAGTGCCTCCTAGTGGACTGATTCTGACTTGACTGGCATTGCCAGCAATCTTGCCTCTTTAGACTATGTTTTTGTACAAATTACAAGATATACATAACAATATACAATATATATATATAAGCTAGGTATAAAACCCTGTATTCCTTCTGATCATGTCAGGGACAGCTGATTTCTGGGATGGAAGGACAGGAGAAAGAGGAACAAATGGCGGGAAAAGAAAAAGGAAAAACAGAAACAGATAATGAATATTAAAGATTGTATTATGAAACTCAATGAATGTAAATAGACAAATTACTAAATCACAACTGTGTAAGAGGTGGGCCAAAAAAACAACAACAAATATCCAAGCTCATACTTGCAATAAATGCTAGATAAATAAATGTAGATGCTTATTCATATCTTAATTTCTGGCTGAAATCTTCAATAAACGAGCAAGCAGAAGTAGAAGTTTCTGAATGACGAATGTTCCAATTCTGCCAAATCTGTGGCGTTTTCAGATTACATTTATATTTATGCATTGAGCAGATGATTCTGTGTGAGTCTGCAAATGGCTAATGCATTTCACTATATTATGTTACAATAAAGTCTGAAAGAGTGACTGACTTTAATCTTACATTTTTTGCTATTTTGTTATCTTACATCAAAATTATATAATTGAAAATGTAAGGAAAAAACACAGGAATATTAATTTGACAATCTGCTTCCCCCACAGTTAGATTAATAGAAATCACTAAAAAAGATTAAATAGCATGTATGCTAAAAGCTAAATGGGAGATGCTAAAGCTACATGAAGTCTGTGTAGACTTGCATGGAAAGGAAAATCAAGGTAAAGCACAGCTGGAAAAGTAAGAAAGGTCAAAGTAAATGTTAGAAATGGTGAACAGAGGAGTGAGTGCATTCATCAGACGGCCCAGTGCGGCAAGATTGTGCTGGTTTAATCATGTGAAGCAAAGAAATTATACCAAGATGAATCAAACATGGCTCTCTTCATTAGAAAACCCATTACCCACATGTGTGCCGAAACCTGTGATTCCTTCTCTTGCCCTGATTTTCTCACATGACAAGGCTGTGAGAAGCTTTGTTAGTTTTGGTTAGATTAAAAAAAGTTTTAAAGTAATAAGAAATCAAACTTGATTATATTTACTATCTTAAAAACCTACTTTTAAAAAAAATCCTCATCAAAATAAGTAGGTCTGGCATTGAAATGACTTTCCACCTCGTTCTTCAAGGATGATTTATTTGATCAAAAATACAGTTAACACAGTAATATTGTAAATTATCATCACGTCTCTGCAATCTCTTTAATCCTTTTATATTTGAATATATTGTAATATATTCCTTTGATGCCAAAGCTGAATTTTCAGCATCATTACAATCTTCAGTGTTATTATGTTATTAATTATATTTTGAATACTACATTAATATTTATATGACACTTTTTTTAGGATTCTTTGATAAATAGAACAGCACTGATTTGAAATAAAATATTTTGTAACGTTAGAAATGCCTTTACTGTCACTTTTGATCAGTTTAATGCATCCTCTGCAATTCCCCATAAATAAAATCAAGTCCCAACCGCACGTTTTTTCCTCATTGAATATCCTGTTTCGCTCAGAAATAAAATTTGAATGGTATTTCACGCTGACTTGCTAACGAGTCACATGCTAATATCCCACCACGATTGTTTTCCTTCCTTTTCTCACCCTTCATTTGTAAGGACTAGTCTGTTTCTCATTTGACCTATCCCCCCCTTGCTCAACCCCAACACAAACACACAGCCCCTCTCTCACCTGATTTGACACTGCAGTGTATGTGGCCTTTGGATTCGTAGTAGACCCAGTCGAAGCCGGCCTCCACTGCCAGACGGGCCAGCATGGCGTACTTGTTCCTGTCGCGGTCCGAGGTAGTGATGTCAACCGCCCTGCCCTCATAATGCAGAGACTCTTCAGAGTGATGGCCGTCTTCATCCCAGCCCTCCGTCACACGCAGACGCACGCCTGGCCACAGGTTCATCACAGAGATGGCCAGGGAGTTCAGCTTATCCTTACAGCGCTGCAAAAGAAACAAAAAAACGTATGAGAAACATTTACTACAATACAGAAACATGAAAGAAAGAAATTAAAAATGTTGAAATAAAATAAAATATTAAGAAAACTTGCCAATGCAACATTTCTCATTTTCATTTAGTTCAATCTGAAGTATAAAAATTAAATAAATAAAATTAAATTAAAAGGAATTTAAATAAAAAAACTATTTAGATGTTTAAAAAACATAAAAATGACCAAAATTACCTAAAGTTTATCTAAAATGAAAACAGAAAATATAAAAATAAAACTTTCAAAATATTAATAAAATCTATTATAGCACAGTATAATAACTCTACCAGGAAGCTAAAGCAGCAAGTTCCCGAGTTTAAATATTCTTTATGAAATGTTGCTCTTCCAGGCTAATCATTTACATGCACTTAATGTGAGCTATAAGGAAATTAGTAATGTAAAATATTACAGTAACCATGGTTACGGTGACACATTTTTACATTGTCTGGGAAAACAGAAACTTAATAACACGAGTGCAAAAAAAAAAAACAAAGACAAATCAGTCACAATGTCTCACAACGAAATATATAAAAATGTACTTCTGGTGCTTTATGTAGCGTAAATGACCAGTGAGATAGTATTTAAACCCAACTGAATGCTGAACTCTGATACATAAGTTACCAATTAAACAAACAGAAGGAGGCTTTGCGTGCCTGAGTAAGAAAGAACACAAGCCCATTGTCTTGACTTTGTGAATTTCTTACAAGAAATATGGATTTTAGTACGCTCATGTCAAAAAACCTGTGGCAAGCAGTTGCTAGGTGAGAAACGCAGTGAGCAATGGCAAATATAATCCTGACAGCCATTTGTAGAACTGACGCATTTGTGGTTAGCACAAACACACTCAGCCCGTGGGCTGATAAATCCCTGTCTCAACCAGAGGCCACGAGACATGCAAGGTCACTGGATAACCACCAACTAAGTGGTCACAAATTGCTTACTGAGTGACGGCAGAGATTCTTTGATGTCGCCATTCTAAGTCCTCACTACATAGTTGTGCCATCAAACCATCTATTTCTGTTCTCTGAATTGGAGCCCTACCTTTCCACTCAATAGCTACTCTACAAAACTCCAGGACTATCTGTTTAAGTCTAAGCTCAGTGATTTAATGTCTCTCTGCTATTAGGAGCTATCTCTCAGAGCTTTGCTTGGTCTCAATGAATACTGGACCATCAGAGTACAGGCTGGTATGAGAGAGGAATGGAGATTTGAAAATATAGCGCTATTTTGTTTGGTTGTTCTGTTGAGTCTCTGGGAGTCACTGAAACCAAAACACGTACAGGAGGAAATGCTTAGACTACAGTCAAAGCATCAACAATGATAATACACTCTCCCACACTCAAGTATGCTACCTGTGTGTATATATATGAAACTTAAAAGGAGATGTTTTGAAGAATGTTCACAATGCTCTTTCTCAAATGATGAATGCACATGGTAAACACATCTATTGAATTAAAAAAAACAAACATAAAATGCATCATAAATGTCAAGTCAACTATTCACTAAAAAGTCTATACTATTAAGTGGAGCATGAGTCCTAAAGTCCAGAGATGAGTTCCATTACCCTGCAGTCAATGGTTTTTTTTAATGGGTTTTTAACTAAATGCTTGAAATAAGGTCTGTGGTGAGCACAAGCTCAAGATATTTTCATGTTTTATTCTACAACATAAAACACATCAGTAATTCCCCACTTGTGATTACTTAAAGCTTTTTTGCGTCTTGAAAAGGCTGTTTTTTGTATCTTAAAAAAAAAAACTCATCTACTTACTAGTCCCCAGCTTAAACACACATATGAAGTCATACAACTGTGGTGTACTTTGTTTATAGCTTAACTTTAGCTCTTTACTTCTGAAGATTGTGTTTAGACTTTTCTTAAAGAAAACATGCAAGAATCAAAAACTTTTATTGGTTACAGAGCTTATTTTCTGCAAATAATCTACATGCCAATGGAAAAATCCTATTGGTTTTTGTTGAAGGAATCATCGGGGTGATGATAACTTCTGGCCTACAAAAATCAATCCTGGAGCACTCTATAGGTCTCATATTTCATTCATATTTGTGCATATTCAAACTTCCTGATTTGTTATATGATGTGCGAGAACCAGAGGCGTTTGGCATCTGGTGGCATGCTTCGTCTTTGAATAGTGAGAATAGTGAGAGACTATAAGGAGACTATGGCAAAGACCAAGATTTTTAGTGAATTTTTCCATTATATGGAATAGAGCAGCATGAACATTCTTCGAAACATCTCCTTTGAGAAGTTGGTTTAGATCAACAGAATGACTGAATCTTCGTTTCTGCGTGAATTTTTCATTAAAGAACAAAATGTAGTACACACTGTCCCTTGTGAAATTTAGGGGACCAAAAACCATTTTGGATGCATCTTTTTGTCCACTCCACACATAAGAGAGCAAAGCTAACTGACATTTTAAAACCGTTGAAGGGATATAATTCACTCAAAAATTAAAATTCTGTCATCATTTACTCACCGTCAATTTTTACAAACCTGTATAAACGTCTTTGTTCTGCTTAACACAAAAGAAGATATTTTGAAGAATGTTTGTAACCGAACAGTTGTGGGGCACCACTGACTTCCATGGGTTTTTTTTCCCCACTTGGAAGTCAACGTTGCCCCACAACCGTTTGGTTACAAACATTCTTCAAAATATCTTCTTTTGTGTTAAGCAGAATAAAGAAATGTATACAGGTTTGGAACAACTTGAGGGTGAGCAAATGATTTTCATTTTTGAGTGAACTATCCCGTTAAGTTTTCCCCATTCCAAAAGTTGAAACCATGAGCTCCTGGACCTTGAAGATTCCAGTGAATCTTTAAAAGACCGAGATTGATCAACTCTAAGACTGTAGAACCGGTTTATGGTGACCTGCAGAAGGAAACGGTAGTTTATGGTTAACTAGAAATATGTGCATTTGGCATCATTTCAGAAATGCCAATCTGAATGGAAAAAATATGTCTTTTTAGTTATAAGAATCCAAAAATAGATATTTATGAAGACATTTTTCCAAGCACGTCTCATGATTGGATGATAAGAATAGCGTCTCGGAGAGCTGTAATAGATGCCTATTCACATAGCGGTGTGGATTTCAGCTTTTTTCGTTGTGGTTGCAAAAGTGAACTGGACTTCATAAATCAGCCCGTGAACTCTGTTAGTTTTGCTTTCAAAGCGTAGATCGACGGGTTTTCAGGAGGAGAGCCTTCACACTAACCGCGGGCTACACAAACATTCACCCCGCGCGCACCGACGGCACGGGGCCCTGAACACTCGCGCCTGTATGAGAGCGCCGGGGCCACTCGCCGCTGAATCAAAAATAAGGTGGAGAAAAATATGTGTGTAATTAAGGCTTAAATGCATGTGAAGTCGACTATTTTTACACACGTACGCTACAAAAACAAACAAAAAAATAACAGAATAAAAAGGAAAAACAGACCAGAGGTTGTCTCCAGCCGTCGCCGCAGTTTGGCCCTCATAAATCGCGTGAAGGTCAGGTAAACGAAAGCGGCGCTCGCGGGAGAGGTGACAGGTAAAGACGGGGTGAGATCTATGAGCCCCTCCTCAGTTCCCACATGGCTCTCCTGGACATTAACGTGTGGGCATTCAGAGGAAAAGAGCCGATATAAATACTTTTAGGTGAGGGGGAGATTGGAGTCAAATAAATTCCACTCGGGACCACATCAACGTCGTAAAAAATATCTGACGCTTCAAAAAGGGGAGTGAATGCCGTTAATCACGAGCGGTCGTGTTTAAGCATAAGGGTAAACATTAAAACAGTCACAGGTCATGCTCAATCTACAAGGGCAGTTTTAATGTTTTCTTTTCCAATCGGGCTTAAAACAGCGACGGCACTGTTTTAATTAAACGTTTCAGGTTTCCTTTCCCTTCCATTTTATTGACAGTCACCCCTTTTGCGTTCATTCATTCACATAAATTGAGCAAGAGCCCCGTGGGAGAAAGTTCAAATATGTGGTTATAAAATAACCCGACGACTACTGTGTCTTTAATTTGACGAAACCTGCCCCCATATTCTCTGTCGTGAAGACTGAAAGACTTGAAACCTTGAATGAACCCAAGGATTTTCACTTTTTTTGTATGGGGGACTGTGGTCTCTATCTCCATACATCAGCTTTCACAACCATTTTTCATCTATGAGACAGTAGTAAAAGAAAGTGACCTGAGCAAAGGGTCCTCAAAAAGGCCATTGATTGGTGACTACACGAGGAATGTGCAGTCTGCAAATGTCTGGGCTGGTAACTTAAGGGTTGGAGGTGCGAACCCCACAGTGATTGAGTCATAAACTCAACATACTGACAATAAACCACATGCTGTTCCAGGAGCTCGGTCCCTGTTGTAAGTCAGTTGGATGAAAGTGTCATCTAAATGACAAATTAGACATTTCCAGATTTTTTAACCATATCCTCAGAATAATCTCAAAGATTTTTCTCAACTTTCCAAAACAACAATTTTGACATGCAGTTTAACAATATGGCTGTACCCTGATTTATCGAGCAGAGAAAAAGGAAACTATAGGGTGAATTAAATAATAATGGCATTAGAGAGAGTAGTAATAATTGTCTGTAAAAGATCTGGAAACTTAACTTTTCACTTTGGATGAAAGTTAAAACCGGTGTCCAAACTCAGTCCTGAAGTGCCACTGTCCACCAGAGTTTAGCTCCAGCTTGCCTCAACACACCTGCCTGGAAGTTTCCAGTAGTAAGGCCTCGATTAGCTGGTTTAGGTGTGTTTAATTGGGGTTGGAGCTGAACTCTGCAGGACAATGGGCCTCCAGGAGCAGGATTGGACACCCCTGATTTAAACTAATACTTTGCAGACCTTCTTTACCATATTATGTTTATTATCTCAAGAACATCTAGCTTTTCTGATGCCCACTGTGATTTTTAACCTACGTTGCAGTACCCTGAACCAATGCTCTGGATTTTGAAAAACTTTACTGCATGTTAAATAGTTGCTTAATAGTACTGCATGAGTAAATCATACGGTGGTGTAATCTAAAGGCTGTTGGCTCAAACCTGATTGTTTCATGAACTACCACCATTGATAAAAACGCTTAAAGGGATAGTTCACCCTACAGTGAAAATTGGTCATCATTTATTCACTCCTGTCTTTCATTTCCAAAGATGCTTTTAAAAATGTTTGTAACCAAACAGTTACTGGTTACTTGACTTATATTGTAAGGACAAAACAAAAACAAAACATACTTCTCAAAATAGTCATACAGTAAAGAATTTTCATTTTTGGGTGAACTATCTCTATGTCTTTAACCGCATGTGTACTTTAGTCCCCTTGGATAAAAAAAATCTCAGCTTAGTTATAAATGAACACAACTGCTCCCATGAAATATTTATGTCTGTGTGAGAATCCCATGTGTCTGCCTCACCTGCGTCATCATGCGGTCTGCACCTGTGTTCTCCTCATCCTTGAAGATGATGTCCGGGTTGTAGTTTGCCGTCAGCTCCTTAAAGCGCTCGGAGCTGCGAGTTATCTTCCCCTCATATCTCCCACTGGCTCCCAGCGTTTTCTCGGCAACGTTTGGACTGAACTGCTTATAGGCGAGCGGCGTGAGTTTCCTTGTAGTCCGTCTCTTGCCGTAACCTCTGCCCGGTCCACAGCTGTCGTACGCAGGCGAGAAAGCCAAGATGAAGCCGGTGAGGAGCGCCGCTGCTGTGGAGAGTCTCATGCCAACCGGTGGCAGCGGCACTCCAAAAGATGGAGTGTCAAAGATGGTGAAGATGATGGTAAAGCCACCCTCCTCCCCCCAATCTCAGCTTCAGTCCCCGCGCAAGATCACCGGAGGGGGAGGAGGACCAGTCTATTAGGACACCTGGCGCTCACCATCCTTTTACGCACGGAAAGACACCCCGGCAGACGTTGGGTTGCTCAGACGCTTGTTTGACGGAGAGCTCGGTGCCAGCTCTTCAGTCCTCCTCTCAGGTCTGTAAAACTCGCTTTCTCTCAGTCCAAGCGGAGACAGGGGGAATAAATAGAGAAGTTCCGTTTATCTTGGCACGCGCGTTGAGAGTCGCCTGCAGGCGGGTCCTGGTTGCGCAGAGCCGCGGTCAGAGTGCGCGTCCCCGCAGCGGTTTCTGGCTTCAGGCTCGGCTGTTTGACTACTGCGCTGTGGCGCGCGGCTCTCAGTTGAGATGGAAATGGAAGTGACCCGAGCTCAGATGCTACTGAAGCAGCCGCACCCTGCCAGTCCTGCCCTCTGTCTGTCTCTGCCCTCCTCTCCACCCCTCCGGGCAGACGCGCTTTATCAGCCCTGCTGCTGCTTCTCCCCCTGTACCGCAACCAGCGGCTGCCAAGACAGCAGGCGCATTACAGGTCTGGACTCTCGGACCCTGATGTGTCCAGTCTTTTGAACCTGAGAAGCAATGCTCTACTGCCTGTCAACGGTACGTCAGCACACGTAGCCTACTTAAACAACTATTCTTACACTGAATATTTAATATGGCCAATTACAAGACAATTGATGTTTCTATTATTACTCCCCCTCCCTCCGACACACACACACACACACACACACACAAACACAGATGTTGTGTTTTTGTGTTTTGTGGGGACTTTCCATAGGCGTAATGGTTTTTATTCTGTACAAACTGTATATTCTGTCCCCCTAAACTACCCCTACCCCTAAACCTACCCATCACAGAAAATGTTTTGCTATTTTAGATTTTCAAAAAAAATAATTCTGAATGATTTATAAGCTTGTTTCCTTGTGGGGACCAACAAAAGGTCCCCACAAAGTCAAGATTTACTGGTTTTATGTTGTGGACACACACACACACACACACACACACAATATTGCTTGGAGTATTTAAAAAAATATATATATTTTGTATTTTTTTTTAATCGATGCTTATTATTAAAAGTATCATTAAAAGTGTATTAACATTAATTGTTAACATTAATAAATGCAATTATTATATTAGTTATTCCATTTATTTCAAACTTTTATTTTTACACCTTTTTCTTTTGAAAGTCAATTGATCATTTTAAAATTTACTTTTTATTTGTGAACTGATTTGGTAAAAGTGGACCATGAAACAAAAAAAAGAAGTAAAAAAAAGAAAAGATAGTTTCTAAATTCTATAAACAAATTGAAATTGCAATATTCTATTTAAAAAATTTTATTCTTTTTATTTATGCTTATTAAACCACTTAAATCGATAACTTATTTAATTAATAATGCAATCATGAGTTAGTTTATTTCAAACTTTTTTTACTCATTTACTTTTTATTGTTGAACTGATTTGGTTAAGGTGGATTGTGAAAAGTGTTTGGTAGACTTGTGACAGAACACTTAATTTAGTTAGAGTGGACAGTGGTTTAAAAATATATATTTGAAATACTACAAAAATCTAGCAATTTTCTGCTTTTTAAAAATAGAATTTTGGCAAATTATTTATTATGTATTTAAAAAAAAAAAAAAAACTTGAGGTTATCAATGTGATTGGAAATTGGTAATGTTTTTTTCTTGGTGCCAAGTGGTCTATCTTGAGGTCATTTGCAGCCAAACAAGTGTGTAGTCCAGCTGATCCATGATCTAAATCAGCTTAGACCTGCTGCTGACCATCTAGAAGTCATGGTCAACCGTATGTAATCTCATGTTTGTGCTATAGCACTACAATGAGGCTGTCAGAAATATGGTCAATGGTTCATGACATGTTAGCTCATAACAGCACAGATCATAATCAATCAAAACAAGTGTCCCACCTCTCAGAACGAGGAAGATAATGGTGGCAATTATTAATTATGAATTTGAACTTGCTTTTAAATACTTCCTGATATTTCAAATCACTCATGGAACTTATGTCCCATTTACCTGATGTCTAAATACATATGTATAGACATTTTCAATAAAGAATGAAAACTGATCCACCAATAGTGACCAACAACGCATTTTAGAATGCATTAGAATGCATTTTTTTGGCAGAACATTACCAGAAAAGAGTCAAGTCTCCATGAGAAGTGCAGTGATTGGTGGTCAATTTTAGTTTTACTGACAGACACTGGAGACATGACATGGTGTGCCGTCCTTCCAAGGAACTCTAATGTCTTTAAAATAACACTAATGTCTTCTCCACTGAAGACGAATCACCAGTTACATGCCAGAACTATTACCAAATGATACTGGTAGGAAAATTATGACAGTGCTGTGTCTCCTTCAGTGGCGTAGACATTTTTTTCTGGTCCGCTGTGACCACACTGTTGACAGCTTGAAGATGTTATTGGTATTGCTGAATACATTTTAATTAGAGAGTGTTTTGGCCAGGCATCAGAAAATAATCTGTGGACAGCAAAAATACTACAGTAAAAGACTACTAGATTTAAAGCATTGTGTACTTCATATTTAACTCAGTAGGTCTTAAAGTAGTCTTGCAGAGTCAGACTGTACTATTGGCATGATGTCTGGTCCACTTCACAGATTATTCTGTCATGGAGGAGGCACCCGGCTAACAGGTAAAACAATTAACCATGATTCGCTTTTCATGTCATGTTTAGGTTTGGATAAATGAAAAACACTAGGATAATAGAATGGTGTGAAACAAAGTGGTAGCTTATTCAAACAAAGGCACAGCCAAAACCAAAGAAATTAGAGGAAAATGTAGGTTGGGTTTGTGGTCAGAATTTCCCGATGATTTTATGGAACATGACCCGGAAAATTAAGCAGAACGTACATTTGTGCTCTTAAGGATATCCCATTTACTTCCTAGTAAGGACCTCAAATGAATATGTAATGCCACAAACCTTACAAACTTTGTCAAATCCAGTGACTTTCTTGTCCTGTCCTTATTCTTGGAAGCGCTAGTTGAAGCAAGCAGTACTCTGTAAAACACAATGTTGTTCCCCTCCAACAGACTGATAAAAACCTGTGCATCTTGACTTTCTACTGCATAGAAAGTAGCCACTCAGATTTCTCAATTCACAAAACATCTTACGTATTAAAATGAATATTGCGTCTTTACTTGTTACACATGCTCCTGCTAACATCAACCATAGTCTCACATGACCAGACCTTCAGACTTACGGCAGAAGGTCTGGACTCCATAGCAGTTTTCATTGGCCAAGGACCACCCAACTAATATATAAAGCAACCAATAACAGCTCATTTTGTTCAGCATCACATTTGGGGGCGTGAAAATGTAAAGTTGATACAATAACAGAACGATGGGACAATAACAAACTGGCAGAACGTGTTTTAGAGACTGTATGCCATGAACTTTGCATACTTTTCCAAAATCCAGCGTTTAGTTGACCCTGATAAGCGCTCATTATTACAGGAGTAAACATGATGAATTTCTTCTTTTATAGGGGGTTCTTCATCACAACGGGAGGACCGTTGAAGAACACGACACTCCTGGAAATCCTGTATAATTCTACTAAACAGAAGACGACTTTGAACTTCCAACATTTTGTGTAGCTCATACATCAGACGTTCAGCCAACAATCTGTGGACTATATCAACCCTATACCAGGTGACCTAGAGAGCTTGTTTAAGGAAATATTTTATTCATTACTTTTAAGACACAAAAACTTTAAGATGGACATACAGAATAAAAACCAACATTAAAATTCCCAGAATCACTTACATATCCAACCTAAAACGAATAAAATTTTTTATAAAGCATTCAGAAACTAAAAGTGTCCATATGTGGTGCTACTTCATTCAGAGGCATGAATTGTCACCGAAAAAGCCCCACTGCTTTCTTCTTCTTCGCCCGTGAGGTGGAACGTTCCTCAGAACCCGCAGCAGTTGAAGGGACAGTCTGAAAGAATCATTCAGAATTGGTATTAGTTCCCTTAAAATGGAATATTCCGGGTTCAAAACCATTTTGAATGTAGGATTCCATAGCATTTCATCACATTTTAGCATTAATTACAGCAGAAAATGATTTTGACTCATAGCTTAATTTGTAATTTAAAAAAAAAAAAAAACATTGGAAATTGAGCGTCCAAAATTGAATATTTCACTAATATATAGTATGAAAAAACAGTATGCAAAAAGAGTAGTATGTCCGAATTCACAGTATTCGAAAAGCAGTAGGTGAAAACTGATGACTTGCTACTTTTGGCGAGATTCTGAAGTGCACGGAGGATGGACGCTTTATTATCCCATGAGGCCACGGGAGAAGATTTGTGAATGGAGTTGAAGGGGCGTAACTGATGCTAGTAGGTCATGTGACAGTAACAACATTGCGGATGTAGTACGTCCGGATTTCATTCATACTACACGCATTCATACTATACAGAACATACTTTTTCAAGTTGTGAAGTAAATTTAAATTCAAATGTAGTACCTTCTCGAACAGTACACGATTTCAGATGCAACTTAAATGCAAGTCAGACATCCACAGACATCCATTGTAGGTGGATTTTTGTACACATGTTTTGTTTGAGCTTAATTTATACTTAACCCAGAATATTACTTTAATCAAATCAAGGTGAGTAACATTTTGTAGCCTGTTTAGATTTATGTTAAAATTGTCCTGAAGAGCACAGGCCTTTTTTGTTGAACTTCCAGAACCTCTAAAATCATAGTGAAAGGAAAGACCAAACCTGTTTGCTGTCTGCCACCAGAGGTCTTCCTGATGATACTTTGACACAATTCTGTTCTTGAGAAGCCAGTGAAGACACCACACCTGCACATAACAGCAAACAAGACAAACACCACAACTGTCATTTATTCAACCTTGTTCCAAACCAATATAACTTTTCATCTTTGAAGAAAAAAGGAGACAAAAAGGCTCCAAAATCACAAAAAAGCACCATGAAAGTGTTCCATACAAATTCTGAAGCCATACAACAGCTTTGAGCGAGTGACCGTAATTTAATCGGGCTATATGTAGAATTCAGAAACCCATGTTATTAGCGACACCAGTGGCCATTAAGTGAACTGCAGCCAGCAACTTACTACTCGTGCTCGCACTCACGTGACGCACAAGAGACTGAATGTGATATAATGTCCCGATATACTCAAGGCAGAGTACTTTTTCGTTCTTTGCTTCGAAAGTAAAAAGTTGGAAATACCTTTGCAGCAATATCGTTAACGAACATCCTGACGCCATCCACGCTGCTGAGAGCGACAATTAGTTAAATAAGTGCTGCGCGCTTTCCTCTCAATAAAAAAATAATGACAACAAAAATGACAGCACTGAGAAAACAGCAGTTAAGAAAGCATCTGATCACAGCGATGTGGATATGTAATAGACTGCAAAAAAAGATGGACGACGCACCTTCACTCTCTTCCATTATATGCGAAGCCTCAGTGTGCCAATATGACATCTTTAGTCTCGAGTCTGCGCAGTAGTGAGTGCGAAGTGGCGCCGCGATATCAAGGTCCCGCGCACACTCCCGCAGAATCGTTAATGAAGCAGAACAACTCATTTTGCTCCAATCTCCTCCCGAATATCCAGAAAAAAGTCTGTTGGTGCTTCAATGACAACTTCTCTCAGAGAAGCGGTCAATCTTAGCGGTCAACCATGACATCAAAACCTGCGTTCTTATAGAATCAATTAACTAACTAAAAACAAACGTATTTAAAGAACTAACATCAGCATGTTAAAAACAGCTTTGTTTGACAGTTTCATGACAGAAACTATCTTTGGAAAAAAAATATTTTGACGTGTAATTTGACTGTTTATTTTGTCTCACGTCCCATTACATTACATGGAGAGGGCGAGGTTTATGACCAACACTCACACCAGCCACCAGGGGGCGATTGAGACGCTTTGTGGCATGCTTCGGATATGTTCGCACCAGCTCTGCAATTCACCGGTATCATGTCGACAAATGAGAATTACACTGTTATGATAGTTTGAAAATGAAGTATGTTTGAGAATATAGTCTATATAGATAAAAATCAGTCTACAGGCTTTCATAGACAACCTGGTGTTGTATTCATAGGTGAATTATATTGTGGACTATTATTTTGAAAAAGGAAGTCTGAACTGTTGTGAAATGGAAGTGAATGAGTAAACAAGATGGATGAAGTTGGCTACTCCTGTCTCGTGTGCTTCATTGTTTATAAACTCCTTACAGATACCACTCCTATAGGGAAGGTCTCGTTTTTAAAGTTTCATTACAAGCGGTTCACACATTGACAATAAAAAAAGTGATTAATACATGAAAATTCCTACATATAGCCCCTTTAAGCAACAGATCTCATTAAAGGGATTGATCACCCAAAATTAATGAAAAATAAACACATATTGAGAGCATCATTGGCATGTTTGAGCTTCTGTTCTTGCCATGTGATGTGCTCCATGTACGCGAGTCAATCATTTTTTAGATGTAAAAAAATAATAATAATAATCCATCACATCTCTTCATAAGACTTGGATTAAAACATTTGATTCAAATGGATTGGTTTTTACGATGGCTTTATGACGTTTTGGTTAAATGAACTTTCAATGGAGAGACGAAACCTCTCAGGTTTCATTAAAAACATTAAGTTGTGTTTCGAAATCTTCAGGGTTTGGACGAGGGTGAGTAAATGAAAACAGAATTTTTATTTTTGCGTGAACTATCCCCTTAGGTCACTGTGATTTTGCCAGGTAAGACATGTTTCTGGGTCAACATATCGTGTTGATCTTGGAACAGCATTTCTGTCCAAAAATTTAATTCTAACCCTATCCCTACCCCTAAACCTAAACCATACCTCATCTATAAAATCAGAGTGAAATGATCGATGAATAACACTGATGTAGAAGCACCTGGAGCAACTAAACTTGACATAACCTGTAAAGTTGTCCCTCAAATCTGATTGGTTGATTGTAATGATGTTCCAGGACCAACAAAAATGTTGATCCAGGAACATGTTTTACTTGGAACTAGTTCACCTATCCCCTTAACAACTACATACGTCTATTCAAGTGCGAGCCTTTAGACGCATCACACCAAATTTGACGTCCATAATGATTGCTCACGAGACACAGTAACAGCCAATGATATTTGATACCACTAATGTAAAACTTGGCCCTACATGTTAACAGGTGCCAGCTCCTTTTAAGGAAATGTGCAGCCAGGACATTCTGCAAAACATTTTCTTTTGTATTCCACATAAGACAGACAGATATAAGGGAACAATTTCTTTTACTCATGTTTTCAGCTCAGTGTCTGTGAGGTAGTAACCTGTGGGGAAATCAGTGGTTTGTTGGTGATCAGGTACGTGATGTTCAGCGACGTCGTCTTCTGTCGCAGGGCTGCTGTCAGGAGAGCGTTTACGTTTATGACCCGTTTTCTCAGAGCTCACGGCCATGTACAGGGCCTGCAACTCGGAGTCAAAACCCAAACTGTCCAGTGTCACACTCATCTGTGGAACAACCTAAGAGACAAAAAAGAGAAAGAATGACCAAACCATAAAGAAAGAGAAGACATTTCATTTTAATTACTTATTGGTCTCCATAGAGGAACCGTCATGGACAATTACTTTTCTAAGTACTATTCATTTCTTTAAAAGGAAATCTTTTTTAATGGAAAATTACTTTTGAAAAATGGGTTTAGTGGATATCCTTGTATATATGGATATGAAATTGTAGAATTTGTGAATTGCGTGTAAAAACTTAAAAATGGTTTCTTATTTTAATTTTAGTTTTAAAATGTCATTTATTCCTGTGATGCAAAGCTGAATTTTCAGCATCATTACTCCAGTCTTCAGTGTCACATGACCCTTCAGAAATCATTTTAATATACTATTTATAATAGTTCTTATCATCAATATAGACTAAATACTGGCTTCTAAATACTTTCGTGGAAAATGTAATGCATTCTTTTCAGGACTCTTTGAGGATAGAAAGTTCAATGGATATATTTGAAATAGTAAAGACATTTATAATGTTACAAAAGATTTCTATCACATATCTAATACAAGAAAAAAATAATTTACAAAATATTAATACTAAATTATACCTAAAGAAATGAATACTAATCATTAAAATATATATAAAATGTGAAACGTAAGATGAAGCCAGTCATATCAGTTGCCTGAAAGAAGCTGTTTTACTCTATGTAAATGTGGCCACCATGTTAAGATCACATGAATACTCAAACACTAATACTTTATCTCAGTAAAGAATTCAAATGATCTTTTTCCTGCGGAAAATGAAGCATTAAAAAATACTTTAATAGTATGCATTATGATCATGAGAATTTGGGAGTGAAGTGTTCTTAATTGTCATGAAAATATACAAAAGAAAAATGCAAAAAAAAAATCTTAATGGTAAAGGTTGGTTGACACCAAGTTCAACAGGGTAATGGTAAAGATGACTGCATTCACACATTCCCCAAACACATTCTCTTTCACAACAGAGAGGACAAATTCTCAAAATTAGCTTGCCAAATATTGACCTGGTGAGATTGGTGACCACTGGATGAATGAAGGGCCCCTAAATATACGTGTAGACGTTTGGGGTTTACATTGATTTATTTTTATTATTTGTTTGTTGAAATATCATAAAAATAAATGAATGCTTTGAGTTCCTCTTTGGGGACAGAGAAGGCAATGTGAGAAGAGAAGCCACGGTTCATGAGTGTGCACTTCCTGCATCCCCTAAAATCATTTCTCCTCTCCTGAACTTTTCATTTTTTCTTCTCGTCATATCAATTGATCAATTAAGCTTTTTTTTTTTCAGAAAAAACCCATGTAAAACTGAAATATGTAAGCTATACAATCACACCGATACCAGGCTAGATGATTTACACAAACACAGATACTGTATCATCCACCATCATCTGTGCGTCAAAGAGGGGAAGTGTCAGGAAAAAGCGGTTCATGTGTTAGTGCATCATGTTGATACACCTATTCATAGCTGGTAAACAGCATTGGCTGGTTTTTAGTGGTTTGTGGAGGAACTCTAAACCAACAGACTCTAATGGAAGATTCCAGAGAAAGTCCCAATTCTTGTTTTGTGTTCAGTACTTTGCTGGTGAAGTAGGCAACCAAGTATATACTTGAGTGTAGTCATTCAGTCAAACCCCTCCTCCTAAAAATATCAATTACCTCTTTCTCTCAGTTCACCCATTGTCTCATATGCCCTAGTTTTCTTTGAATACTAAGACAAATGCCACACAACCAAATCACACTTAGATTAGGGATTTGAACAAACTTTAGAACAAATTTGATCACCACCATAGGCTGGTTTACAGTGGTTTGTGAAAGAACTCGAAACCAATAGACTCAAATGGAAGATTCCAGAGAGCGTCCCAATTCTTATTTTGTGTTCAGGACTTTTCTGGTGAAGGTAAGTAGTGTGCAGCAAGATATTGAGATATATTACTGCCTCGTAAAATTGCGAATCATTCAATTACTTAACCTTTAGGTTCATACATATAAGAAATTCTGTGGTGGGATCCTTCCATACTAATTTCTTGTCAACAAAGAAAATCATCTCACACTCTATTCTGTTAGTATTATTACAATCTCATAAATGTGCGTTTGGTTGGAACACCCTATTTAAAGACAAATCAGTGGCATTTGATTTTAAATTTGACATCATACCAGCAGAATTATTATTAGCTGTTATGAGACTTACAAAACATGTCTAGATCACATATTTCACCACAAAACATTCATAAGATTATTCTTCTCAACTATCATTACTGATCTTAAGTGCATTAAGCACATACACTACTGTTCAAAAGTTTGAGGTCAATAAGCTTTTTTGAAAGAAGCCTCTTATGCTCACTATATCTGATCAGTAATACAATAAAAACAGTAATATTTAGAAATATTATTACGATTTAAAATAACTGCTTTCCATTTGAAGACATTTTAAAATGTAATGTATTCCTGTGACGTCAAAGCTGATTTTTCAGCTTTTTATTTAACAAAGTAGTTTTATTTTTTAAATTTGTGAAAAATACAAAAGTACAAAAAAAAGTTGTTGTTTTTTTTTTTTTTTTTTTTAGAAAAGAGAGTTTTAGACCTTTTTGAGCCAAAATCACAAAATCAAGTAACACACACACACACACACACACACACAAGGGAAACAAATAAAGGCAGGTGAAGTCTTAAAAGGGCATCGTGGATTAAACCTAGAGAAGAGCTTCATTTTATAGTCCTCTATAAATCTGTCCTCGCTCTCATTCAGTCAAACCCCTCCTCCTAAAAATATCTATTACCTCTTTCTCTCAGTTCACCCTCCGTCTCACACTCCCTAGTTTTCTTTATTAGTGGTGCATACTAAGACAAACATACCATTATTATCATACTTAGATTAGGGATTTGAGCAAACTTTCAAACAAATTATGCAGCTTGTTGAGGAGAGGTGTGTTTACTTTTCTTCATGACAAAATGCATGAGGGACTGAGCCATATTTTTGTCTTAAGCAACCTCACAGAACACCCTAGCAACTGCACAGCAACGCACCGACCAAACACCACATCACAACACCTTGATAACCGTGTAAGCATCACGGCGGCAACTTTTCCGTGGGAAAGCACCTCGACACCTCCTTCCGAAAGCGTAAAAGTGTAGTAATGTTATCTCTTTTTGCCGTCTATTTTTACATTTTCTAAGATGTTTCCATCGATTAAATTTAAGAGAGGCACTCGTGTTTGACGGGATGTTCCTCTTGCTCTGGCTGGCAGGGCAGCTCTTCTCAGGGGTTCAAAGTAGGCAGAGTAAACCACAGCCCAGCTACAGCTAACTAATTACAGATCCGAGCTCACCCTGTGGAAAACTGGAGCAGAGCTACGGAGGGAGAAGGAATAACAGAAAGAGACATCTGACCTCTTGAAGCGGTCCTGAACGGGTTTCATGGTTATCAGACTGGGGTGATTATAAAGGCCAGGAGCCAAAAGCTTCAGTTACAGGGAGATGTCTTGAGCTTCAGCTGGAACTAAGGCATGGACACCTGACTGATTCTAGTGTCTAACAATAAAATACACACTCACACAAAAGACATGTGGGACATTTTTCACCCAACTTTACTCAAAAAAAAATCACCTCCCAAATTCTGCTAAATCCATTCTTATAAATAAAGATTCTTTATTGCCCATCATGATTCATTAAAGAACCTTTAAAGGGATAGTTCACCCAAACATGACCATTTTGTCATCATTTACTCACCCTCATGTTGTTCCAAACCTGTATGAGTGTCTTTCTTCTGCTGAACACAAAATAACATCTTAAATAATGCTGGTAGTCATAGAATTGCAATGACTATGGAAGTCAATGGCTACCGTTAACTGTTTGATTACCGACATTCTTTAAAATCTCATCTTTTTAGTTCAACAAAAGAAAGAAATTCATTCAGGTTTGGAACAACATCGACCAAAACGCATCTTAATACCAGGTGGAAACAGGGCCTAAGATACAAGATGGTTTGGGGTGTTTTTGCTGGCCTTTAGGTTCAGTAAGCTGGATGGGTCGGTGTGGCAGTGGGAAGGGTCACTTCATCAGTGCCAAACCAAAACTGGTTTCTCAACTCACCCGGTCAAATTTTCTCTTTTTATGCTTCAACCCCAAAAAACCAACAGTTTGCGTCATTGAGACACATTCACACAGAAATGTATTCAACCCCAAAAGACCTGCAAAGAGGACAGCACGTTCACTAATATGGACGCTAAAACAAGTCTTTGTGTTAATCAAGAAAAGTACATACGCCCACTGAAAACACAAAGTAAACGTTCACACTCTCCTCTACCCTCAAAAACCCGAGCATGCGTCACCGGCGTGGGGAAGACATTCGCAGACTTTTAAACTCAATTTTACAAACTCATGGGAACATGTCTTCGTTTAAATTTTGACCGCTAAAAGAGAGCATTTCAAACAGAACTATCCATCTATCCATTCATCAAACACACACTTTCAACCAGGTTTCTGTCGATCAGGAATCTCAAGAACGGACTCCATTTTTCCAGAGACTCGCTATGTTTGTTTGGCATTTCAGTGAGACATTTTTCCAAACACGCCTTCATTTTAATTCTGACTTGGGTCTTAAATGATTCTTCAGTGTGGAGTGGAATTTCCCATTGTATTGTGAGACAGCAGCAGTCAAATGACTTTGATGTGTCCAAAAAAATCAAATAACGTGAAAGCTCACGTTTCAATAGACACAACAAGTATTTCTGCTACAGAAAATAATGGCAAAAAGCCCCAAAATTGTAGAGTCAGAGAAATAGCCCTGATTATCAAATTCAAAAGGGCAAATATTGTCCTTATTGTATATTGCATTAAAATAAAATTCTGAAAAAAATCTGAAACTAAGTCAACAATTTCATTCGGACCGTTTTCATGTGCATAATCTGTATGTAGTGTAAATTTGTTAATTGAGATCTTTAGTGTTTTTATGACAGATAAACCCTAGTATTACATACACTACAGTTCAAGAGCTTAGGGTCGGTGAGATTTTGATGATTTTAGGCTTTCATACTCACAAAAACTGCATTTATTTGATCAAAACACAGTAAAAGAATAATATTGTGAAATATTATATTAGTTTTAATTAATATATATTTTAAAATGCAATTTATTCCTGTGATGGCTAAAATAAAATTTTCAGCATCCATTACTTCAGTCTTCAGTGTCACATGATCATTCAGAAATCAATCTAATATTGTCATTATTATATGTTAAAAAGGGTTAAAGGCACAGTATGTCATTTTTGCCACTAGAGGTCGATTATTCAAAACAAAGGCGTAGCTTGATGCCGCCGTGAATGAGCATGGAATCATGGGAGTTGTCGTCTTCACCTCCACAGCCAATGAAAAGCAGTCCAACGGACTCGGGCAGAAATCATGTTCCTGGATTAACTAATGTGGCGGGCCGAGAGTCACAGTAAATTTCCGGGAAAATTAATTGCATGTAGGGATGCAAAGGTGTGGAACAGTTCCAGTAAATTTACGGAAAATTTCCAGAATTACCGGAACTGTCCCACCCTTTGCATCCCTACATGCAATTAATTTTAAAAAATTACATATTTTTAAAAGTAAAACTGGAAATTGAGGGTAACGCGGATATGACGCCACTGACCTAGTTAAAATTGCTGATTTCTCTGGATTTAAAAATTGTTGGAAATATCTGGGATAACGCAAGTCAATAAAATATATACAGTAACATTGTTCTAGTTGTTTTTGGATATTTTAAATCTAAAAAACTTATATAAAAAAAGGTATCATATGTTAAAAAAAGGTTGTGCCGCTTAATATTTTTATGGAAACCATGATGCATTTTTTCAGGACTCTTTGATGAATAGAAAATTCAAAAGAATCATATTTACTTAAAATATAAATCATTGTAAAAATATAAATGTCTTTTACGTCTTTTGATCAATTTAATGTGTCCTTGCTGAATAAAATGATTAATTTCTTTAAGCAAAATTCTAAATGACTCAGTGTAATGATATATATATATATATCTATATATATATATAGATGATGATGTGATCATCTGGTAACAATCAGCTGTGAAAGCTATGGAGTAATTGAACCAATTTAAGGGGTGACGGGTATCTCAGTGTTTAGTACACTACACTGAGTGGGTGAGTAGACTCATATCCTTTTCTCACACCACCAAGTCAAGCCACACATATCTGACTGCACATTCACCAGACCAGTGCGAAATACTGGTGGATTCGCACAAACACACGGACGGAGATCAAACACGGCTATAAAAGGACTCGCCTCACGCTGAAAACATGGCAGCCAGCACTGAAATTAAAGCTCATGGCTGAATCCAATAAATAACTCAGTGATTCAGCCACAAGAACTCTTGATTACTCATCAAGAGAACAAAAAGTAGCCCATAAACACAATGCCTGTGAGGTTCGACTCTTCCCACTGCGGTCAGTGTGTTTGTAATGACCGTAAGGCAGAGTGATCAGAAGCGTGATAGACTGGCAATCTTGCTTAGGGATGATGGTGTGACCAAAACCCTGGAATGAGTAGTTCTGTATGAAAGCACACTCTCAGAAGAAAAGACCCTTAAAGGATTCTGTCAGGCGCTTCATATATAGAACTATTTACGGGTTCACATCATGCGATCATTTAATAGATTTAGTTTTAATCAATAATTTGAGATGAATTTATTTTAATTAAATTTTATGATTTAAGCTGCTTGTCAACATATTTTATCACTAGAAAAAAATGGTGCAGTCAAACGATTAATCATGATTAATCGCATCAAAAATAAATGTTTGCATTTACTTAATAAATGTGTGTGTACTAATATATATACATATATATATTCATTTTTTGAATTAGTTTTTAGTTTTCATTTTAGTTGAGGATTTTTGTCATTATTATTAATTATTGTTCTTTTTAAATATATCTGTACAGTTATTAATTTTTGGTTTTAGTTATTTTAATAAAAAGTAAAAAAAAAAAACAGAGAAACGTTACTAGCTGAAATAAAATAAGTTTTTCATAATTTATTTTATTTTATTGCAGTTAATGTTTTTTTTATTTTATTTCAAATAACAGATGTTTTTTTGTTTGTTTTTTTGCTTTGTACAAAACGTCAGATTTTATTGGGTCCATTAAAGCACAAATCCATATTTGGATCATTCAAGTCATATTAAAGTCTAAAAATCACGTAAACTGTTAAATTCAATTTTTCATTCAAACTATTACACTGATAATATATTTTGTAATTTAAAAAAATAGCAACATTTTCAAAAGTGCACGATTTCAAATTTTTGGATCCCACTGTACGTCTACTGTAGTATAATGGTAGTGTACCGTCATATGGCCCAGTCCTAATCACACACATCACCAAAAATGCAGGAAACACACACACACACACATACACACAGACGCACAAAGACACACACAGCTATGACGGGAAAAGAAATAAAACACCATCCAGTCAATGGACAATTCAGTGTGAAGCAACGTTACAACAGAGCTGTCACAGCAAACACACTTTGAGTTCCACAAACCACACCACAGCCTAATTATACACTGTGTGTGTGTGTGTGTGTGTGTGTGTGTGTGTCCGTGTGTGCTGACCCTCAGCTCTGAGTCAAACAGAGATCCAGTCTCTCTTCCTGTCTAGCTCTCGCTGTTCTCTCGTCTGTAACAAACCCTAGAAGCAGCACAGTGACCTGGTTAAGTACATATACATGTGACTGAGCAATCATGGCGTCACATGTATGCTGGTTCTGACTGCCTAAATTTAGCATTAGACTGAATGTAAAAATGCTTCGCACCTGTGTGAAGAAGTTCTCCCTGTACTGGTGCATGTCAAACGGCTCTGTTTGTAGTCTGGCTGTGAGGGCAGAGTTTTAGAGGAGTGTCAGTAAGCTAAAAACAGACATAAGAGAATATGCATCAAAACCGTAAATTCGATTGCTACCTCTACTCAGGACAGCTCCGTTCTCCTGATAGTCCTGTATCTCCGCATCCTTCCGAGCCAAAAGAGCTGCCAGATCCTCCACTTGCCGCTGCAGGACTCTACTCACTGCCAGCAGGGGGCACACCAGCTGCCTGCACACCTGATTCACAAGCAAGTTCGCACATTTGGACATGTACAGTATCATATTTAATAAATTAATTTCGAAGGCCTATAAATTGTCAACATGATCAAAGCTGTCATCTGATTGATAATTTACACTTTTTTTAGCCAGTAAAAGACCTTTTAGTATAATTCTAAAAATGTCCACCTTCAGGTCATATTTTATGTGTCTCTTTGCTGTGAAATCTTCAGTAAATGTAAGCAGACATGAAGTGGAGTGCATTTAAATTGTTTAATGCACCGCTAGCCGTGGATTATCCCCATTATACCATCCTCGCTTATCAGCATTGACAAGTTAAAGCCGTTATTGATGTTTGCAGTGCAAAAATGATGCTTATTTTCATCAGTTATGGCTAGTTAGATTTAGCATTCTGCTTGCTTTAAATCAGACACAGAGAAACAGTTATGTGGTAAAATTACATCTATTTGAGAAAATGAATTATAGCATTTGTTTAAATTAATTATCGAGAGAGAGAGAGAGAGCGAGCGAGCGAGAGAGAGAGAGAGAGAGCGAGAGAGAGAGAGAGAGAGAGAGCGAGAGAGAGAGAGAGCGCGAGAGAGAGAGCGAGAGAGAGAGAGAGAGAGAGAGAGAGAGCGAGAGAGAGAGCGAGAGAGAGCGCGAGAGAGCGAGAGAGAGCGCGAGAGAGAGCGAGAGAGAGAGAGAGAGCGCGAGAGAGAGAGAGAGCGCAAGAGAGAGAGCGCGAGAGAGAGAGCGAGAGAGAGAGAGCGAGAGAGAGAGAGCGAGAGAGAGAGAGAGAGAGAGCGAGAGAGAGAGCGAGAGAGAGAGAGCGAGAGAGAGAGAGCGAGAGAGAGAGAGAGAGAGAGAGAGCGAGAGAGAGAGCGAGAGAGAGAGCGAGAGAGAGAGAGAGCGAGAGAGAGAGCGAGAGAGAGCGAGAGAGAGAGAGAGCGAGAGAGAGAGAGAGAGAGAGAGAGCGAGAGAGAGAGAGAGAGAGAGCGAGAGAGAGAGAGCGAGAGAGAGCGAGAGCGAGAGAGAGAGAGAGAGCGAGCGAGAGAGAGAGAGAGAGAGAGAGAGAGCGGGAGAGAGAGAGATATGAGTGTGTATGTGCGTGTGTGTGCTTCAATGAAAGCAGTGCATTAATATAGAACAGTGATTAAACTGACTGGAACTAGCTGTGCATTAAACTGTTTTAATACACACCTTCCACCCAATCAGAATCAAGTATTCAGACAGAACATGGTATAATAATAGATAAGGAAGGTTCATACCACGGCTACAGGTGTTGTGGTGCAGCGGAACTCCCAGTAGAACGGCAACCCAGCCAGTTCACTTTTGAGTTTGACTGTTAGATTGCCTCCATGCCTTTCTAGAGCAACGTGTGCAGCAGAAATCTGTTCATCATCTTGGCTGGAGAAAGAAGGCCGTGCCACAGAACACAGATGAGAGAAAAAAGCCTGTGTTGGTGCCCTTAGACGCTTATTCAGATCCTATTATACAGAGAAAAAGAAAAAAAAGAGAATAAATTATTATGAAATATTGACAGGCTAAGAATGCCATATATACACACATTACCAGCGAAAAGTTTGGAATAATTATGATTTTTTTAATGTTTTTGTAAGAAGTCTCTTCTGCTCACCAAGACTGCAGTTAACCAAGAGTATAGCACATTTGATATTACAGTAATATTATGAAATTAAAATAACTTTTCTATTTTATTATCTTTTATAATGTAATTTATTCCTGTGACGGCAAAGCTGAATTTTCAGCATCATTACTCTAGTCTTCCTCCTGTGTAGAAACCGTAATGCACGACCATTTAAAAGTTTAGTGTAAGATTTAAAAAAAAACAACAACAACAAAAAACTTTTAATAAGCTAGGACACATTGAATTTATAATGCTATAAATGATTTCTCTTTCAAATAAATGTTGTTCTTTTGAACTTTTTATTTATCAAAGAATATTGAAGAAATATTATCACAGTTTCCACAAAAATATTACACAGCAAAAGCTGAATTTCAACACTGATAATAATAAGACCCATTATTAACAATTGAGCAGCACTAATAATAACTGGCAAAAATTAATTATTAATTAACCAAATCTGCATATTAGAATGATTTCTGAAGGATCATGTGACACAGAAGAGTAGACGAGCAATAATGCTGAAAATTCAGCTTTGCATCACAGAAATAAATTACATAATTTACATAAATATATGTTGATCAGAAATAGTTATTTTAAATTGTAATACTTTTTTTCAATATTACAGTCTTTATTTTTTCTTTACATTTATTTTGATCAAATAATTGCAGCTTTGGTGAGAATTAGACTTCTTTAAAAACATTAAAAACATCATAATATGACCAGTTATTGAACCGAACTGAATCAACACTGAACTGATTTCAACAGAACAATGACACAGTCTTTCTAGAGCTGCTTTACAGCAGAATTGTATTCTCTTTGCATCATTGATCATTATTTACCTTTTTAACATGGTAAAGCTGCTTTGAAACAACCTGTATTGTATAACACGCTATATAAATAAAGCTGCCTTCACTTGAAAGACATTTCAGTGTTATGGCTTTTGCACAATTATATCATTTTAACTTTTGATTTTACTTGAACAGAGATAATTAAAAGTGCATTGACCTAATGTTACAGTATGATTGTCTGAAGCTTTTAAGTATTGAATAAAAGGCACTTCATCTAGATACCAGTGTTGTATATTCTTGCCTGTGCTCGACTCTGGATGTCGTCTGCGTTCATTTCTTCTTCCCACACAGTGCTCAGGTCAGTCAGCAGAACCCGGTACTGTGTGTCACCGAACCAGGCTTTAGCCAGGAGATCAGAACCACCAATATTCACCGGCATCCATGGGAGGGCAAACAGGGCTGCTTCCATTTCACCACAGCACACTTTATTCAATCTGTTTCATATTAAAATATAATAGTTTTAAAGTCACCATGAAATCAGCATTGACTATCTAACCGGTCACTCACATGAGCTCGACCAATAGCAAACCACAACGATCCAATTATTCCACATGAAACTTGAACTTTCCCCCCGGTTTCAGAGACACGGTTTAAGCTAGTTCTAGACTAAAGTGCATGTTTGAGTTGCTTTAACTGAAATAAACTTAAAATATGTCACTGCCATTGTTTTGTCTCACACCACTAATGTTCTCTAATATGCGTTTATAAAGCTACTTAAGTGTCCTAATTGAAGTAAGACCTAATCCTGGCTTAGGCTAACCTTATTCTTTTTCAAAAAGTCGTTTCCCTCGGATGTACATCATCACAGAAGAAAAGACTATTGCAACTTCCATTTCATGCGACTTTAACATGCTTATGCACAGCAACCATATTAGTACCCATAGATTCATGTAACTATGGTTTCTATCAGCAAATTATGATTTTTGAGATTAAATGTATTACTTTAAACATTTAGAAATAAGAAAATAGATTCTAGTTATCAACAGGGTTGGGAAGTAACGAAATACAAGTAACTTAGTTACGCATTTAAAATACAAAATTTGAGTAACTGTATTTCATTACAGTTACATTTTAAATGGGTGGTAATCAGATTACAGTTACATCTGAAAAGTGTTTTAGATTACCAAAGTGATTACTTTGAATTTTAATGTCATTTAAACAGCAATTGGTGATTCTCTGACTCTGAGTCTGAAAAAGCGAAGTTTCATGTTTTCGACTGTTTTCATGTTTTGTGATAGTTGTTTGTGAGTCATTTTATAATTGTAGAAAAGGTCACTGCAACTTTTTCTCACAATTTGTTTTTTTTTTCTCTCACAATTGTTAGTTTGCATTTCATAATTCTGACTTCTTTTTCTCAGAATTGCGAGATTTAAACTCACTATTGTAAGTTATAAAGTCAGAATTGGGAGATATAAACTTGCAATACTTACTTTTTTTCTTGCAATTGTGAATTTAGTTTATTTAATTTATGTGAGTTTATATCTCATAATTCTGACTTTTCTCAATATTGCAATTTTATATCTCATAATTCTGACTTTTCTCAATATTGTGAGTTTATCATAATTTTGACTTTTCTCAATATTACGAGTTTATATCTCATAATTCTGACTTTATAACTCGCAATTACAACTTTATATCACGCAATTCTGAGGGAAAAAGTCAGAATTGTGAGATAAAAACTTGCAATTACCTTTTTTGTGTTTGTTCCACACTTATTAGTTTTCCAAAGTATTCTAAAGTATTTAGATTAAGTTACTAAACTTGAGTAATGTAACAAAATACGTTACAAATTACTTGTTAAAGCATGTATTTTGTAATCTGTTGTGAAATACATTTTAAAAGTAACCTACAAAGCCCTGGTTATCAATATGCCCCTAAATAATTAGTTACCACAGTTAGCACACTACAATCATGGTAAATTGTGATCAGTTCCGCTTTTCTTAGTAAGTTCGATATAATATGAAGTTGTCGCCTTCGTGTCAGAATTTCTGATGACTTTTGCGCAAATCGAGTCAGCTTTAAACGCGTTTAATCCAATGGTGATGGTTAAATATGCATTATTTTGATTCTTTTACGTGAGGTAACAGGAGTCACGCTTCCTTTTACATGTATAAACGACTGACATCGTGCAAATTAATTCTTCTCATAGACATTCAGAAACATTATGCATTTTAGAAAGTGTTTTTACATTTTTAATGGGTGAAGAATTGACCAGTATCAACTCACCAACAAGGGGGCCGTTTCGACCGACGCACATTCCCCGTAAAACAAACGAGGATTAAAACGTTCCAGGAGGAATAGTTCCGCTGTCGTTTCATAAGAAAAACAAAATAAAATGTTTCTCTCTCTCATAACCAGAAATTGAACAACATATTGCTCCGTATCATATTTTTCCAGTGTTTTATAAAACTAGGGGTGAAAAGTATTGAAAATCACTGGTTTTAATGAATAACAGCTCCTCACAAAAACATCACATCTGACTTGGCACTTCTTAAGTTTTAAAAGAATAGTTCAATTGATTGCATTTCAGTACACAGGTCAGAAAACTACGATTGTCCAGGCAAAACTTTGTTACGCTTGCTCTTTCAGAATACAAACACATAAAAAATCTGTATTTTGTACACAAATATATATATAGTATGTCCACAAATGCAGGTTGGAAAGTACTGAGTTTATTAAGACAGACAAACACAGATAAACCAACTTGAGACGGCATTAAAAGTCCTATCCTACTGGGAACCAGGACTTTTCCACTACAGAGGACAAATGCACCATAAGAAGCTGATGAATTGAATCAGGTGCTTTAATTTACGAGAATTTTAGTGATCTAAAACATTGCTGAGAGACACTGAAATATAGGACATTAAGTAACATCACTGAACTGATGAGTATTCATTGCCAAATGACCCATATAGCCATCTCTACATCTAACTTGCAAACAACCTACAAACAAACTGAAAAAATAGATAAACTATTATCTAACACAGAATCTTAATACCGTTCAAAAGTTTTAGATCAGTAAGGTTTTTAAAAGAAGTCTCTTCTGCTCACCAAGGCTGAATTTATTTGATACATAATACAGCAAAAACACTAATATCGTGAAATATTATTACAATTTAAAAGAACTGTTTTCTATTTGAATATATTTTAGAAAGTCATTTATTCCTGTGATCAAAGCTGAATTTTCAGCATCATTACTCTTCAGTGTCACATGACCCTTCTGAAATCATTCTAATATGCTGATTTGCTTTTTTATTATTTTTTTATTATGTCGAAAACAGTTATTTAAATTATTTTTTTCAGGATTCTTTGATGAAATTAAAGTTAAAAAACAGCATTTATCTGAAATTGAAAGCTTTTTTAACGTTAGAATTTTTTAAAAATTATTTTTATTCAGTAAGGATGCGTGAAATTGATCAAAGGTAACAGTAAAAGCAGTTGAAATGAATAATGTTTGCTGTATTTTTGCTACAACGGTAACAAAAAAATAATACAAAAAATAAAATAAATAAATAGAAAAACTTCTTGCACTGTCTGAAGAAGACCTCGCCGATGCAATAACTGTAGCTGCAAGTTTGTTATCATTTGTTACCAGTTAAATTAGTCTTTATACTAAATGAAACTACATCTACATCGGACATACCTGTAGGACCCCACATTGCGGACAAGCGGTTGGAAAATGGATGTATGGAAATCAAACTTGCACAAAGATTCATTTGACACCAGGCACATTTAAGTTAAGCAGAGTTAAAAGGTTTAAGCAGACGCAGGCGTAATGTTAAGCGGCTAGTTCACCCCAAAATGAAATTTCTGTCATTAATTACTCACCCTCATGTCGTTCTACACCCGTTACACCTTCGTTCATCTTCAGAACACAAATTAAGATATTTTTGATGAAATCCGATGGCTCAGTGAGGCCTCTACTGCCAGCAATGTCACTGAACCTCTCACGATCCAGAAGTGTACTAAATACATATTTAAAACAGTTCATGTGAGTACAGTGGTTCAACCTTAATATTATAAATCGACGAGGATACTTTTTGTGTGCCAAAAAAACAAAATAACGACTTTTCAACGCTTCTTGCGCCTGCGTTTCATTTACACGATCCGAACCACTGATTCGAAACAAAAGATTCATAAAGTTTCGAAGCAGTGTTTAAAAATATCTTCATTTGTGTTGTGAAGATGAACGAAGGTCTTACGGGTGTGGAACGACATGAGGGTGAGGAAATAATGACAGAACTTTCATTTTTGGGTGAACTAACCCTTTAATATCATGTACAGTAACCCATGTATTTCAAATGTTTTTAGGGAACGCTGCCCCCCAGCGCCATTTTTTAAAAAACAATCAATTTAATGGTGTTAAAGGAATAGGAATTATTCTAGCCCCAAAGTAGTCAATACAAAAAGTAAATCTGCTTAAAAAGTGGGTTTTATTAACAAATTCACATCTTATAATTTGTGCACAGGGCAAAACATTTAAAAGCATAATGCGTTGCCAGTGTTGCATTAAGATGTAATATGCAAACAATTTCCTTAAAAGACTCCACTGTTTTTGTGTTTATGGACCATCATGACAGAAAACACCCACTATAGGGATAGTTCACCCAAAAACAAAAAGCATGTCATCATTTTACTGAGCCTCATGTTGTTCTAAACATGTGAGTTTCTTTCTTCTGCAACACACGAAAAATTATTTTAAAGAATGTAGGTAAGAACAGTCGACGGTATAACCATTGCCTTCCATAGATGTTTTGTATTCAGCAGAAGAAAGAAATTCAACATGAGGGTGAGTAAATGACAGAAATTTTATTTTGGGGTGAACTATTCCTTTAAGCTTTTTTCAAATCCTTTCAAAGTCGACAATACATTAAAATCCACATATGCAATAACTGTGATGGTATGTCTATTCTACAGATGCAGAATGCTGGACTGAGAATATGTTTTACCACAATAATGGTCTGGATCCAAAACAGTGATTCCAACATTCAAAGAACAATGCGTTAAAAGAAGTCGACACATCCAACACCAGACAAAGCTCAGCTCACACTCGCAAAATGATTCTGATCATACAAATAACACCAACATATTTTAACAGCCATTTATTATTTGCCATTAAAACAGGAGAATGGCCTGTTTTATGTCGCACAGTTTTTTGGAAACGTAAATATAAAACAAAACATTTTTTTAGTTTCAGGACAGCATTAAGAGCAAGTGGCTAATACAGAGATTAAGCTGAAAAATAGTAGGGAAAACTGGATTTAAATGTGTGTGGCTACCATCAGACTCAGCAGATATCCTCCCAGGCATTTCATAGAACATTCCCAGCATCTTTCCAGGACAGTGTCTATTTGAGTTTTATACGGTTGCTGCTTCCTCAACGCAGTCACAATACATGTTGTCATAGTTGTAGGCGTAATGGTGAATGGTAAGTTACATTGTGAAATGCCTTGTGTAATCATATTCTATTGTAGGAATGACAGCTTGCACAAATTTTAGGAAAATCAGAAGATACCTGAAGTAATGAAAGTTAAGGGAAAATGTGTTTAAAAAAAGTGACTCATAAACCAACAAACATTTTTTCGTTCCAATATGAACACCAAGAATAAATGTACAAGACTATGATAAACACACAAGACGTAATTGTCTAAATTTGTTTTTCATGACTTCCATTTTTATGTCAGTTGTGATGTTAAATAAAGCATTAAGTATTTATTGCAGTATTGCAGCATGTCAGTGGGAAATTTACGGACTCTCATATAATCCTCTCATGCAGTTACAGATTTTGACTGTACCACATATACATATTTATTTATATATATATATATATAATTCTTTGGGTCAAGAAAGAGTCAGCGTTTGCGATACATTTCCTCCTCCCTAATTCAAAACGCTTGCTGTGTCTGGATGGGCTTAAATCCGCAGTAAGGGCGCTTTCCTGCACATATCACACATGCGCTCTTAAATAAACTGACAGAAAGCAGGGATATGGGGCAAAAATCTAGCTGTGACGATCGGTTTATGCTTAAGCATTTTATGACCTTACTCCACTAAAGGAAAACGGGTTTTACATGCATTTACATGACCACTTATCAAGTATAATCGGGTTAAGAACGTGTATGTAAACGTTCTCAATAACACTTTTTTAATATTTTTCATTAGAAAATCATAATAGAGTAGGATTTTTTTTTTGTCTAGATATGTACACTACCATTCAAAAGTTTGGGGACAAGAAAGAAAAGAAAAGAGTTTTAATCAGCAATGAGTGTTTAATTGATCAAAAGTGCCAATTTAAAAAAAAAAAAAAAAGATTCATATTTTAAAAGGTAAACTATACTTTTTTTTGTTCAAAATAAACTAAATTTAAATTAGTTTATACATCATCAGTCCTTCTTCCAAAGTGTTTTTATCTTACCCTGATTCACTATGGTAAGCCAATAAGTGTTTATATTTTAGACAACACTGAACAGAGGAGGGTATGCTGCCAAAAAGAGACTGTCTATTAATGGTTAAGCTACAGTAACGCCTTCAACTAGTCAGCTTGAGATCCTTTCCATCTAAACTGGTTATATCTCTTAAGCCTACAAGTGAAGGTCTTTTGAGCAGTATGACAATCTCTCCCTTTAGTTATGAGAAAGAACCATATTCATCCGCACAGTCACGCAGAGCCAAAGCACAACCAATAAAAAGCCAAGTTACATAGTGTACTTTTAAATAAATGATGTTTTGAGTAATTTTTAAAAAATAAAATCAGTTTCCACAAAAATATTAAGCAACATTAGTAAATGTTTTTGAGCAGAAAATCTGCATATTATAATGACTTCTGATTGATTGTGACACTAAAGTAAACTAAACATTTTTACTGTATTTTTGAGCAAATAAATGCAGCCTTAAAGGTGCAGTGTGTAAATTTTAGTGCCATCTAGTGAGTGAGGTTGTGAATTGCAATATAAAGAAGCTACGGTGGCCAAAACAGGACAAAGAGAGTAGCCAAGTCAAGCAAACGCGCTATGTAGAGCAGTTTGTACGTTTAGGCGTACTGTAGAAACATGCCGGCTCAACATGGCAATTTAACCCACGATGTACTTAGACAGAAATGGCTCATTCTAAAGGTAATAAAAACATGTTTATTATGTAAGGTCTTTATTCACCACTGAAAACATTGGTTATGCATATTATATTGCAATTCTGTCAGTAGATCCTCCTAAAATGTACACATTGCACCTTTAAACACAATAAACATTCATTTCAATGCAGCCTTAGCGAGGATAAGAGACTTCTTTCACATACAAAAATCTTTTGAACGGTAGTTTATGTGCTTATGCTTACACACATCAGCTATGTTTTTAAAGAAAGGATACATATGGACCCCAAGTTCTCCTCCTCCTTCCGCCACAGTCTCGATAATCTTTTTCATCACCTCTGCATGTCTGACAAGTAAAAGCAACAGAGAAGATTATTAGTTTGCATGACACTGAACGTAAATGAGAGGGCATGAATTAATAAATTATCGAGAATGCTTTTTCCAAGTTTAATAATACTGGTCTATAAGAGGACTGCACAGGATGACAGATAAAAATTTGTGCGACAATGACGTTCGTGTTATTCGTGTTATTTATGTAATGTTTGTATTGACCTGCATGGATGCACGGAGCACATAGCAGGTGGGGGAAGGTGAGGGTGATTCTCAATGGTGACTGTTTTTTTAACATGATCCTGGCTGATGTCTTCATACATCTGATCCACCGTTAGAGGCTGTCTGTCCTAAGAAAGAGCACAACATGCAGGGAGTAAACAAACTTGAGTTTTACTGAAGCGATGGGAGAAAGAAGGAAAAGATAGAGCCACAGGCTTACATCACATCACATGTTGCCATCATGTCAAAGCATCATAAAGCAAAGTTACCTCATCATATCCAAAAAGCCATAGTCTTGGTGTCTGGTAATATTTGTCATATGTGATGTAAAGATCGTAAGTTCTTGTCTGTAGAATGGCATCTTCCCCACCAGCCTCTGCTTTGGTTTTACTTAAATCAGCCATTTTACTTGTGTCAAGAGTGGCCTGAACAAAGAATATTAATGAATAATTCCGCAAAAGAAAACCCTGATGTGAAAAGCTTGTGTTGAGCACAGTTTCTTACATCATCTGTCTCCAAAAGTCCACTTTCTTCATATTCTGAAAAACAAATCCCAGTTATAAAGTCAAATATACTGGTTAACAATGTGTGTCATGAAAAATAGATAAAAATTCAGAGCTACCTTCCATGTCTGCTGGCTCTCCTTCCTCATCATCATCGTCATCACCATTTCCACAGGCACCCGTTTGCACGTTCATATTCATATTGTCCTTCGTGTGCATACAAAACAGTAAATATTAACATGGATTAAAAATATTATTCACAACTTAAAATCAAAATTCATCACTTAGTAGTCTACACAGTGCTGCCTTACCTTATTATCCAATGAGATTTCCCGAACTGCTTCTGTCACCCCTGTAACACCTAGGAACGTCCACAGGAATGTCAGTCAGAAACGTAAGCAAGACGAAGACATGTTACTGTCTGTTCAGTTTCTGTTCCATACCAGAGTTATGATAGGTATCCACCCATCCCCCGTCTCCATCATCCTCTTCTATAATGGCCTCCAGCTCGTCAGAGTACTCCATCTGTTTACAGCGCTTGTAACATGGAACTGAGAGCCACAAAACAGCCGTTTTTACTTTTAGAGAACATTCATCACAGCTTTACACAACACAGATCATTTGCACACTGTGAGAATGTACATTTCAGGAACTGAATAAGGACTTCTTTTACCATTTCGGGTTAGTAGAAACTGCTTGTCTTTGGGCAGATAGGGCTTCACCTTTGCTTCTTCTCCAGATGCCCTAAAAGTAAAGAAAATAGATTCTCACCACTGTAAAAAGCCAAAAATCTACAGAATATTTCTCATATGAAGTTCTTCTAAAGGCTTGAGCTTGAAAGCCTGAAAATAATTGTGCCAAAAGCTAAAATACAAAACATTTATCCATTTTCAAATTATTTCACTTTTTGGACACTGAATAATTACTTTGTGTTATTTGTGTTATTTTACAGTTTAGAAGCCTTTACAAATATTGTAAAATATTATTAAAATAATATAAGAGTAGATTGTGTTGCAAACTTTTTACTGGTGCTCTATTTAGTGTAACTACTACCATACTTTGTGGACAATTTTGTAACCAGAAGTAAGCTAAATCTGACAAAACTTTTTAAAATGTAAATATGCAGCAAGTTTTCTGTTAGGGTCAGGTCACAGCATTTATAGCGTATATGAAGCGACAAGAATACTTTTTGTGCTCAAAAACAAAAATGACAACATAAATGTATTCTTGAGAGCTTCATAACTAAGGTTGAACCACCGCAGTCATGTCGACTGAATTAATGTCTTTAGTACCTTTCGGGACCTTGAAAGTGGTGATTATGTTGCCATCTATGGACGAGTCATTTACCTCTCGGATTTCATCAAAAATATCTTAATTTGTGTTCTGAAGATGAACGAAGGTTTTACGGGTGTGGAACGACATGAGGGTGAGTAATTAATGACACAATTTTCATTTTTGGGTGAACTAACCCTTTAAGCCTCGCTTCCCCCAAAATTACCCAAAACGATTTGTCCTAGGAACTTTTTCCCCAGGAACTTTTGTTTTTCTTTTCCCACAGACTTGTTGTTTGTGTTTCCATCTCGGTCTAAAGTACCCTGAAGATTAGGCAAATAAGACATGTGACGCAGAACTGCGCACGACTTTCAAGTTCCTGCTGGATTTTGTCCTACGCATACAAGCTTAAAGGGAACCAATACAAAATGTAATAGATTCTGGGGACGTCAGAGACTTCTGAAGTTTCAGTTCAAAATACCCCACAGATCATTTATTATAGCTTGTCAAATTTGCCTCTATTTCGGTGTGAGCAAAAACTTACAATTTGTGTGTGTCCCTTTAAATGCAAATCAGCTGCTGCTCCTGGCCCTCTTTCCAAAACAGGGCGGAGTTTTAACAGTTCAGGCTTTGGTTGCTCAACACCAAAGCAGAAGAATCTCACGCAGCCAAAATGACTTCCATTACAAGCCTTACATTGTTCAAAGCGGAGTCAGACACTGATGGAGAGACTCAGGAAGAAGTTACAACTTTTAGAATGCAACTGGACGTTTCTGAATGGTTAGTGGATAAATTTATGTGTTGCTGTGGAGATGATTCAACTTATCGACTAGCATGTGCCATCATGTTGATCTTTTGTGCAAATCCAGTGATGAATTGACCTTCGTTTGCTCGTAGTCCCTTTGCAGATGCTGTTTATGTTCAAACAACAGCAACATTACACTAACTAAATTTAAAAAAAAAAAAAAGAAATCATAATTAACCACCCCTTTAATAAAGCCTAAACCTTGTTGACCGTCCACCTGTCATATTTTGTAAACTCCTTTGTTGATTTGAATAGCAAACTCTTACTTCACGCATTGCAACAGTCTTTTAAAAATGGTGATTGAAATAAAATGCGGCATGGCGTCAACAAATCAAACTCAACCGATCAGCATGTTCAGCCCCTAAATCCCACCCCAAAAGTTCCTGAACTTTGAAAATGTACTACCTCTCAAACAAGGACTTTCTGAGGGGGACATTTATACCCGGAACTTAATTTACACCCTGTTCCCTGTGGTTGAAACACACCGAGTGTCACCCCAAAGTCCCTAGTTCCCGGGGAAAGTTCCTGCGGTGGAAAATTGGCTTTAGTAAAGCATTTCACCTGATCTTCACATTTCACATTTAGTCATTTAGCAGACGCTTTTATCCAAAGCGACTTACAAGTGAGGAATACAAACAAGCGATTCTTCATGAATTGGCAAATAACACAGGAAGTGCTCACAATACAAGTTTCATACATTGCTCAGTACCATAAGCTAGAGTAGGAAGGGAAAAAGGGAAGGATAGGGTTTTTTTTTTTTTCTTCCATTATAGATGTGAGAGCCAAGACAAATAATAAAATTGAGAATCCAAAAAGTTGGAAACTAATAATTTACTGTATCCAGTCATCAGTAAACATGCGAACACATCTCTTTAAATTCAACTAAGTGCCTCATACAAAACGCTTGATATCTAGTAGTTTTTATGCAGCAAACTTTGTTTAAAATACAGCGTTCAGTTGCTGCTCTGAAGCGTTCATTACTTCTGTATCTGAATCTCTTAAATGTATCTTTTAAATGTAAACACAGCCTTTTTTCCAGATGGACCAGTAAAGATTGCTGCACGCTAGACTCACGGAAAACCTGTAGAAGTCAGCTATTCAGATAGCCATGTAAATCTGTGTGTGTGTGTGTGTGTGTGTGTGTGTGTGTGTTCTTGCCATTTCCATGTGGGGCAGTGATGAACCAGATGATCTCCTGCTGCAACAAACTGCACAGAACACAAAATCCTATTATGTGTAAATCCTATTAAATTACACATTTTACACCATAACAAAATCAAAATGCACACTCACCTCCTCTGGAGTTATAACCCCAGTTTCTTTAAATTTAGATTCCTGGAAAAGAGAGACAAAAAGATAAATATTCTCTTTTTCACACTATTGAACAACAGAGACGGGTGTGAAAGTCTCGCCATAACAAATATCACTTGACAAACAATCCCTTGCCTTTTTGCTAATTTAAATCTGTCACCCAAGTAAAGATGTATAGTTGGCTAACGTGTGGTTGATAAATTGTTTTGCACCGTACAGTCTGTCACTGTTTCCAGCAAATATCCATGCGTGAACTTATAGTGGTCGTAGAGTTGAATCGTAACAATACAGGAACACATTTGGAAGACGCTTTTATCCAAAAACGACTTAGAATGCATTCAAGCTATACATTTTATCAAGTTCATACATGCCATATATATTATGTCTATGCAATGTCATGTCCAATACAATGTCCATCGATTATTGCAAGTTAAAAATCGAATATACATTTTAATTTTAAGTTTACTCTTTTATTAGAAAGTTCATAGAAAGATTTTGTTGTACATTAGACAAATTTTGACTGATGAAGCATCCTATGCATCACTCCATGAAGAAAACATGACATGTGTATGGCCTAAACTACATCATATTTTGCATTCCAGGCAATTCAGATCTTTATCTGGTTATTGTTCCTCAAATACAGTGTCTTTTCAGACAGCAGTGGCGTCTACTGAACTTTGGGCCATCTGACAGGTTGCATGTTTTCTTATGTTTTGATGCCTGTTGGTTGTATTGATCTCTACTGACATCTTCATAATATTGGTTCAGTAATTTCTGCTAACAGGCTCGAATGTTAAACCTCATATTTAAGGCTGCAGCTGCTGGATTCAGACTGCAAATCATGCTAACACTTCTCGTCTTACCTTCAAAACTGGCGTTAAAAACTCTGCCACCCCCAAAGCAGTTCCTTTCACCGAGTTTATGACGTTCTGCATGCTGGAAGAAGAGTTTCCAAGACAGATGAATAAGCGTAGGGATTCAAATGAATTATACTTGACTTACACTACACACTGTTTAAAAACCGTCTAATCGGGCTACACCACATGACCTAAATCATCTGACAATCACTTCCGCATCTCAAATATCGCGATATTACAGGACACGCCCATTGTAGACAAGCGAAGTATTTCAAAAAATCCGCACAAATATAGCCATTATTATAATTTGATTTCTATAACTATTTTTTTTACACTATGCAAATAGAAATAAACTTTTGAGAAACAGAAAACTGATTAAAATCTATGCCCTCATTTTTATGAAATAATTGTGTAATATCTGTAAATAAATCAGATTTGTTCTTGTATATAGTGAATAAACAATCTTCTATGAATAATTAGGTTATTCGTTACAAAAATTATGATTTGTTTACACATGTTCATTAGGCACAAGAGATGACGTTTTGAATGCTAATATAAATTCCTTCTACCATGAAGTACGTGATCTTTGTTCACGTGTATCGTTTGTTATTGCCTTTATCATTTGCTCTTTGGTTACTTGTCATTGTGATAGGCGACGTGGAAAGTCTTTCAATTTCGATATTGCCATAAAAGCGCTCGTGGTTACAGTACAGATTCCAACAGAGAGGGCGTTTGCCAATCGTTCATTGGTCAAGCGCAGTCACGTGACTCTGGCAACGTCACCTGCGGGAATCTTTAATCTTCTTTGGTGGTCCAAAAGTGAATTCCAGAAGAACGGAAATAATAATACAGTATTGCAAATCAAAGTTAAACGCTCACTACTCTTTTTATGTCTGCAATATCTAAACCCACTCCACCGTCTTTTTAGGGAGACGTGTCATATGAACACATCTTGTCAATAGTTTCTTACAATTGTATGTGTATCACATAACCGTGACATTTAGCCATCATTTTTAGTGATGCATTAGATAAACTGTCTGATTTGCAGCCGAGCTTTTTAAACTTGTGTATCCAGAGTCAGCAGCGTAAGACAGACCACACACAGACTCACACACAGCCCGAGAGAGACGGGCAGACACCCGCCGCCATTGCGCTGCTAGTTTCTGTGAATCTCATCAGCCTCAAACTGTAAATAAACTCACAAAACGACGCACTTTAAGGCGAGATTTAATACCATCTGAAGCAGCGAGGTGAGTTGACCAGTTCTTGTCATCAAACTATCTCTCTCCGAGGTAAACTTTTCTTTTAAATAGTGGTCTTTGTTCAATCAGAATTGCTAGATATATTTTTATGTATACTGTATTGATCAAACCGCACAAATTATTTGATCATTATAAACACGAAACTATACTAAAGTATTTTGTTGTTGGTTTAGAGTTTAATATATCAACTAGAACGTTATAACTTCTAAAGAGTTGCACGCAAGCACATGATTAAATATTTAAAAGTCAAATTCACTTTAATGTTCTGATGTATTGCATGGGACAACTGTGATATATAGCGTAATAACAAGGGTTTTTTGTGCTGGTGAACGCTTTATTACCTTCTGGTCCATGTTCAGCTGTAATAACAGCGCTGGAAGTTGTTATTTTGTATCTTAGCACTTACATTTGCACTTGATTTAGCAATTATGCATGTGAAATTAAATAATAGTTCACCGAACAATGAATATAGTCAGACTAATGTTGTTCCAAACAGTATTTTTCTGCAATATTTTGCAGAATGTCCAAGCTCCTCTTGTTCATACAACAAAAGGTAATGGGGACTGGCGGATTGAATGCTTTGAAAACAAATATAGTGAACACATGCTATATATTACGAGTAAATAAAGTGTTCAACATTACATTCTAAAACGTGTCCACATTAATAAAGAAAAACAAAAGCACAGATTGAACATTTATTCATCTGAACGAGTTATGTTACGTTTATACTCTTTGCAAACAGTTTGATTGACAGGCGATCTAACCAATCATAACGCTGAATCTGCCATCTTATCCGACAAAGCCGTCAGGCAGTAGCCTATATATTAACGTTGAAATATTGTATATAATCTTGTGTGTCTGGTTGAAACAACATTCCTTCTGATGTATATTCATGTTTATTTTCTGCTATAAATGAACTAGTATGAAGAGATGATCGACTCACTAGCCGCTTAAAGGATACGACACGTTAAGGAGCCACTGTACGGTATTTAGTGTTTAAACTGCTTTAAAAAATTACAATATTTTAAATATGTAACTGTTTAATACGTTGTCAGTGTCCTCTTTGCTCCGGGATGTATTTTTCACTGCGTGAGAACATGATGTGTGGCGTGAGAGAGCATGGGTTGTCGGGCATTGCAACAGGGGGCGGGTTTTGTGAAGGGTCAATTACAATAGTCCTTTAACAATTGATCCTTCGCAAAGACCCGCCTCCTTAAGTTACTGTTGCTATGTCCGACAAGCCATGTGCTCTAACGCCACACATCATGTTCTCACGCAGTGAAGAATACATCAAAGAGGACGCTGACAACACGGCGACAGACATATGAAACAGTTGCATATTTAATATATCGTAATTTTTTAAAGAAGTTTAAACAATAAATAGCGTAAAGTGTCTCTTTAATGTGTCGTGACAGATCACTGTAGCTCCTCGTGAACCGATCATCTCTTCATACTAGTTCATTTATAGCATCAAATAAACATGAATGAACATCAGAATGAATGTTGTTTCAAGTGCAGAAAGACATGAGTACACACAATTGTTCAAGTTCAAGTTCACCAACGTTAATCTACTAACTCCCCTGACTGCTTTGTCAGACAAAATGGCGGATTCGGGGTTATGATTGGTCAGATCGCCTGTCAATCAAACTGTTTGTGAAGGGTCAATTACAGCTTTCATAAAAATAAACTTACTTGTGTTCAATGTAGCATTTTAAACCTACATTTAGCTTCCAACAAAATACATATTTAATGCAGCAAAATATAGGCCTGTATTTTACTCAAAATTATTATTATTCAATGAAGTCTGTGAAGTTTAAGAGACTCGCCTGCTGTCGGACGAGCCTTTATGCAAAACGGAAATATGTGTTTTGACCATAGAAATGCATTATTCACTACTGTAAAGTGATGTGACTGGCAGATATTTTCCATGCACAGCATGCAGGCACAATTAATTAGCAATAAATTATTATAGTCATTTATTATTTTATAAAAATATGATTTTATCAATTATTTGTTGTAGCCTTACTTGGGATATAGAGCACAAGTCATAAAATCACATTTTATGGTGGTTTTGAATTTTTTATGGCATGAAGAAGTTCACTTTCACTTTTGGATGAACATTTCCTTCGACAATCATAATCAAGTGTTTTTCTGTTTTAAACTTTCCAAGACATCTTGGTGAGATGATCAAGCGATGGATATATGGATCTCCGCAAACATATCCTTGGTCTGCATTTGGATGACGTAGCGTGCTTATCATGAACACCAGCAGCAATGTAACCTTACCGGGTAACGGCACAGACGTGGGAGACAGCTGGGCCCGGATCGTGGAGTCTGTTGTCATATTAGCCATTGACTTGTTTGTCTGTCTGGGAAATTTGCTTGTTGTGTTGACCCTCTATCGGAAGCCCTACCTCTTAACGCCAAGCAACAAGTTTGTCTTCAGCCTGACGCTTTCCAACCTCCTGTTGTCTGTACTGGTGCTGCCATTTGTTGTTGCCAGCTCTCTTAATGGAGAATGGCTGTTCGGTGTTGTATGGTGCAACTTCACGGCACTGTTATATCTGCTCATCAGCTCTGCCAGCATGCTCACGTTGGGAGCTATTGCCATTGACAGGTAAGGAATATTATGAAATTCATTTCTTTTTATCATGCACACTCATCTTTGGCACTCAAAATGAGCCAAACACTATCCAACATCTCTCATTATTCTACATTAAATCTTTTTAGAATCAGGATGTTAAAATCTGTATCCTGTAGCTGAAGTACAAATGAATGGTTGCATTGTTGTCTGGTTTGTTGACCCCTGCTGCCTTGATTTTTGCTCTTGCTTGGTATGTGTGGATATGGGCAAAGTATTAGAAAAAAGGCTAAAATATGATTTTTAATCAATATGAATATCATCTTGATCTAATGCTTTTGGATATTGTAACAGCTTATTGTTACATCATCACTTATTCAACCTCATGATGTTGTGTTGTCCAAACCTAAATGGACTTTTATGACTATAAAATTTATTTGAGTACATATGAGTCTTAATTATTATTTCCAAATAAAGTTATATATATATATATATATATATATATATATATATATATATATATATATATATACTATATTATTCATTCATAAATATATTTTGAGGAGTCGCACCACATATTACAACCTAATTATTTCTAACATTGCCTTATTGCCTTGTCATACAAAGCTTAAATTTGATATATATATATATATATATATATATATATACTTTTTTTTTTTTAAGAGACTTATCAACCTTGTAAATTGAATTTCATGCAATATATTTTGAATAATAATTCCATAGATTTGCACAAAAATTAACGTTTTGTCATTGTCCCAAGATTTAATTTTTGAAACTTCTGGAAACACAAAATTAATCATGGTTATTCTCAACAAACCCAAGACACCAAAAAAACCTAATTAAATACTCATTTGCATACTAGAGATCTGAACGTCTAAAGATAAAGTTTTTACAGAAGGGTTTTTGGATAATTATTTTAATCATTCTATAAATCCAAAAATAGGCCAGTGTTATATATTTTGTTCATTTGAGTACTTACAATATCCCAAATTTTCCCAACTATTTGTAAATCGTGAGAAAATCACAATTTTAACCAAGGATCCGGGACGTGTGAGTGTCAATTGCGTGTAATCTAAGTTACCCTCGGTTTCTGGTTTTATTTTGTAGAAACCATGGAAACAGCAAAGATGCTTTAATATATATTACATTTGGGAACATCTGTTTTGATACATTTATAGAGCGAAAACTAATTATTGTAATAGAGCTCAACACGTTTAGTCTTATTTATTTGATTTTCTGTGAGTGCCATGTTTTAACATGCCTCAAAGAAAAACACTTTTGTCAAGTAGCTAACATAGCATAATCAGATGCAGCTTTATTTTTAGTAACAGTAATGCAGCATTTTCTCTGTCATACAACACGTTTTAAAAATAATTGCATGCCATTTATCAACACAAGCCATCCAGCATTTAATATGATATTCTTAAATTGATCTGTCTTACTGCAGTGTAACAAGTGTCTCACAGCAGCCGGCGAGCGAATGTATCAAAGTAACGTTATAACATCATTTTCAACACACTCAAATAATATGATAAACAGAGCTGCGTTACCTCATACTCGTGACCGGAAAAGCGTAAGCGGCGCTGGAGACTGTGGCATAATAAAAGTTCCCATGCTTGCGAGGCGTGTGTCAAGTTCGTCTCATTAACAATCGCTCCATCGCCTTGTTCAGCTCCACAACACTCGCTCCTGCTCTGCTTCATACTACAGTAACGTTAATAATCGCATCCATGAACATGATTTCTGCCCGAGTCCTATCCCGATTCTTTTCCACCGGCTGTGAGGTGAAGACCACATGTCCCAAGATTCCTCGCTCAAACTCGCCGTCATCAAGCCACGCATTTGTTTTCAATAGGCGACCTCTAACGGACGAAAAACTACACATTGCACCTTTAAAAGTGTATTTCAGATGCTTTCTTTCTACTAGTCTGAAACAACACATTATCAAAAAGCCAAAATTGACGAGTGAATTACTCATTTGTTTTGCCTGTAGTGTCTTGCCTTAAATAAGTGTGAAAACAAGCAGTGTTGTTATAATTACAGCAGAAATATCTGAAGAAATATACTAGCCTATATTGAGGGGCATCATCAGTTATTGTTCCCTTTGAGTCAAAAATGTGGAGAACTGCTTTCGATGCATCACATCAGGTTTGACATCAATGACACTGATCACAACACATGGAAAAGCCAAAGCTGTTTGATGGTAATGACAAAATGAATTGTTCCTTTAAAGTCAGAGTTAGAACATATCAATATCTAAAACTAGACTAACCCCTTTTTGTGTTCTGTCAGGTACTATGCTGTGCTGTTTCCCATGGTCTACCCTATCAAGATCACGGGTAATCGTGCAGCAGTGGCCATTGTTTACCTGTGGCTGCATTCTCTGGTGGGCTGCCTGCCTCCTCTGTTCGGCTGGTCCACATTTGAGTTTGACAATTTCAAGAAGACTTGCACCGTGGCCTGGTACCGTGAAATCAGCTACACTTTATTCTGGGTTGTGTGGTGCTGCCTGATTCCACTGTTTGCCATGCTGGTGTGCTACGGCCTCATCTTTCGCGTGGCACGGCACAAAGCTCGCAAGGTGCACTGCGGGACGATTGTGGTGGTTCAACCGCCTGGATCCTCCAATAAGAATGGACGAAAAAACTCCACTGCGTCGGTTTCTTCCATAGGGAGTCGCAAAGGTTTGGTGTACGCTGGCAGCCAGTGTAAAGCCCTGGTCACCATTTTGGTGGTGGTCGGCACCTTCTTTTTGACATGGGGGCCGTATGTGGTAGTGATCTGTACCGAGGCGGTATGGGGGCGAGGAAGTGTGTCATCTGGACTGGAGACGATGGCGACCTGGCTGTCGTTTGTCAGTGCTGCCTGTCATCCTCTCATATATGGGCTGTGGAATAAAACTGTAAGGAAAGAGCTGCTCGGCATGTGCTGTGGTGACCGCCACTACCGTGAGTCATTCATTAGCCGACACAGGAAGTCCCGCCTATTTAGCATCTCCAACCGAATCACAGGTGAATGTTACATAATGTCATGGTCATGTCTTTAGATGGAGCCTAGCATAAAAAGGCTGAGAACCACTGCTTTAAAAACAATATAGAATTACTATATATATATATATATATATATATATTTATTAAATTTACTACTATTTATGTATATATATATATATATATATATATATATTAATGCTGTCAAAATGATTAAAAATGAACTAATCGCAAACTTGTCTGTAATTAGTCGCGATTAAAAACATTCGAGTTTTTAATATTTTTTATTAGCACTGTTAATCGATTAAAAAATTAACTAATTAATCTCAATTTTTTAATGTAATTAATCGCGATTAAAAACATTCAAGTTTTTAGGTGATAGATGAATCTTTATTAAACAAAAAAATCTTTAAAAAAATTATACAATTTTCTCTGTTACCTTTGTTCTTTGATTAACATTAATGACAGACTTCACAGCAACTGGTTTATTAGGCTTTTGTGACTTTAAGACCTGTATAAAAGACCTATAGTGTAACGCTAGCCAAATTATGGTGGAAAAAAACGGATGCTGTGTTAATTCTGTTAAATATTTGCAATGCATTAAACTGAAAAAAATACTTGCATGCGTTAACACACTAATTTTGACAGCACTAATTATATGTATATATATACATAACCACAATTCATAGTTTCAATTTTCAAGAACTTCTGGGAAATGATTTCAGCTTCAAGAAATATGATTTTTTATATCCTGTTTTATATTACAGCTGAGTTTATATCCTCATTTTATGTGTTTTCTAGCACTTTAACTTCGATTAGATTGTTTTCTAAAAAAATATATATATTAATAATTTATTAATTTAAATACTTTTAAGTCATCCCGACCTCCTGTTTGAGAACCACTGCCTTAAAAGAATTGTTCACTACAAAAGTAAACATTTATCATGCAAATATTGTGTCCTGCCCTTAATCAACATCGTTCTGTTGCAGATCTTGGTATGTCTCCACACCTGACGGCCATGTTGGCGGGTGGAGGCCAGCTTTTAGGTGCTGATAGTAGCACAGGAGACACTGGCTTCAGTTTTTCCCAGGACTCAGGTGTTTGTAGATAAAATTCTATACATGCACACCCGTTCAAATAAGTCTCTAATGCTCGCCGAGATTGCATTTATTTGAGTATAAATATACAGTAAAAAATGTGAAATACCATGACACATATAATTAGTTTAATATCATAAATGTCTTTTCAGTCACTTTTGATCAATTTAATGCACCTTGCTGAATAAAATTAATATTTAAAAAAAATGAATAAACTCATTTATTGTTTTGCTTTGTATCTCTGTAACTTTGTTACTCTGCAGGTACAGATATCATGTTGCTGGATAACTGTTCTGAGGAAGCAGAAAGCTCACACTACAGTGCTTTATTCAACAAGCACCGAAGTTCAGTAACATTTGAGGACCAAGTGGAACAGCAGTCTAAAGGTATAGTCAACTACCTCTCGTAAATAAATGATTAAAAGCACTGAATTTCACAAAGCTCCACTGCAGCTGCAAGACAGTTACTTAACGTTACTGAGGTAAAATGGGTTGCAAATGTTTTTTTCCAGGTTTGATACAACCTAAGCATTTGTACCATAGAGCGTTGAAGAAAGTTACTTTTTTTTAAAGTAATCCGTTACAATATTGTGTTACTTCCTAAAAAAAGTAACTAATTCCATCATATTTACATAGCACAGACAACTCCTCTCCACATACTTGATTTTTCTCAACATGGGGGTAGAAGAGTTGTCAGTCAATAAATGGGAAAACAAAGTAACTTGCATTACTTATTAAAAAAAATAACTCAGAAATTATGTTGTAAATTTAAAAGTAATGCATTTTTTTTACTTGTTACTTGAAAAAAGTAATCTGATTATGTAACTCACATTACTTGTAATGCGGTACCCTCAACACTAATGTGGATTACCACGACAAATACAGTTCCAAGGAAAAATCTGGATTACAGTAAAACGTTACAATGGAAGTAAATGAGGCCAGTCTGTAAATGTTTAAATAGTTACTGTGACAATATGTGTGTTAACATGATTTAATTATGAAGAAATTCGCTTTCTAATCTTTTCTGTGTAAAGTTGTATCCAATTGTACATCAACACCATCAACTATCAAATAAAACGGGCAAAAACATCATTTTACACACAGGAACGGCTCCTGCAGTTGTAATTTAATAATGTAATCATTACTTATTTCCAATTCTGTATTTCCTTTGTTTTCCAGCTGGTGAGGATCAGTCTCAGCGCCTGGTGAAGGCAGAAATACACCAGGTCATTGACAGCTTTGCGTCCAGTATGGCAAAATCCATAGAGAGCGATGCCAAACTTCTGCTGTTCGGTACCGAGTCTCTGACTGACAATACTTCATCGGTTCGGCCCGCACAGAGGGGCTCACGCTACCCAGATGGCCAGAGGGTCCGTCTGGAGAGCATCGATGAGGGAATTGTTAAAGATGAAAAAGGTGAAGATGCTGAGGATGAAATCGAGGAAATATGTGCATAACTAAATCTGCATATGGGGGATATCTGATTTTGGAATGTAATGCTCTCAATGAAGCACATGTTCTGACTGTGTATTTTGGCAACCAAAAATCTCCAAGGTATCTCCAATCTCCATCATATATACCACAAAAACGTCATGATATTCATTCTAAACTCCTAGCAAAAGCTCAGAATGAGTTAGTTTAAGCTCTTTAAGGAAAAGAGCTCTCTGGAGTCACATTTCCAACCAATTAAAAAAATGTATATACTATATAGGGCAGACTGGGGCTGGTTGTCACACTTTTTGCACCAGTGAATATTTCTCAGTTTATTTCTGAAATTCAATTTCTGTTTAGAAACAAGTCACACTTCACGGGGTAAGTTGTCACAATGAGAACCTTCCATTAAATAGCATATTATATACATATTTTTCAACAGCTAAACAATTATGAAGTGCAAAGTACTTAATGGACCAACAAAAATGTAAAACTTGACAAAAAATATCAAACCATTATTTTGGCCAACAGAAAATTGACCAATAAAAATAATAATAGTTGTCCTGAAAACAGTTCAACATTTAGGTTAAAATATACTTTCTTTTAACATTTACCTAAAAGTATAGATTAGAGAGGATATTCACAAAAATATTCTAATTTGACATTTTTGAACAAGGTATTTAAAACCAGCAATGATAAACAAGCCCCTGTGACAACTAGCCCCGGTCTCCTTTAACTGTAGTGTCCTCATCATTCAATATAAACGAACTGCGTAAAGGTGTTCAAATGTGTTTGTAGAGATGGAGGGGACCCAAAGGAAAAGTAATCTTTTGTGTGTGTGTTTAGAACTGTTTAAATATTTTTCTTTGTCTGATTTTAAAATATCGCATATTGATTGTCATATTTTTCATAATGAATAATGTTTAGACCTGCCAAAAATATATATACCACTATCCATTATGAGTGCAAAGCTTTGTGCAAAGTGGTGCTGTTTAGAAGCACTGAGCTTATGACATTGTAAAACTACATTGACAACAATTAGTCTTTTATTCAAGTATATGATGCTCACATGAAATATTTCTACAGTGAAAAAAAATTGTTGTAAAATGTGTGATACTTTAAAAAAGTCTTATTCTTTAAAAGCCCCGGATATACAGGTGGAAATTATTTTAAGATCTTTCGGGAAGATTTGTATTGCGTTTTAGGTGTAAACATTTTGTAATTTAGTATTCTTTTTTATAAACATTTAAATTATGAATTACCCATTGCCTTTTATATCATAACCGTCTTTCTGATAATAAACAGCACTTGTATTTCTAAGCCTGTTTCTCACAATGGTCAGTAATTCTTAGAAAAAAGAAGTTCATTCAAGAGTGCTATTTTAAAAATAGAAAAGTATATATATTTTTGTCCAATACTTGTACTCAATCTTTTGATTAAGATATACTCAAAAGTATAAATTAAGTATTCTAAGTATACTTGGCTTGTAGTTGTGTTTACTCTTTTCATTGAGTATCTTTTTTCACATAGTTTTACATACTGTCTTATATTGAAAATATTGATTTATTGAAAATATTGATTTATGAGGAAAATAATTTTTGTGTAGTATACTGGTAAAGTGCACATAGAAATTTACTTCAAATATAGTTAAAGTACAGTTAAAGGTAAAAATCAATACCTAAATAAAAACATAGTATTCTTAAAGTGCAAAAATAATATATAAACAGTAAACAGTATATAAATCATATAAGTATGATTCACCTAAAGGAAACTTACAAGTACGTATACTTGGAGTGTAAAGCTACTAAACTAGTAGTTCTCTGAGTATACTTCTAAGTATACTTACATAAAATGAAAAATGTGTTAAAAACAAGTATTTAACTAGTAAACTATCTACTATACTGATAAACTTAAAAGTATACTTTTACACTAAAAAGTGGGCGAATTTAGTGCCCAACTATTGAAATAGTACACTTACAAGTATACTAATAGCACACTGATATTAGTATATTGCTCGTTTGATGTCACGAGAAAACTTTTTGTGCGCCAAAAAAACTAAATAATGACTTTCATGATTCAACAATATTCAACAATGATGGGCGATATATCAAAACACTGCTTCATGAAGCTTTGCGAATCTTTTGTTCCGAATCAGTGGTTCGGAGCATGCATTAAACCGCCAAAGTCACGTGAACCATTGAAATTTCAAAACACTTTAACGTAATGAAGCCTCGTTTACTGAAATCATGTGACTTTGGCATTTGAAACAAGCTGCAAACCACTGATTTGATACAAAAGATTCATAAAGCTTCGAAGCTTCATGAAGCAGTGTTTTGAAATCGCCCATCACTAGATATTGTTGAATAAAGTCGTTTGCCACACAAAAAATACTCTCGTCGCTTCATAACATTAAGGTTGAACCACATGGACTATTTTAAATATATCTTTAGTACCTTTCTGGGCGTTTGAAAGTGTAAATTAACTTGCTGGCAATGGAGGTCTCACTGAGCCATCGGATTTTATCAAAAATATCTTAATTTGTGTTCTGAAGATAAACGACGGTCTTACGACATTAGGGTGAGTAATTAATGACAGAATTTTCATTTTTGGGTGAACTAACCCTTTAATGCCAAGTGTAAACACAACTCTTATAGCCAACTCACTCCATCTACATGCATAAACATAAATGGCAAACAGCATTTTAGACAGTAACTTCATAAGTTCTTAATAGACCTATTATAGGCCGAATTTCAGGAGCACAGACTTACATACTTGCCATTTGGAAAAAATGCCATTTGCAGTGAAGGAGCTTCATTTGGAGGAAAGAAATGCTTCAGTAAGCACATGACAGTTCACCTGTGCTCTGACAGCTACACACTATAAGCAACACGTGTCTTATTAAGAGGGACTTTGGTCTCGTCAAGCAAGAAAAGAAGAAATATGAACAGAATAAACACTCTCTAAGCCTTTTCATTCGCCTCAGTAGCTGCTACTTCTTAAACGATTACTGTATAAATGGTGCGCTTTCATCCTTCATTTCTTAGAGTGAGCTATGATGCGGATTAAGTTTTTAATATCCATGATGTGACAACAGCAATCGATATTTCATTAAGACGAACGTATAAGCAACGGTCTGGAAATGTCACATCGGCGATATGAAATAAAACAAGATGTGCAGACGGACACTGAGTGACCTGCTCTGCCTCACAGCACTGATGAGAGAAATATTACCCAGATCAGTCAAGATCATATCGGTGCTGACACTGGCTTACACATCCTCACACACGTGACACGAATGATTTCTGTGACTTTGAGGCTGTTTTTGAACAGCTTTTCTCCGTCTGCGTGTGTGGCGAGTGACCTGAGGTCGCTGAGAAGAGAAGATGCAGCGGTGTGGAGCGTCTGCTGCTGTCAGAAATGAGAAATGTCCATCCCAACTGACTCCTCAGTCCTGATAAACTGAGAATGAGTCTTACCCTCAAGTAGAGACACGGCCCAATAACTTTTTATAAGACATCAGTCTCGTCTCTGTAAACTGAGGGGAGACGAAAGGTTTTATTACATTGATCTTCACTTAAGGTAGAAACAATATTTTGACTTGTGTTTCCAACTCTCTGAAGAATTAGTTTGATCTTTTTCTGCTGGAAGAATCAAAACGCATCAGCTTGACATGAAGAGCAAAAGAAGGAAAAAACTGCATGTGGATTCTTGAGATTCTAAAACCCTCAACATGACGTCTAAAACGGGTAATTAATAGCACAACAAACATAATAAGTGCATTAGTGGTTCTGAGTGGTGTCTTTAGATGGAGTTTGATTTGCATAATAAATGAAGTCAGTTATTCCCTCGTTTCATCCAAGACAACTATCTGTTCATCTGCCTCATCTGATCAGCTGGATTTTCCTCATGTGAAGATAAGAGGAACTCAGTTTCAAATCCTCCAGTACCAACTTGAATGAGCATAATAGCATAATTACAAGTTAATTTGTCTATTTTTGTTTAACCAATGAAAGTAGTGCCAAACGATAACCACAACAGTCTCTGAGAAAGTGTTGGTGCTTCGATCCTGAATGAATACATTTTTAAGACAATCAGGTTGAGTGAATGATTCAACAAGTTATTCCTCTTGTTTCGCCAAGTCTTTCCATCCAAGACAACTATCTTTTCATCCATCTCTTTTGTTCTGCTGGAGATTTCTCATGATTTCTCATGTGGTAACTTGTAAAGAACATTAGTTGGATAAAGATGCACATTATCCAACTAAAACGTCTCAGGAAAAATGTTCCATGAACGATATAGAAATAAAACAGCATTGACATTTTGAGAACATTAAGACCAGATGAACCAACATATCTTGAGAACATTGCCAGAACATTAGCTAAATTTCTGAGAATTTTCCCTGTTAGCTGAATTAGTGCATGATTCTCAGGCTTGACCAGAACTGAGGTCAAACTCAAACAGGTTTATTTGCAGATATGACAAAAACGCAATTCATAAACAAGTGAGTGATAACACTTGAGATCATTAGGTAGACTTGTATTATTAACTTTGAGTCTTTGTCTTACAGAATGCAGAATGACTGGAAGATGACTTGGATGAAGTAACAGCAGTAGTTAGTGAGGTAGTCAGGAACATAAAGCAGGTCAGACAATGACTGAGGGAGTGTGTGTGCTGTTCAGATTTTAAAAATTGTGTAGTGTATTCCAGCCTAAAGTAGTAGATGGGTCTAATCGATCTTGAATTAATCGCTACTGAGAATCTCATCCTATAAACTCAAATTGGCACATTACACGATACTACCCCGTGGTTGCATTAAAAACTCACATGATTGTAAAAAACGATCAAGGTTCACACAAACTCTTGGAGGTGTTTGTCTTCAGGGATATCTGAACATTTAGTGTTTGTATCTCTCAGTGTTTCCTCAGTAATTGAGCATTTGCAGTCTTTGATGTACGCTTGTCTGCTGAAGTTACCGAGGCAAGGCTGACATAACAAGCTTTTTCTTTCTCAAAGATACACTCCAGAGCGCTCTGCCTCCTGAATGCCTGTGCTCAGTGAAAAGGTTTTTTCTTTGAAGAACTCCCTATAGGAAATGAAAACTCCAATGTGTTTTTCACCGATAATGATTTATATGGATTCATTTTCCTTCTGGCAGCTCACCTTGCCTTTGTAATCTTCTAAAACTCCTGTAAACTTAAAAATTCCCACATATAAACACTGATGTGGAGGATGTTCAGAGCATCACAGAATGGATGATTGCATATGTAGGCATTTCAAGACTGGAAAACAATCGTGGCGACTGCCTCCTTAAGCATGAAAAAGTTGCCTAAAACATTGTTGTTCTTGTTTTTAATTGGGAAAGAAGGTGGAACAGATATTTGTTTGTCTTTTTTATTTTGTATCACTCCTGACTTTTGTATTTCGGTGTTCAAATGTGGTAGATGTTTACTCTATTAAGTCCAAAATACTTTAATTTAACAACATTTACTGGCAGTAGTGGTATTTTTAGTAAATGTTTCTAGTGCCTGTTCAAATGATTCTCAGTTCTGTTTTTTTCCTCATTTGAATGAATTATTATTTTTTTATTATTGTACAAAAAGTAACAATAATTGTATGATAAATACATTAAACTTTTAATATATTATTTTACTTTTTTGTATCTATTCACACTTTCTGATTCAGCAATTTCAAGTTCTAACATTAAATATGTAATTTTTTAACCACTTTAAAAGGATTTTTTATTTATTTTTATAGCAACATGAAATCATAATGGACCGTATTTACATTCTCAGCCATGGTATTATTGTGCAAGATACATCAGTGCACATTATTCTAAAGACCAAAAATAATAAAAAAAATCAAACTGAAAAGATTTCAGCTGTTCTCAGCAGCATGAACATTCTGCTGGATCTCTTTTTGTATAAAAAGACAGAAATGGTATTTTAAATTGACTATGTAATTAAATACATTTGAGAAAATTTTATATCATTTTGGCCTCAATTTTTCAACGTACACATGATAAGAAGACCCACTGTCCATAAACAGTCAATTCTATTCATAAATAGAAACAACCACAAAGTTTTTGTCCTCAAAAGTGAGCTAAATCAGACAAAATTGGCCATATCTTTGATCACAAGGTGTTTACAACCAACTAAAGCCAGTCTGTCTCGCCAGTCTGTTATTGGTTTTCTGCTCAACATATTCCCCAGAGAGCATTGAGCAGTTTTCGCACACTATGGGACTGGCAGGTATTAGTTGCAGTCATTTTTGAGGTGATAAGCGAGGCTGGCACCATGATGAATTTAGATTTTAATTCGGACAGACAGCACAGTGCAGTGACCGGCCTGAGGCAAACAGAAGATGGCGCCACTGTCGTACTGTTCCTGGATCAGCTGAGCCAGTCAAATGAGCGACACCGCCAAGAAGCTCAACCCTGTGAGCATCATTAAGCTGTCGCAAAAGAGGAGAGCACGTGTTGTTCTTTAAACTCCACAGAGCCACGATGAACATTGTGAAAGTCAATATTCTGAAGGCCTGTCTCATTAGATTTGTCTTCATGACTTTCTAATGAACTCAACAAGGATTTAGTAGCCTAAGGAGCTTTCATTGGCTTATTTTGGAAATGATTGATTAAATAATTTCCAAAATAAGTACCGGAAAGGTCCTTATACAATCTTTTTTTTTTTTTGGTTATAGCATTTATGCAAAACTATTCCATGCCTTGTCTATCAATGTTAAAAAAAAGTTCCCCACTTTTTTGCCATGATGTTTCACCATCTTCTGACTCGCTCAAACTTCCCACATGGTGCAGTGGGAAGCAGAGGGAGCAAATTAGGTGGCTATTTCAGTCCTCTGTAGCCTGGAAAGGTGATATCTTCTGCATCCATCTTTCTGAGCAGGTGAAAAATTAATTAGCGATACATACCTGGTGTTGCTGGAAGCAAATGGAACAATGCATAAGTCATCAGGACAGATTGCTGCCTGTCACCTGCACAAAAAGTCACAGCGATAGGCTCATTAATGGCATTTATAGATTTGCCAGGGGAAAATGCCAAAGTGTGTGAGGCTGACAGTCTGGACATGCTGTTCCCACACACTTGTCTCGAACTGTGTTGTTTTTCTGTACCTCGATCGCTCACTAGCAGAGGTGGATTGTATTTATCGTCCCTCATCCACATGCTCTGCCAAAACATCAGGATACTTGTTATCACATCTATAAAAAAAAAAAAAAAAATGAAAAACAGCACAAATAAATATGATACATATATAATTATGGTGCATTACTTTAGTTTGAATATATATATATATATATATATATATATATGGTATTTATATTCAAGTCTTATTTTTATGTAGTGAATAGGAATAAACAGTCAGACAGTCACTATTTAGGTTGGTAATTGTTAAAAAGGTAAACCATAAATCATATGGCCAGTTTGAGAAATGTGCAAAATGTGCTTTTTTTTCTTTTGCAGGAGTCTTACATAATTCTCTTTACACAAAATGGATGTGTCTCTGTAGGAATGGGTCACTGCAGCATTACAAAAACTCCCAGAGCGCCTGAACCTATTGCTCTCCACAGAGAACAGGGCTGTGAGTAATGGCTGTAGTGGGTCACATCCTGTCCTCAATATTAATGAGCACATCCGCTTTTTACTGTACTTCCTCTGGAATGTCATTTGGAACCTATTTTCAACATTGAGCAGCAAATCAGCATATTAGAATGATTTCTGAGGGATCATGTGACACTGAAGACTGGAGTAATGATGCTGAAAATTCAGCTTTGATCACAGGAATAAATTACATTTTTCAAATATATTCAAACAGAAAACAGATATTTTAATTTGTAACAACATTTCACAATGTTATGTAAATATATATAAATGCAGACCTGCTGAGCATAAGAGACTTCCAAAAAAAATCTTACTGACACCAAATTTTCGATGCGGACACTCCTTTTGAATGAACAGCTTTGGCTATTCCAGTATTTCCAGTGAAAACAGATCAAACACGACACCAATAGTGTGTATTTAAAGATTTCACACGCCGCTGCAGAATTGACAGAGCTGTTGGATTTCCTCATTCAGAATTTAATTTTCCTTTCATCTGCCTTAATTCTGTTTCAGAGCTCGCTTCTGCTGTCTATTTTGGGAGCCCTGAAGGTTTCAGGAGATTAGAGCTGTGAGGCTGGAAGCTCACAACAGCTCAACAGCTCGTCTGTGCATGACCACATACAGCACACCAGAGACCACACATTTCTGCATGCCCAGACCCTCTGTCTGTCTCCACACACACAGTTTCTGTTGTCTGAAATGGTAAAAAATTTCAGTTCTTTATCTGCATCTATGGTTCCATGAAGAACTTTTAACGTCCAGGGAAACTTTCCGTTGCACAAAATGTTCTTTATAGTGGAAAAGAGTGTTAAAATGTTCTGCACACTCTTCTTTTTAAGAACTGTTCACTGAAAGGTTCTTTGTGAAACCAAAAATGGTTCTTCTATGGCATCAGTACAAAACTCCCTTTGACACCTTTATTCCAAGAGTGCTGAGAACCTAGACGTGTCATCTAGAGTTTCCGTTGCAATGCTAGATTCACTAATTCCTAAATGGTCCTCTGGTGTGACAAATTAATATTATAATTTTAATATAAAGTACAATAATTTCATGTAGTCTCTAAATTAATACAAGATCACAAAACTGCAGGCATAATTATAATGACCAAAAAGCTGTTTAGAATGGACCAATTCTGCAGGACATGGAAAATTGCCAAAAGTATTTTTAATACCAATCCAGTTCCACCTTATAGCCTACATGTAAGTCATGTTTTTTAGCATGCAAGAAGATCTTGGATCAAATCATGCCCTAATATCTGTTACTTACTCCCAGAATTTGTCTACATTGGTTTTTTTTTGTTTGTTTGTTTTTAACCCTGTTCTGTTTCCTGTGCCACATTTTGTAGTTCTTTGTAGTTTTTTTTGTTGTTGTTGATTATTAGTTCCCTATGGAGGCCAAAATAAAATAAAAAATAAAAAGATTATTGTGATTTTTTATCTCACAATTCTGACTTTTTTCCACAGAATTGTGAGATATAAACTCGCAATTGCGAGTTGTAAAGTCAGAATTGCAGCTATAAAGTTAGAATTCTGACTTTTTTATATCTCACAATTGTGACATCATAACTCGCAATTCTGACTTTATAACTCGCAATTCTGACTTCATAACTCGCAATTCTGACTTTATAACTCGCAATTCTGACTTTATAACTCGCAATTCTGTGAAAAAAAGTCAGAATTGTGATATAATAAAGGCGCAATAATCTCCTTTTATTTTGAGTGGCGGAAATGGGCTTCCATTGTTCCCTGATAGTTTCCAGGTGTTTTATTGTAGTCTATTACCTGCGTGTGTAAGGATCCAAGCGCAGAAGGCTTATTAGGGTACGCTTACACGATAATGTAATGTAATGATATACAAAAAGGGAAATGTTTTTCCTTCGCATTTTTCGCGTGCAGACGACATTGTCAAAACGTCCCCAGTTCACACGGATACGCAAAAATGGTTATAAACGCGGTTTCCTGCTTCCAGGCCAGTAGTTGGCAATGTCATTTTGTAAAGACACACTATAGACTGAACATGTAAAATACACGCACGTCACTGTTTTCACAAATTCGCGTTTTTGTGGTAACTATAACGTATCATATTCTCAAAAACTTGCGATTTGAATCATGTTTTCAAATGTTTCCATTTTCAAGCCCCCCATTGTCGTACAAACAAAAGAGCAAAATGCATAAAAATATTTTCAGTTTTTAGCTGAAAACGTGTTGTGTGAACGGACCCTTTGAACAAAAACAAAAATAAAAAGACCTAAAAACTGGAAAACAAGACATGGTAAAAGTGAACTGATGCTGCCTTCACATGCTACTTCTCACTTCTGAAGTTATGATCACGAGCTCAAATCTTATTGAAGCCAAAATGATATTTAGGATCCCATTCATTGACATCCATATAAACAATCACTGCGCCATCTATAGTCAGCTCACTGACAAATCTGGAATTTCAGTTAAACAGCTACAAGCTATTTTTGCTGTGTATAAAACATATGCTTCAAATAAGTATCCATTTATGTAAAAATGCACTTAAAACATGACAAGGCGATGTAACTGTTGTGGAAAAAAAAACTAATGAAGAATAGTAGTAAAAGCAGGAATCGTTCTCTCCACCATGTTTAAAGTTTATGCTCTGCCCAACTCGGGAATTTGGGTATCAAAATTCTCCCTGAGCTTCCCAGTGGTAAATATGACTTTAGAGAGCATTCATGTCCAATTTTTAACTTGTAAACTCATATGTATGACAAATCCGATCTACATTACAGTCACTGAAGGACAAGACCTGACCATGAACACAGGAAAACACTGAGGCAGCGTCTGAAATCGCGAACTCTCTCGAGTACTTATTTTGAATAAGTAGCTACTCAAGTAAGTAAAACAATTACTTTGCAACCGCTAAAAAAGTATGTTCTCTAAATTATGAATGTTTATTACGAATATAATCTGGACATACTTACTATATTCATCATGTTGTCATTATCATGTGACCTACCAGCGTCAGTTGCGTCGCTTCAGCTCCATTCATAAATCCTCTCCCGAGGTCCCATGGGGTAGTAAAGTGTTCATGGTATATGCACAATAATATCTCTGGAAGAAGAAGGTTATGTACATTTTGCCTACTCTTTTATGAGTACTGTGAATTCAGACATACTTATTTTGTCACATCCTGTTTGTCGCTTACTATATAGTAAGGAAGTATGTGATTTCAAACACAGCATGAGGATTATACACACACACACACACACACACACAGGTTTGTTTTGCTATCAAAGTGAGGACATTCCATAGGCGTAATGGTTTTTATACTGTACAAACTGTACATTCTGTCCCCCCTACTCCTAAACCTACCCATCACAGAAAACATTCTGCATTTTTACATTTTTAATAAAACATTGTTTAGTATGTTTTACAGCTATTTTAAATATGAGAACTCATGAAATGTCCTCATATTTCATGTTTACGTTACGTAATGCCAGAGTAATACCCATGTCATTATACAAATTTGTGTCGTGTTGTGTCATAAATCACAAAAACATGCGCGCGCACACACACAGCGAGAGACTAACAAGACACACCTGGACACAAGCAGGGAACTAATCATCACGAAAATTACAAAGGACTATAAAATGTGGCACAGGAAATGAGACATGGCAGAAAGCAACCTAAAATTTCAAATAACACAAGGTACACAAAACCAGGAATATGTAAAAAATATTGTTTTTCTTATAAACCATTATACATTTTAACAGTATGGAAAAAAGCCGCTTTGATATTGTGATAAAAAAAAATAATAGATGCTTATTATTTTCAGATATATAATACTTCTTTATTTGACTCAATAAGTACACTTGGAAAACATCAATTTAGTTGTGACCATGCAAACATCATTCTCATTCTATTCATTTCATTTATATTATCTCACAATCTCACACTCTTTACAAACTGAGGAAAACAGGCAAACACAAAAAGATTCAAGCAGACAAACTGGTCTAGTCAGACCTTTTGGACGTTTGTCCACTGTATCTATACATGTCCCTTATTTTAACATTTTCCAAAAGAAAAAAACAAACTGAGAGAATACTGTTTGATATTGCAAATTCAGTCAAACAACATTCTGGTGCTCCTTTTAGATCACCTCATTGGCTATTAAAGTCATATTTATTTTAATCAGTAATCATAAATCCGGCATGTTGTTTCATCAGAACGGATTAAAACATTACAATTGCTGGTACAGTTCTTTATGATGGTCTTAAAATGGGCCCGGCTTCACTGACCATCAAACATAAGAGGAGGAAGAGTCGGAGACCTGTTGGAGAGGATGAAGATGAATGGAAACAGACATAGGTAATGTTCAGAATAGAACACTAGCTTATTACTTATTGAATACTGCGCAATATAATTATGCTTAAAGCGCACAAACGTTTGTACTCTTTGCGAGCGAACGTAAAGTTTTCGTTTCCTCACATTCAATGTGCAATCACTTTATGTCCGGTTTTGTTGCATGAACCACATCTATTTTGATGCACATTTTGAGAAATGTAGTAGTAAGCATACTATATACTGCAGAGATTGTAAGAGTAGTATGCTAGTATGTTATTCTGCACATAACCAGAGAGCAAGGCATCACCACCTCACCACCTGACTGCTGTAGTCCTCCGTCACCCCAGTTAACTCCGTTTCCTCGTCTGCATCTTTCCGCTCGTCGTCCTCCTGTTGTTGAATCTGCGCTGCTTTCTGTTGCTTCGTTCTCTTGCGTTGCTCTCGTTTCCTCTTCCTCTCCTTCTGTCGCTCCTGATGGTGGCAGTACTGCACGCGCTGTGAGAAAAGCTCCGTTGCGTACTCGTACAGCTGCACGTCTAGTGCGTTCAGCTCCTCTATGCGCCTCCGGGTGGACGTCCCCACCGTGACCCCGGCCGCCCGGGTGCCGTTAATCTGAGTGAAGGCGGCGATGAAGTGCAAGCCGAACGTCCTCTCAAAAAGGAACTGTGTTTTGCGCTGGAACTCAGTTAGGCCGAAAAAGGCCATACGCCGCAGGTTGCGTTTGGCGCTGCTGAGGAGCAGCTCGGCGCGCCGCTCTTCGCTCATGGAGGACAGGTTGTAGCAGCCCACCAGGCTGAGATCGGCCAGCATGCGTGTCTGCCGGTTGTTGGCCAGGTTTGAGGGGCAGGCCATGAATTCCTCGAGAGGCACGCCGGTCCAGTCCTCGCTGCTGTAGCAGGCCGGCAGCTCGTCTGGAGTGGGCGGACGTCCGTCGCACATGTGCAGCGCCGTCTTCCACGTGGCACCGCGCTGCACGTGCTTCCACTCGCTCAGGTAGCGCGACACGGGGTCCCGCAACAGTGTGATGTAGTAGAAATTCCTGGGAAGAGAACACAGAGGATGAGACATCTTGAATACAAAAAAAAAGTCTGTTTCTGCCTGAGTAAATGATGACAAAACTGTAACTTTAAGGCGAACAATTTCTCTAGGCATAGACGTCACTAAATTTGACTGCAAGTCAGGGGTTTTGACGCTACAGATCCCCAAATATAATGATGGAGGGTCCCTCTTCCTAAAACTGCTATATATTATCAGTCAAAAGATGGGGGTCAGTAAGATCTTTTTTGAAAGAAAGTACGAAAGAAATGAATACTTTTATTTAACAATGATGCATTAAACTGATCAAATGAAGACATTTATAATATTTCAAAAAAGTTCTATTTTAAATAAATGCTGTTCTTTGGAACTTGAAATAACGAAACAATGAAAGAATCTTGAAAAAAAAGTTTCCACAAAAATATTAAGCAGCACAACTGTTTTCAACTTCGATAATATGAAATGTTTCTTGAGCACCAGATCAGCGTATTAGAATGATTTCTGAAGGGTCATGTGACACTGAAGACTGGAGTAATGATGCTGAAAATTCAGCTTTGATCACAGGAATAAATTACATTTTACAATATATTCAAACAGAAAGCGGTTCTTTTAAATTGTGATAATATTTCACAGTATTACTGTGTTTTTATATATATATATATATATATAAAGTATATATTTATATATAAAGAAGTATATATATATCAAATAAAGGCAGCCTTGGTGAGCATAAGTGACTTCTTTCAAAAACTTAAAATATTTTACCAACTTTTGAGGAAAAAAAATCAACTTTTGAAAAAAACTCCAAACTTTTGATAGATAGTAAGGTAGTGGTAGTGTACATAAAGACCCATTTATACAGTGAGAAATAAAAAATATAATTATAAATAAATATTATAAATTATAATAATTATAAATGTGTGTAAAATATTATCTGTAAAATATTTGCTTGACATTGTACCTGTATCTGAAACAAAAAATTAAATTAAAGAAATAAAATTAAATTAAAAATTGAAGAAATAAAAATTATTTGTAATACATCTCATTACTTCCCAGTCTTCATAAAACAGAGCAAACAATAATTGCCAAATTCTGTAAATTACAACATTTTGTTTTCTACTTGTAAAGGTTCAGTGTGTAAATTTTAGCGGCATCTAGCGGTGAGATTGCAAATTGCAACTAACGGTTATTCTCAATGTTGGAAACAGCTGTGCTGCTTAATATTTTTTTGGAACCTTGGATAATTTTTTCAGGATTCTGTGATAAATAAAAAGTAAAAAACAAAACAAAAAAAACCTATTATCAGCTATTATTCACAATAGAAATCTTTTAATATCACTTTTACACATCCTTGCTGAATAAAAGTATTAATATCTTTCAAAAAAGAAAACAAAATGACCCCCAAATTTTGAACAGTAGTGTATATTGTTAAAAAGATTTCTATGCTGTTCTTTAACTTTTTATTCATCAAAGAATCCTGAAACAAGTATCACATTCCCGTTTATTCCCATATATTCCCATTAATTTCCATGGAAAATTTCCAGCCTCGAAAATTCCCGGAATTTTGTAACCCTAAAAGTGCTGTGTATGTAGATAGAAAAGGTTCATTCTAAGGTAATAAAAACATAATGTTCATTATGTAAGCTCTTTATACTCCATATTATATTGCATTTCTGTCAATAGAGCCTCTTAAATATTACACACTGGACCTTTAACTATATTTCTGCTGAAACTTTCCGCAGACCTCCAATTTATTTTGTTTTAGGATGTTTACACATTTTTTATTCGTTCCCTAATGACCTTTTTGAGCGAAACAACAACAGAGCGTCAGGGCGCCGACAACGTTAGGCATTTTTACTGAAAAACAAGACAAAGATGCTGATTATAAATAGTATTTTTGGCCGAGTTCCTCATTAAAATTACCATTCTGGACTTCCCGAGCATTTCTTGTTAATTATATCAGTGTACTTTAATGGTAGACAACAGCTAATCATTTAGAGATGTGGGTTGAGGACAGAGAACCTTCTCCCATATTTCATTACAGCAGCCTGATTCAAAACACATTACATTCTCATAGTCTGAATGTAGAAGAGAAATGAAACGAGTGATAGCCAAGAAACTTTCTTTAATATTTCACAGTCTCAAAAAGAAAACAAGTTTACAAGTGATATTTATCAGAAAATGAGAAAAACAACCTCAATAAAACATCCAATTTTCTCGCTCGGCAATGAAATCGCTCAGCGCTCAGAATAGCGCGCTCATGCTGGAGCGAACGCGTGGTGAGACGTGGTCTGCTCATTGTCACTGAGTTCCTCATCATTTGTCTCATTTCCTCTTGCGGGGTTTGTTACCTCCTGCGTGAGGAGCACATTATTTCCAATCAGCTCGATGAGATGAGCGCCACTGAGCGTATCTCTACTGACACATGGACACAAGTCATCCACGAGAACGCAGGAAAAACAACATTAATTTACATCCTGTTCGAGCAAATATTTTCTTATAAGGAAAGAGATGCAATGTGCAGAAAAACAAGTGCTGGATATGCAATGGTCTTGGGTATGAATTTCACATTTTAGCTGGCAAGGAGCTGTTAAAATTTCTGGGTAAAGGGATATGTTGGCATGTGATGTCATGCCTGGAAACTCGTCTAAGATCTATCGAGCGATCTGCCACATCACGGTCAAATTACGGGCCAGAATGTCATACTGGCTATGGCATTATAATGCAGCGGAATCAATAACGCTCCACTACGGTAATCCATCTGCTCTTCAGCACTGACCTATTGGAGGAGCACTGTCAAATGCTAACCCGCTCAATACAGTCAAGCTGAGCAGGATATGATATGATAATGAAGGTCAGATAGCTGATCACAGGCTGCACAGAGGTCAGTCTGTTACTGCATAAAGCATCCATGAAGCATTCAAAAACTACTCACAAAAGAATTTAAAGGGCTAGTTCACTCAAAAATGAAAATTCGCTCACTTTTTACTCCCCCTCATGCCATCCTGATGCCTTCTTTCTTCAGATAAACACAAACGATGATTTTTAGAAAAATAATCTTCACAATGCACTTTTTTATGTCAAACTAGGACAGTTGCCTGGAAACAATGGTTTATTGTTTAAAATATTAGTATTTTTCTTACACGCACCTATAGATTAGCTTCAGAAGACACTGGTTCATTCACTGTTGTCGTATGGATTGCCGTCACAATCACTGTTTGTGGTTGTTCAAGTGTCAAATGAGCAGCACTCAATATATATATATAGATAGATACTATTGATAGATATAGGTATAGATATATATGAATCATATATCACACTGATCAATCATCAGTAGGGTATAGGGTCGAGATGTCACATGTTTATCTGTGAATATTTCTCAGGGTAGCTTTAGTTTTTGAATTTTTAAAATGAGAAATATTTGTTTGGAAAGCAGAATTCACAAAAAATATTATAATTCAAGATCATTATGAACTATAAAAAAGGTTAATTATTAAGAATCATTATTTCTACATTAATATTCATACTTTTTTACCTCTCCCCTCAAAAAGAAAAAAACATAAGAAAAAAACAAACACAAACGCAGAAAAATAAAAACATTATTAATTGCACAAAATTAAATTGCAAGGGCAGATTATGTTAATTTCATAATTATGACCCATACATCATCAATCATTCTTCCAAAATGTGTTTTTGTCTTACCCTGATTCACTATATAAAGCCTATTATAAGTGTTTATATTTTAGACTTGACAGGATGGTTTCCGCGGGAAATTGTACACATACTTCACTCACCCGAGTGTCTCGTCATATCTGCAAATAGAGAATAGTTGCTCCGGCTACATTAATGTATATGATGTGGAGTGGCAGGTTAGTTGTCACAGTGAGTAAGAAAGGTTAACATGAAGCACACAGATTCTCCAACCACCGGGGAATCAGCCATTGTGAACAAACGCCCAACGAAGGAGAGTCTGCTGGCAAAAAGGCAACGCCACAGAGCTCATAATAAAACCAGAATCAACACTGGCTTGGCTTTGAGAGATGGCGAAAACTGATTTGAAATGTTCAAAAAGTGACATGCAGATGATGTTTTTATTACTCAACAGGTGAGTAAGGTATTTTATTCAAGGAAACACCCTGTCTATTAATGGGTTTCGCTACAGTAACGTCTTCAGCTAGTCAGCTTGAGATCCTTTCCATCTAAACTGGTTATATCTCATCTGTGTTGGGGGTAACGCATTACAATAATGTGAGTTATGTAATCAGATTCCTTTTTTCAACGAACTAGTAAAGTAACGCATTACTTTTTCAAATAAGTGACGCAAGTTTCTTTGTTTTCCCATTTATTGACTGACAGCTCTACTGTCCTCATGTTGAGAAAAATCAGGAGTGCAGAGGCTGTGTGTGCTGTGTAAACATGATGGTTATTCTAGACAAGCTCTTGACTAAATGTGTGCATACATTTACTCATCTACTTCAATTCTTCTGTATTCCAGAATGTCTTCACAGCTGAAAGGTTAGTTTGAGCTGTGCCCTCTACTGTGCTGGCGTGATTTTGTATTTCCTTCAGCCTGAGGCTTATTATAGCTTATAGCAGCCATATCACCCAGTAGCACAAGACTGGTTTCCCACTGAAGCTAAGCAGGGCTGAGCCTGGTTAGTACCTGGATGGGAGACCTCCTGGGAAAACTAGGTTGCTGCTGGAAGAGGTGTTAGTGAGGCCAGCAGGGGGCGCTCACCCTGTGGTCTGTGTGGGTCCTAACGCCCCAGTATAGTAATGGGGACACTATACTGTCAAAAAGCACCGTCCTTCGGATGAGACGTTAAACCAAGGTCTGTGGTTGTTAAAAATCCCAGGATGTCTTTCAAAAAGGAGTAGAGGTGTAACCCCGACATCCTGGCCAAATTTGTCTACTGGCCTCTGTCAATCATGACCTCCTAATCATCCCCATATACTGATTGGCTTCATCACTCTGTCTCCTCTCCACCAATAAGCTGGTGTGTGGTGAGCGTTCTGGTCCAATATGGCTGCCGTCGCATCATCCAGGTGGATGCTGCACATTGATGGTGGATGAGGAGATTCCACCTTCCATATGTGAAGCGCTTTGAGTACCCAGAAAAGCGCTATATAAATGTAACAAATTATTATTATTATTATTCATTTCACTTTTGGTGTGAAAGGGCCTTTACATTTGCCAAAAATTAGAACTTTTTTTGTTGTTATAAAAATAAACAAACAAACAGCCCAGCCTAAGTAACGCAATTAGTTACTTTTTTGGGGAGTAACGCAATATTGTAATGCATTACTTTTAAAAGCAACTTTCCCCAACACTGTATCTCATAAGCCTAGTCGTGAAGGTTTTATGAGCAGTGTGATAATCTCTCTCTCTTTTTTCAGTTAGGAGAAAGAACTATATTCATCTGCAGTCACACAGAGCTGAAGCACAACCAAAACAACGTTCTCATGCAGTTTTGTTTTTTAACTGCAAGAAGGCTAAAAGTTACATAAACAACATCAATATCCAACATGTGTTGGTTTGGGTTTGTATCCGGATTTCTGTAACATTTACCACACGATTCACAAAGACAGTTACCCGAGCTAATGCACTGGTTTATGAGCATGTTTTACTCTATACTACACAAGCACTAACAAAGATCAATATCTGAGCTGATGAAGGTTTTTTTTTATTGTTTTTCTCTTCAGATACGAGAGAGGTAATGGACTCTCATGGCGCCCCATGAGCAGCTAAGGAAAGTAAATGCATAAGTGGCAGCCTTAGATTGAGTAAGGCAGTTTATCTCGCTTATAGAGGACATGATCAACCTTGATTACGAAGGTGGCACCAGGTGAAGTAAGGCGAGCAACTAAAAAATCTTCATTGGATTGTGTAGTGAGCTCATTTTATGTATTATGTATGTTGTTCAAATATGTTATCTGGATTGTTAGTATACCTGAGTTTGGTTGGCTATGTGACTCTCCTTATATTAAAAGGGTTAGTTTACCCAAAAATGAAATTTCTGTCTTTAGGTACTTGAACTGTTATCATATGCGGTTGACGTAGTGAACGCAGTGTGGGCTTCCGTGTCCGAATGCCGACTGTTTCGTTTTTACACAAAAAAGTATTCTAGTCGCTTCATAACATTAAGGTTGAACCACTGAAGTCACATGGACTATTTTAACAATGTCTTTAATACTTTTCTGGGCCTCAAAAGGTGCAATGACGTTGCCTATGTGTGGATCAGAAACTCTTGGATATCTTAATTTGTGTTCCGAAGATGAACGAAGGTCTTACGGGTGTGGAACGACATGAGCTTGAGTACTTAATGACGGAATTTTTTTTTTGGGTGAACTGCCCTTTAAGACGGCATTAGGTGTGTTGGACTTGAAGCAGTGCGGCGCAAACAGCTCCGTATGTTTTCTAATCACTCTTGCTGTACTTTGTTTGTCATACACTGATCGGTCTGCGCAGCGCCGCTTCAAGTCCAACACACCTATTGAGAAAGGTCCCATGTGACTAAAACTTTTTCCTCTTTTTCATTAAAGCAGTGGTTTTATCTTGCAATTCATGATTCCCCCTCATTGTTAGAGTCTGCAGGCTTTTTTGAAGTGTGTCCCATGAGCAGCACAACCCACTGTACCACCACTCAAAACCTGAGTTTAAAGCAGCGCACATCTAGATAAGTGATATTTCCATCCATGACTTCTAAGCTAAATTTCCATTTATTTTTCCAGCCCTTGAAGTTTTCTGTGACTGTGGGAGTCCTGTAAAAGCATGACAGAGTGGGAGAAAGACAGATTTCCAATATATTAAAACAGAGTAAAAGCTTCCTTCCTAACACCACGGAGGTGTGCTAATTAATCTCGTGAAATTGTTTTTTAAGCGCACCATTTAATTACTCAGCTCAAAGTCTATTAGTGTTGCTCAGAGGATGGCAGTCTCTTCTCATTACTGATAGACAATCAATGACAGTAATACTTTCTATCCGGCTGGCAGACTAGCAGATTACAGGAATGCATCATTATAATGAACTTCATTAATTCACTGAACATCCACTGATAAACTTATACTGTTTTAAAAGTAAACCCACATTCTACTATATATATGGTAGTTTGCCACAATGGAAACATTTGTTCTCTCGTTTTAGTAAATCATGGCCACAAATTAAGAATTTTTTCCCCCACGATTTATTAATTAATTCCCTCATTCTGATTTAACTAAAACAAGGGAACAAATTAGTACAATGTGGGAAAGAATTGTTATACTGTGCAAACGATTTACTTACTACGACGAAACTAGCAATTATTATTATATTAGCAAGTCATGGGAAAGAATTGTTCATTCGTGGCCACAATATACATATTATTTTTCTGCATGTCATGTGCGGGGCTTCGCTCTAAAGTTTGGGGTCAGTAAGTTTTAAATGAAATTAACACTTAATGCAAGTATGAATTAAATTGATCAAAAGTGTCAGTAAACACATTTATGATGTTACAAAAGATTCTATTTCAATTTTTTTCATTATAGAATCCTGAAAAAATGTAAAAATACAGTTTCCACAAAAATATTAAGCAGCACAACTGTTTTTTAAATTGATAGTAATAAGAAATGTGTTTTTTTTAGCACCAAATCCCCCGGAGTCGTGTGGAGTACATATTTATGATGGATGCACTTTCTTCAGTTCATTACCACTATAAAGCTTGGATGCGTTAGGATATTTATTAATTTAATTCCTATAGTGTTCATCAGAATGAAGAAAGTCACATACGCCTTGGGGTAATTTTCATTTGAAAGTGAACTAATCCTTTAAGTACACGTAGTTACGCAATGCTTATTTTGTTAACATTAACAATTTGATAACAAAGTATAACAGTAATAATAATTTGCAGAGTTTTATGTGATATGAGCTAAGCAATCCCTAGATTTAATCACCATTGCCAGAGCAATTTTTCTCAGTTGGTCAGAACAAAAGTGGCAGATTTAATACTTGTTCAGATGACATTTTCCAGTGAAAATTATTATTTTGGTCATATTTCCAAGACTACAATCTGTGATTATGAAATACACCGATGTGGTGACTGACAGCAAACATTGGATTCATCCGCGCTGAGGAGCCGTGCCGATGCACAACCCATGTATAGATGATAATTCCGCAAAAAACTGCAATTGCAGGTTTCAAACAGAGATGGCGACAAAGAGGCACAACTTACCGACTGCACCTTTAAATTGTAATCAAACTGTTTTTACTGTACTTTTAAGAGATGTCTTTCAAAAGTCTAACAGACACCAAAAGTTTTATATATTGTGGAAAATACAAAAGATAGTTACAGTAATCCAAACACAATGTTACAAAAAACTTTTTTATTGCAGAAATATTCATAAATTTGTGTGGACGAGGTGACAGCTCCCTTCACAGCATAAAAAGATCATATTTAATCCAAATACATATATATTCAAAGTTCCATATGGATGGATTCCGAGGTTGGCATTAATTGACACTGCATAATTCAGAGATATTTCAAAATTGACAGGCAAAGAAAATTTCAGAAGTCCATTAGTTTGTGGAGGCCTAATTGAGTGGTCTAGCACAGATGCTAATTTGGTTAAAAAAAAAGTCTGTACGTGTGTGGTGGCTGAAAGAGCGGCTAACACATTAGACCACTTACTTAAATGACCAGCGGAGTGAGGGATAATGTGTTCTCTGCCTCCTGTACAGCTGAAACACTGACTAATGTCAAATGAATTGAATTACTGAGGAAGCAGATTGCTAGATGCTAGCTACGTTTTTAAGCTAACGCTAACTGAAACATCAAATTAGTATCTGCTAGCTTTTGTGACTTCTAATAGATAGTAACCCATTGGATAAATTACTGCAAGACAAGTAAGCATGGAAATGTATCATTTATATACCATTATAATTTTTATTAATATTTAGGATTAGCTGTTATTTTTATATTTTCAGTTTCCATTTTAATTGTAGTTCAATAATAATTTGATAAGTTTTGTTTTTTAATATTCCTATTTAGTTTTAATTTATTTTTATTTCAGTTTTAGTCATTTTAGTACTTTAATTTAAACTTTTTATTTCATATAGTTGTCAAGAAAACATTTAATTTTTTTTATATAATCGAATATTCATATTTTATTTTATTTCAGCTTTATTTCAATTAATTATTTTTAATAGTTTTAATTTAAACAAACAATAACAACACTGCTAACTATAAAATATATAACTATAAAATGTTCCAAAACACAGTGAATTTTCCAGTAGGGTTCATTGATTCAAACCAATAACTCCTAAGTTCACAGCTAATGTTTTTTAAGTTGGAAGAAATGGAAGTTGTGATTGTTTTTTTCTTACCATGTATATTCAAATGAAACAGCTTCTCAAACAAGAAAAAATGTAGCACTGGACTTGATTTTGTCCATGGGAAAATGATTGGATTGTTGTGATTTGCTATTGGTCAATCTCATGTGATTGACAGGTTTCCCCACCCTCACATCAGTAAACACAACATGAGAGAAGAGATGACGCTGCAAGAGGGAGGGGACGTTATTTTGATTTAAGATTATGAGTGCACGTGGATTTAAAAAAAAAAAAAGATGTAATCATAAACACTGCAATATTCCATAAAAATAACAGTTGTCATTTTTGATTTCATGGTGACTTTAAACATTTCGTTTAAAAGAACCGGATAAAAAGAGCAACACAACAGAAAGGAAACACTGTCTGAATATTTTAGTGTAGCATTTTCCATATGCAGCATCAAAGAACTGTTAATGGAAACAAGGCCAGGTGGCATTTTTGTATGCAGTTGTTCTGAATAAGAACTAGATATAGCTACAGATATTTAAACTGGAACGTAAATATATGTCAATTTTAATACATTTCTATGCTGTTCTAATCTTCACCGTCCCCGGCTGATGTCATTGCACAGGGACAGCTGTTTATCACGAGATCACGGTTACCTAATGCAGAACACAAGATGTTATTGCTATCTCTGGCATTTGATCATATGTGATATCTGTGCGTCAGAATTATTAATAGTATAAATAATATATCAGAAGAACCACAGGCCATATGAATATGTCTGATGGGATATATTACAGCCTACAGGTCACAAAATGACATTTACAGTTCCTCCATGTGGTTTATTGATCAAGAAACATACAATCCCACAGTCATTGTATAAGTGTCTTGCTTGAACCACAACAGGAAGATGAGCCGAAAAGAGTTTGTATACATTTTGACTTAAGGCTACAGATCGTTTTTATTTTATTTTGAATGACATATATCACACTTGATAAGACCAGGACATGCATATTTGAATATTTCTGTAATGGTTATCAGCAGGAGTGCTCATAGTACCACTAGAGGGCACTCCACCTTGGACTTTCACACATACACATTTTCTCCCGGACTTCATTTCCCACAATGCACTTCACACTTACACTCTCACTAACTCCGTTCATGCAAACTACATTTCCCAGAAGCCCTGTACCTCACTGATCACCTCACCAGCTGCAGCTCATTATCAGGACTATTTAAGCACCACTCACACACACATACACCACAAGGTCTTGTTAATTCCCTGTGTGTAACTTTTCTGAGCGTTTATTACCCGTGTTTGCTTTCCTGTCTTTGACCCTGTCTGTTTACCGTTCTCTGCCTGCCCTTGGATTAACTGCTTTGTTTTACTGGACTGTTCTACTTGCTGCCTGCCCCGACATTCTCGCCTGTACACCGACTACGATTCTGCCTATTCCTCTGAAATACCTGTTTGCTGTTCTGTGACTATTGCCTGTTTGACCATCCCTGTTACAATAAAGCCTGCAATTGGATCCCACTCCACTGACTCTTCATTACAATTTCACTGTAAATAGTACATTTTGCTTTAATTTCGACTTAAAATCAGGGTTGATAGAGGTAGATAGATAGATAGATAGATAGATAGATAGATGGAAGGACAGACAGACAGACAGACAGATAGATAGATAGATAGATGGAAGGACAGACAGACAGACAGACAGATAGATAGATAGATAGATGGAAGGACAGACAGACAGACAGACAGATAGATAGATAGATAGATGGAAGGACAGACAGACAGACAGACAGATAGATAGATAGATAGATAGATAGATAGATAGATAGATAGATAGATAGATAGATAGATGAAAGGACAGACAGACAGACAGACAGATAGATAGATAGATAGATAGATAGATAGATAGATAGATGGAAGGACAGACAGACAGACAGACAGATAGATAGATAGATAGATAGATAGATAGATAGATAGATAGATAGATAGATAGATAGATAGATAGATAGATGAAAGGACAGACAGACAGATAGATAGATAGATAGATAGATAGATGGAAGGACAGACAGACAGATAGATAGATAGATAGATAGATAGATGGATAGATAGATAGATGGATGGATGGATGGATGGATGGATGGATGGATGGAAGAAGGACAGATTCAACTTCTTGTTTGTTGTGACCAGTTCAATTCAAAATTATGATATAAAAATAAATGTAAAAAAGTAGCAGTCTCAAAATACAGCACAAGAATCTTGCAAGACTTGTCCACGAACAGCACAAACAAAACCTAAGACATGTTCAGCCATTTCCTGTTGAGGAACAATTTATCACAATTGGTCGCTTGACCTAATCAGCCTTTCACCTCAGTCAGACGCACACAATGGGTTTATCGATCAGGGTGAGTGTCGACTAAACTCAATGCTTTGTCTCCTTGCATCAGGAGCGGAGCACCACAGAAAATCGATAAGTGCCAAAACAATTTTATTTCATTACCATTAAGGCCACTGGTGTAATTAAAGAGCAGGTTCCAAATGCTTACGTTAGCATACTTTCAACATGCCCTTTTAAAACAACGAGTCTCCCTGAGAAAATCAGCCACATTTAAGGCGGCCACCACGGTTCATTTAAGGATAGCTTTCAGAAGCAACATCTGCTTTGGTGCTTCGTGCTCCACTGGGTTAACATTAACTGATGATTTTAAAATCTTCTGTTTCACTAAGCAGGGTGTTTGCTTGAATGGAAAGCAGATTCACAGCACATTTAAACTGCCCTGATGGTCCACTTTACTGAAGAGTATTGCAAAAAGGACCTTAAAAGGATAGTTTATGCAAAAAAGAAATGACTGTCATTATTTATTCAAGTTGTTCCAAACCCATAACTTTCCTTCCTTCAAGGAACTGTTCAGTCTTTTCAATGCAATTATAATAAATGAGGAAGGAGGTTTTCAAGCTTAAGAAATGATGGAAAAACACTATGAAGGTATTGAAAGTAGTCCACACGACTTAGGGCCCTGTAAAAAGCGTTATATTTTAATCAATCTAATCCATTTAATCTAATCAATTGAATCCAAAAATGTTACCATTTAATAATTTATGGGTTAATTCACCCCAAAATGAAAATTCTGTCATTAATTACTCACCCTCATGTTGTTTCAAACTTATAAGACTTTAAAAACAAACACAAATTAAGATATTTTTGATGAAATCTGATGGCTCAATGAGGCCTGCATTGCCAGCAATGACATTCCATCTCTCAAGATCCAGAAAGGTACTAAAGAAATTGTTAAAACAGTCGACGTGACTACTGTGGTTCTACAATAATTTTATGAAGCAACTAGAATACTTTTTGATCGGCAAAAAAATCAAAATCAGCTTCGAAGCTTCATGAAGCAGTGTTTTGAAATCAGCCATCAGTAGATATTGTTGAAAAGTCAATATTTATGTTTTTCGGCACACAAAACGTATTCTCGTCGCTTTATAATATTAAGGTAGAACCACTGTACTCACATGAACTGTTTTAAATATGTTTTGAGTACCTCTCTGGATCTTGAGCGGTTCGGTGACATTGCCGGAAATAAGAGTCCATCTCACTAAGCAATTGGATTTCATCAAAAATATCTTTATTTGTGTTCTGAAGATGAACGGGTCTTACGGATGTAGAACGACATGAGGGTGAGTAATTAATGACATTTTCATTTTTGAGTGAACTAACCCTTTAACATGTTAACAATAATATTGCCATATTTTTTAACATTTTGTTTTGTCTGTTTAAAGGTGCACTATGTAGTTTTTTTTTGTCTTCTAGGGGTCGCTAAACTCTTCAAAACAATAACAAAGGCATAGATTGATGACGCAGTGAATATGGAATCATGGAACTTGTCGTCATGCCGATGGATCTAATAATATTTATGGGGAAATAATGTTTATGGATGAGTGAATGCATGTTCTTAACATGACTGTGGTGTGAAGCAGGACGTGGCCGAGAATCACGGACACGATTACTAATGAGAGACAGATATGAGTGGCACACGCGAGTCCCAGGGGACATAAAGAAACGAGGACATTTCATTCTACCGAACTACTCATAAGTGCTGAAATACTACTCTCACAGGTCAGTTTATTTGATGAATTATAACTGTGAGGTAACTCAGCGCTGTTTCACTTGCTCTAACGTTACACCATCATACTAAACTGTATTTGAGTGTGTTGAAAGTTGTAATGTTTAGTATTAGTTTGTTGACTGTAGAGACTTAACAGTAAACTAGATCAACATTAGATTATCATACTGATGATATTCTAACACTTCATCGTGTTGAGCTATATAACATTGATTAGTCTTAAGTAGCCTATATTTGCTTATCTTGTCTAATAACGTGCAAGAGCGTCTCTGTCAAGTCAAAGTTTGTCGCAAAGCTCTTGCCATCTCGGAAACGCCAAGATCCTTGTTTAATTAGTCCTTTTGCCCCAAAGTTTGCTTGCTATGGTCCATAATGTTTGAACGAAACAACAACAGCGCGCCGCTAGCCGTTACGCAGCTGTCCGTGTCTGTTGCCATGGTTACTATGCAGTACAAGATAAACCAGGGATAACACAGATATGACGTCATTGACAGGCGCAAGTGACAAGAGAGACTATTTAAAATTGTGATTTTCTCTGAATTTACAAAATCTTGGAAACATTTAGGATAATGTAAGTACACAGCTGAACGAAATATATAACACTGTGCAAGTGGTTTTTGGATATTTTAATATAAAAATTGTACATATTATACCTTTAATTTTTCTGGATTCTGTGTTTTATGATTAACTACAAATTTATTATCAAGAATGGTGGTAATCAAATGAATGCATATACCTTCAACAATTCAATCCTTTTTCAAATTTAATCAAATGAAATTAAAACAACTACTTTGATTTTTTTGCACTTATGTTCAGTTAGTTTCTGTTTTCATGGTCTTTCGGTTTGATTTCGTCAGTCACATGTTTCTTTGTCTTCATTTCCCACCAGTCATCAGTTTTCATGAATCATCACACCTGTGCATTATCATCTCATTATCACTGTGTATTTAAGTTGCTCTGTTTCACCCTCCAGGGTCAGTCGATGTTTGTGTCTTTACCCATTTCACACGCACCGGTAACCCTTCTGTCTGTTCCTGTGTCGATTGTATTATTACTTCGTATTGGATCCTTATCTTCTTCATCTTGGGACAAATTTTTTGGCAAACGGAGTACAGTTTAAATTAAAACGTATTCTAAATTGCGTGATATTCTCCATGACAGAAATAGTTCTGACTGCGCTGTTTCCTGTATTTCCTCTACCGCAGCATATTCGGAAAGTGTGCATTACTTTCAATAGCATTTTCACTTAAGAAAAGCAGATGGCAGATTTTGCAGTCATCAGGCATGCGGTAGTTCTAGTCATATCATCAATTGCAGAGGCTGTGGCAGGAACAGCTTGCCATTTCCATACAGACAGCAAAGCATGAATGCCTCACAGGCCGTTTCTGTCTCGATGTGCTGAGTCATCAGCCGCTCGCCGCCGTTATCGCCACTGCTCCAGGCTCTTACATCAAATGAGACTGGGTGTAGATAGAGAAAATATATGAAAGGATAAAAATCAAAGCTATAGAGAACTCAGTCATCCCGGATTCACTTAACATATAAAACGTTGAAAGTTTAATGACCTCTAGTGGTGATTATGCATTACAGCATTTTACCACTGGAGCAGATTCGTTTGAAATACTACTATTTCTAACTGATGTTAATATACCACATTATCACCATACTATATGTTAGAAGTACATTTTAGGAGTACTATTTGAGTATAAAAAAATTAAAGACAGCAGGAGAGTTGGGCAAAGGTTAGCATTGAATTGGGTCCTTGTTTAATTAAACTGAAATTGAGCACATCCCACAAAATGTTGAGTTGGAATTTCAACTGGAATAACAAAAAGAACAGTTTCAACAAAAAAATCAAGTCACACAGCAGAGAGTGAATATAATTCAAAGGAATTAAAATATCTGCAGGTTATACATATTTCACAAAATATTAAAAATACATGAGAACATATGCATTAAAACTGATTTGTATGTAATTTTATTTTTGCCATCCAGCACCCCATATTTTACATTTTAAATATAACTTATTTTATATTCAGCATTGGGGAAAGTTACTTTTAAAAGTTATGTGTTACATTATTGTGTTACTTCCTAAAAAAGTAACTAATTGAGTTACTTAGTTACTTTTTGTGGAAAGTAATGCGTTGATACTTTTTTTTTTTTTACCTGTGCTGGGTTTGTTTGTTTGTTTTTCAACAAAAACAAACAAACAAACACAAAAGTTGGCAAATGTAAAGGCCCTTTCACACCAAAAGTGAAATGAATAAGCCTCAGGCTGAAGGAAATGCAAATTCACACCTGTACAGTAGAGGGCACAGCTCAAACAAACCTTTCACCTGTGCTGCCATTCTGGATCGAAGAAGAATAGGACACAGGAGAAGAAAGGTACAGATATTTAGCATACCAAATATATCTGAATATACCTGAAAGGTTCTTTGGGGAATTTAAAATGATTCTAATATGGCACCACTTCGAAACTTCGAAACCCTTGTGAAACATTTATATATATTTGTTATATATGTTTGTGTGTGTGTGTGAAACATACATCAGTGGTATTAAAAACGTTATTAATATCATCCAATGTTTTGTATGATAGCATGTTTATGGGCAATTCATACTGAAAAATTAATTGTTTTTTTTTTAAAATCACACTTTATGAATTTACATGAATTAAAATTTTACTTTTAACTGAATTTTAATTTGATTTCAAATGTTAATTCTGCATACAATTTATTAGCTCAATTCAGGAATTTAAAAGGCATTCTCTGTTCAGAATAGTGCACAACACTGCCAATGCCAACTAATAGAAGATCTCTTTCTGAAGTGCCATCATGACAATAGTGTATTTTTTTAAATTATTTATTAGTACACATTTATTTTTTGTTACGCATGTATTAGTACATCAATGTGTATCAAAGTGTATTCATCAAGCAACTGGTGTTGATTCCTGCCTCCATCTCCTATGCCATTATCCTGTTAATAATTGGTTCTCATGTAATTGCAGTCTGCGACATCCTTTGACAAAGCCATCATATATCAAAAGATGCATTTTGATTTCCATTATGAAAACTCAACAAACCCGAGATCAGTTTCCACTACACAGCTAATCATTTTCCACAAAACTGCAGGGAGGACAAGATAGTGATTGTTAATTGCAGCACAGTAAATCAAACTTGATGGCAGCCTGTCACCTATTCACCAACAAGAGTTGCTAAGCAGCCAATTAGAGTCATGCTGACTTGATAGCAGACAGCATTATACACTTTACAGGCACACATTTTACCATATCAATTTGCTGTATCCGATGTCAGTTCTAACATTTTCAGTTCTGAAATGAATATTCTGCCATTATTTACTCACCCTCATGTCATTCCAACTGTTTATAGTGTTTTGTGGAGCTTGACAGACATCACTAATAACAGTCATTGCAGGGAGAAGAGTTGGAAGAGTAATCTTCCCAAATTATTCTGTTAAAAATTGCAGTATACTGGTTCATAAATATCTCTAAGTAAAGTTTATCTAACCTTTAGCAACTAACCAACCGGAAAGTTCTTAACAAACCACTGAGACCAAATTCTTTGTGTTTATTTCTAATAAATAATTAACTGAAGTCTCTTCCATTTATTATATTGTTCAGAGTACATTACATATTATCAGAGTACATTTTTTTGAGTACAATATATATATATATATATATCTCACAGTTCTGACTTTTTTTCCTCATAAATTCGAAATATAAACTTGCAATTGCAAGTTTTAAAAGTGAGAATTGCAGGGCATATACACTCGAAAAGTCAGAATTTCATTTTTTTTTATCTTGCAATTCTGATTTGAGAGATATAAACTCGTAAGTGCTAGTGAAATCCAGAGAGAGAAGTTAAACACATCGCACTATGGCAGTATTACAGCTCTGCCACTTTTTCTCTGACTTTCCTAGTTGCTTCTTTAGTAGCAGTTTAAAACTAATCTAAAAGAGGCCAAAAGTCAATAAAACTACCAGGGATCAGGGCTAAAAAAAATTCAGCCTGTAGTTCCAACAACACAATGTAGGAAGGCAGAGGTACAGAAATCTTCTACCTCTAAGGCAACAATAGATTTGTAATTTGCTGTGAGATCAGACTCCACGGACTGCTTCAGGTGAATTCTCAGGAAACGGTGACATTTGAGTTCCCATGACTGTTGCTGATATAATCAACAGTGTTTGACAGTTGACATTCAGTTCAGTGTCTATTGGAAAATAAATAATATAATAAAACATTTATTTATTATATTCTGATGAAAAAACACACATCAAATTTGAATGTCCAATCATCTGTACATTTTTTATACTTAAATACACTACGCATGTTTTTAAGCCACGTGCTTCATTCTTTCTGTTCCTTTGTCTGGTATCGTCAGTATTAACATGGCTGTGTTATGTATTTTCCTGCGATCTCCTGAGTTTTCCTTGTTTATTTTATTATACAATTTATGAAAAGATTTCTATTTCAAATAAATGCTTTTCTTTTGAACATTCTATTCATCAAATTATCCTGAAAAAAAAATTTGCACGGTGTCCGCAAAATATTAAGCAGCACAACTGTTTTCATCATTGATAATAATAAGAAATGTTTCTTAATCAGAAAGTATATATATTTTTTTTTTACACGAACTCGCACAGTTGAATGCACAGCCTTACAAAGTATCACAAGGTCACTTGACTTGACACATGCATTCGACACATGTATAGCGACAAATTGCAATACCTCTATGAGCTACAACCCATGTAAACAACTTTATATTCTTAGAGTTGTACAAATGAGAGTACTTTCTAACCTCTCACACAATCTCTCGCCTGTGTAGGCCTCCATTGTTGCTGTAGCTTGCAAACATTCCGGTATGTTCAGTTTATGCAGTTTTTCTTCAACTACTGATTGAATCGATGCCCCCAGGGCAGGGTTGTCAGGTTTTCAAAACAAAATATGCCCAATATATGCCCAATTGCTACTCAAAACGAGCCCAAATGCGTTTCAAGGGGATTCCATGGTAAAAATTGCATTCCAGAAGAAAAAATCCTGTTTTTGGCGGGCTTCTCCTGGTAATATTCGCATTCCAGGGTCTACATATCATGTTATTTGGGTTTGCTGCAACCCACGGCAACAGTGTTAGGAGCCGTTCACATATGGTGTCTTTTGCGAGTGCATATTCATTATTTCCAATGTAGGCGCGCGCGGCAAGTGCGCTCAAAATGGAAGTGACGCTGGGTTTTTTTGTGTGCCACAGCGAGATGAAAACATCTCAACTTTTCAGAATGCCCTGCAGGTCATGTGACAAGAACCATCCAATCAGCTTCACCCTTTCCCTTACCCTAACGGTGGCCTATTCAGATCAGAGCCGTTGTGCAGGAGAGATGGTTTCACATCAGGAGCTCTGTTTGGTGATGCTTGGGCCAATTTTTCTTAAATGATTATCAAACTGGTCCTGGTCAACTCTGAAATAGGCTTTGAATCTCTCATCATCCAGATGGAGCTCTTGGATAAGTCTGTGAAATTCTCTGTGGTTTTTACATATTTGAAACATGGGGTGCACACAAACACTGTGGGAGTTTTTTTTTTATTCTTCTCAATAAATAAATCTTGTACTAGAGCTACTGCAAGGGCTTTTCAGTGATGGAAATCCATTGAAACTTGTTCAAAGCTGTTCACGGTTGCAACGACAGATGCCACAGGAGCGCAACCTCCAGAACACTTGCAAAAGCGCTTGCAAAAGAAGGAGGAAGCGGTACGGCCGCGCTTTCCACGCGTTTTTAGGCGCAATATGTGAACGGCCCCATTAAGTAGCCCAATTCTGTGGGAAAACCGCGGACTTGGCAACACTACCCCAGGACACGGTTGCCACCTTTTGGATAAAGTGCAAAACAATTAAATGCGCATGTGCCACCTGAGCATACAAAGTATGTGAGGATATAAACATTTGGCGATGAGCGTTCAGTATGTACGTACTCTTCTGATGACAAAATTCGCGAGCACTGTACGCTGACCATTGCGTACGAGTAAAAAGTGAACTATACTTTGGCCTTTAAACAGCAAATCAGTCAAAATTTCTGAACGATCATGTGACACTGAAGACTGGAGTAATGATGCAGAAAATTCAGCTTTGCTTCACAGGAATAAATTACATTTTCACAATATATTCAAATAGAATATAGTTATTTTATTTTAGTTAGTTTTCAGTTATTTTAAATTGTAATATTATTTCACAGTATTACTGATTTTACTATATTTTTTATCAAATAAATACAGTCTTGGTGAGGATAAGAGACTTCTTTCAAAAACATTAAGACTACATTTGACCAATACTGAAATTAAAATATAATTAAATCTCATATATTATATTTATGAAATGCAAATGATATTTCTGTGCGGACTGAAATTTATCTCAGCCTTTGTCTCTGCACTTCATGTCCTGTTATGCAGAGACACACATTTACTTAATACTATTTAAAAAAATTTTGTAGACATTTTTGTATTGATCCTCAATCCCAATCAAACCCGAATCATTTTAATCATAACAGCACTGGCAAAAATCGGCACATTGTCCCTATTGTAGTGGTCTATGACGATTACATCTCCTGTACAGCACCTGAAATTTCAACAGTCTCCCTTCTAAATGGAAAAAATAACAATTTTACAGAAATTTCCATGAGCAAATATAACCATTTCCTTAGAATGACTCAATAACACTGTGATGTGGCCCGTTATCGTTCTTGTTTATGGTGCATTTGCATGTTTTATATATTTAGCTGCAGTTTTGTAATTTGCTGTTTGGGTGTTTGTCTTAACAAGCAACTATGTCTCATAAAGTGGCCTCTATTCAAATGATACAAATGTGTTCACCACAGATGCAGGTTAAAACAGAAAAGATTGTTGCCATTCCTCCTACTATATGTGTCAAACACATTTTGATAACGAGCAGCTAATGAGGGAAACACAAGAGACTGCAAAAGAAAAATGTGCTAACACAATCTAAAATAAGACAAAGGGCAGATAAGAGTAACGCTTATTCACTCATTTAGCTCATTTGTGCAACAAAAGCCTTTGATAGGAGAAGGTTTGCTTTGATCTGTTATCATTACATGTGAGCTGCAAAAAAGACGTGCTGCTGTGATCCACATGGGAAAAACACGGTGTCAACTCACCGCTATTGCTCGCTAAGTAATGTGTGTTCATGTGCGTTTGGAAAATATCTGCATGTAACAGCATTTTGACCACAGAGGTATAACAGCTAACAGGTTTACTACAAGAGAAGTAAACAAAAAAAAAAGAAGAAATTCAAGAATGCAGCAAAACCCATGTAGAATGAGTAAATAAATGTCTGATTTGTGGTTTAGAGTTGGCATGAAACGGAAGTTGTGATAGTCTTTGCTTCTACTGAAGCTGTCAGCCTGCATTATTTCAGCTTATTTTTAATAATTGTGTTTAAAGGTGCAATGTTTAAATTTTAGGAGGATCTACTGACAAAAATGCAATATAATATACATAACTATGTTTTCAGCGGTATATAAAGATCTTACATAATGAATGTTATGTTTTTATTACCTTAGAATGAGCCTTTTCTATCTACATACACCAGGGATCCCCTTACATTGAAGTCGCCATTTTGCGCCACCAAGTTTCTACAATAGCCCTCAACGGACAAAGTGCTATACAGAGCGCATTTGCTTCACTGGCTTCTCTCTGCTGTCTCAGATGATGACATCTTTGTCCTGTGTTGGCCACCGTAGCTTCTCTATATTGCAATTTGCAACCTCACCGCTAGATGCCGCTAAAATATACACACTGCACCTTTAACATTGGAATTCCTGGTGAAAAACTACATTACCCATGATACTGTACAGAAAATTACACCAGAGACTCGAAAAGAGCAGCACGCTCCAAAATATACTCCACCCACTCCCATGAAGCACTGCGAATGACGTAATCGAGTCCATCTCCCTTTGCTTTCAAAATACTGAAATACTTGCATATATATATATAGTTTTTATACATATAATAAACATTCGTAAATGAGTACCTTTACATTCGTCCATCGCTTTTAATTTGATCGTGCTGTTCGTAATGCTTCATGGGATTGTAGTTCTTTCCGTCAATAAAAATTAAGTACACAGTCTTGTATCTTTGTCTTTTTGTCTGATTCTCAAAAACCTTTTACTTCAAATCAAAGTTTGTAATGTTGTGATTCAACTTTAGCTGAGTGGATTGGTTCATTGCTTATAACTCTTTAAAATCTCTATGGAAAAAAATTAATACTTCCGGAAAAAAATACTTCTGGAACCAGCGCCGCTGAAAAAGGGGGCGGGCGCTAATGAAATCTATTCATTGGATGTTTGGATGGTTGTGGTTTGCTATTGGTGGATCTCATGTGAGTGACAGGTTGCCCCGCCCTCGTGCCAGTAAACACATCACCAGAGAATAGAAGAGATTTTCCTGGAAGAGGGAGAGGAAGTTATTTTCGATTAAAGATTACAAGAGCAAATGAATTTAAAAAAAAATTGTGATGTGCATGGATAAATCATTTATAATAAATACTGCAATATTCTATAAAAAATAAGAATTGCCCATTTTGATTTCATGGTGACTTTAAGGGAAATGCTAGCCTTAGATCAGTTCTATACATTGTGCAAATCATGGCTGAAGTTTGCACTGATGTTTAGAGAAGTAAATAACTGTCTGGATGAATTACTCTGGCTCAGGTATCGCCGTGAGACTCGGAGCTGTACTGAAGTGCTTGTCACGCTGTGACAGATGAAATGCTCATGTTCAATGTCACCAGGGCCCCAAAGTAAACAGTCTGTGCTTGAATTTAAATTTTTCACTCAGACGTTTGACACTTCATGCTTACATGACCTTGTTTGGTTTAATAATGTCTTACTTATTTATTTACTTGTGTTTTGAAACAGTTATCACTGCAGGACTTTAGCATTCGCTCACTAGGGAGCTGTCACAAACAAAGCACAAGTGCCAACACAAGAGCACTCAAATGTGAAATTATTCAGGTACTAATATATGAAAGTAAGGGACAGTGATTAAAAGTATCAATCATTCAACTGTCTGGTTAATTTGGACAACAAAACTACATTAACTTTTAAGTTAGGCCGCGTCTATTTGCACTAAGTGACAATTCTGTGAGTCTTTTTGTAAACTTGAGTGGCCCAACCAGACATTGGTGGGCGGAGCTAGTTTAAATAGCATTTGCCAACAAGGGACGCTATTTGCACTTACTGAAAATAGGCACTCATTTAAGTTATCATATAAAAAAATAGGTAACATTTTATTTCAATGGTCTACTTAAGACATTCTACTCCCTATAAATAACTTTGCAACTACATGTCAACTAACCCTCATTAGAGTATTAGTAGACTATCTGCTTAATATCTGCAAACAATTTATTTTGATGCTCTCTGAACAGACAATCTACTGACTATGCTTTTTGACAATCAATAGACCCGTCGCAGACAGTTTGATTGACAGGCGATCTAACCAATCATAACCCCGAATCCGCCATTTTGTCCAACAAAGCACTCTAGCACTCTGTGTACTAAAACTGTGTGTACTCACGTCTTTCCACGCTTGAAACAACATTCCTTCTGATGTTCATTCATGTTTATTTGATACTATAAATGAACTAGTATGAAGAGATGATCGGTTCACGAGCCGCTTGAAGGAGCTACAGCGATCTGTCACGACACATTAAAGAGTATTATTTATTCTTTAAAAAATTACAATATTTTAAATGTGAAATTGTTTCATATCAAAAGTAACCTGCTCTGTCTTGTCTGTTAACATGTTGTCAGTGTCGTCTTTGCTCAATTGAATGCATTCTTGGGTAAAAAAAGTTAATCTTATACTGGCCCCAAAATTTTGAACGGTAGATCTACATACGGCTCCATTTTATTTTTTATTATTATTATTATCTGCCACAAAGTTATAGAGTTGTTTTCTGCAGGTTACTTCAATAAACGTTCTTCTAGACTGTGAAGGAAGATTTGAGTTTTGCAAATTGCATTATGTTTTCATAGTACATCACGCTCATTAATCTGAATACACAGGATTTTGATTTCTCTTTTTGATATGATCCCTTTGCTAATCGACTGATGAAGTTCTTCATGTTCTTTGGACAAGAAAACCGATGGAAGCACTGCGCCGATCCACATGTACAACATACAACATATTTGCGGCAAGATACAAAACATATATCCTCACACAATCAGTTTCTCTTCGTCTCCCTCTCTTGCTCACTCCGTCTGTCTCCAGTCCACCTACACAAGTATAAAACCATGTCTTTCTGTCTCTCTGATAAAGACACCCGCAAAGGAAGTGATTTCTCATGGCTGATGCCAACTGGTTGGCTCTGGGTTCCCGACTGACATAAAACTATAAAAGCTACACAAAGATGCTGACACTCACTGCTGCCCAGTTTGATCTGTGATACTATTAGAAAAACAAGCCTGAGCCAAACCCTCACCCAGAGATTCCTGCTCCATCTGGCACTGACACGAGGAACAGTTTTATAGACAGCAAATGATAATGTTCATATGCACACAATGAGCAGAGAGTGAATGCTTTAATATTAATTTGATGATATATCATAAGGATTCACCGAAATTAAAATCATTTTGGCTTAAACCATTAGCCAGTAATTATTTTCATGCAATGGCCAGTAACCATTTAATGGCTGATATTAAAATGATATACGGTTGTTGTTTTTTTGCATAAATAAAATAAAAATAAAAAACTAAAGCCAATTGGTAGTAACCACATCACAACATATAAATGGATTGTATGACAAAAGGGATATTCCTTTTGAAATTTGTTAAAGATTACATTGAAAAGTGTTGTTTTTAAAGATTAACTTTATCAAATAAATATCTAATATCGTCCAATAATCAATATGGTACTGATATATTGTGCATACTCAATATTATATAAGGCAGTGCTCATATACAATATTTATATAAGTTAAATGACTTTCTAATTCATATGGAAGCCTATTTCCGCCACTAAATAAAAGATAAAAAGGTTATTGTGACTTTTTATTTTACAATTCTGACTTTTTTTTCTCATAATTACGAGATATAATGTCAGAATTACATGATGTAAACTCGCAATTGCGTCTTATAAAGTCTTATTAAAAACATCAGTCTTTTTACCCTCACGGTTTGACATTATAACACTCAATTACAAGTTTATATCTCACAATTCTGACTTTATAACTCTCAATTCTGACTCTATATCATTCAATTCTGTCTTTATATAGTTCAATTCTGTCTTTATATCGTTCAATTCTGACTTCATATCATTCAATTCTGACTTTATAACTCTCAATTCTGACTTTATATCATTCAATTCTGACTTTATAACTCTCAATTCTGACTTTATATCATTCAATTCTGACTTTATAACTCTCAATTCTGTCTTTATATCGTTCAATTCTGACTTTATAACTCTCAATTCTGACTTTATATCGTTCAATTCTGACTTTATATCGTTCAATTCTGACTTTATAACTCTCAATTCTGACTTTATATCGTTCAATTCTGACTTTATATCTCTCAATTCTGACTTTATATCGTTCAATTCTGACTTTATAACTCTCAATTCTGACTTTATATCGTTCAATTCTGTCTTTATAACTCTCAATTCTGACTTTATATCGTTCAATTCTGTCTTTATAACTCTCAATTCTGACTTTATATCTCACAATTCTGACTTTATAGCTCTCAATTCTGACTTTATATCGTTCAATTCTGTCTTTATAGCTCTCAATTCTGACTTTATATCGTTCAATTCTGTCTTTATAACTCTCAATTCTGACTTTATATCGTTCAATTCTGTCTTTATAACTCTCAATTCTGTCTTTATATCGTTCAATTCTGACTTTATAACTCTCAATTCTGACTTTATATCGTTCAATTCTGACTTTATATCTCTCAATTCTGACTTTATATCGTTCAATTCTGACTTTATAACTCTCAATTCTGACTTTATATCGTTCAATTCTGTCTTTATAACTCTCAATTCTGACTTTATATCGTTCAATTCTGTCTTTATAACTCTCAATTCTGACTTTATATCTCACAATTCTGACTTTATAGCTCTCAATTCTGACTTTATATCGTTCAATTCTGTCTTTATAGCTCTCAATTCTGACTTTATATCGTTCAATTCTGTCTTTATAACTCTCAATTCTGACTTTATACCGTTCAATTCTGACTTTATAACTCTCAATTCTGACTTTATATCGTTCAATTCTGTCTTTATAACTCTCAATTCTGACTTTATATCGTTCAATTCTGACTTTATAACTCTCAATTCTGACTTTATATCTCTCAATTCTGACTTTATATCGTTCAATTCTGACTTTATATCGTTCAATTCTGACTTTATATCGTTCAATTCTGACTTTATAACTCTCAATTCTGACTTTATATCGTTCAATTCTGACTTTATATCATTCAATTCAGACTTTATAACTCTCAATTCTGATTTTATATCATGCAATTCTGACTTTATATTATTATTCTGACTTTATATTATTATTTGTTGGTAGAGTGGCAGAGAGGCATATGTTTTTTTAGTGGAAAAGAGGCCACAACTTTAAGCAAAACTAGCCAGCTGTGTGTGTAAGTGAGAGAGACCTAAGCTCAGATACTAGGTAGTACACACATATCAGTTTCACTGCAGCCTGTACATTGTGCCTCATTGCTGATCCCAGACCTGAGTGCAGTCTATTCTTGGAAGATGTTGGAAACCCCAGGGGATGCAAGACTGGAAATGGAGTAAAAGGAGAATTTAACAAAGGGAGTGAGAGAGGCGTTGTGTGAGCAGTGTTCGTGCATAAATCTGCTTCTGACTTTGCATACCCAAGGACTCTGAAACTAGATAGCGTTTAAGAGCTCCAGCACCCCAAAAGCTCTTGGACCAGATTCAACACACCTCTGGCATCAAGCTCTATGTACTCCACTCTCTGCATATCTCTCTGCATTTGCTCTTAAGTTGATTGGTGGACACATTACAGCGTGTCTCAAAGTTTACAATATATGCGCAGTCCTGAAGTGTTTAAAGTTACGCTGTGCCACCGGGCCAACATTATTTTAATTGTTCAAACTGGCAAGATGATGTTTGTGTCGCCATTGAAATAAAATAATAAATTCCCAATTCTGTTTTTGCATACTAAAAAGACTCTTTTTGCCCATGCCATTTTGTGAATGATTATGAAATCTTGATGAATTGGATTGCTGAATCCAGCAAGATCTATGCGAATTTTTTCCCAGTGAGATTTCAACCATGTCTCAAAATATGCTCAGATGTGCCAAGAAAATCAACTAAGTCAGAGATTCACTTAAATTCACTCAAAAAAAATTGAATGTACTAATTTTACTAAATCAGTAGTCATCTAAGACCAAATTACCCTAGACAATGATTTACATATATGGTTTATGCTGCAGCTCTACATTTGCAAAGCAAATCAGCTATTTTTTTCCATTCAAGATTTTCAGGTGAGTAAGAATTTTTTTAAGAAATTGAAACATTTATTCAGCAAAGACCATTAAATTAGTAAAAACATTTTCAATGTTGCAAAAGATTTATTTTTCTTTCTATTGGTCAAAGTATAGTTTTTTTTATCAAGATGTCCCTAGTGAGAAAAATATACTAAAATGTATTTGAAATACATTTTTTGTGCTAAGTATACTGTAAATACATTTACATATTTATGTGCTTAATTTTTTTTTACTTTTGGTGTACTAAACTGGTATACTTAAAGTCTGCTAAATTGGAACAACTAATTTTGTACTTAATGCACTTTAATTGTGTGGAAGTAGTGCTGAGATCCAACTAAAGTTATACTTGAGTATATTTAGCCGCTTTTCCACCGTCGGGTCACTTGAACCTGGTACAGCGCAGCACGATTACAAACCGTTCTCGGCCCGGAATTCTCTTCAAAATGGGTAATTTTTCTGTTACCTGGCTTCCAGTTTCTCTGTAGCTGGATAGGCGCCCTATTGAGTGATGTGGAAAAATTAATAATAAAATTAAAAGGAATGCGTGATCATGCTCCATAATGCGGCTATTATTTACATCTCATATCATTAGCGAACTGCTACGTTACCAAGGCAAGCGTTTGTATAACATTCCAAAGAGTGGCCATTATCAGCAACACAGTGGAAAATGAAACTGTAACGGTACCAGCTGGCCTGAATCGGCACGGAATGGAACAGTTACGCAATAAGAACCATTCGGCCTGACGGTGGAAAAGTCGCTTTTGGTTGTGCTGAAGTGGAACAATTGCAAGTATACTTTAGGTACACTTTAAATATCTTGCATTTAAAGACTGAAATTATATAGAGATCATATGATTCATATTAATAGTGATATTAAAACACATTTTAGGTGTAATATTAAGAAATGTGCATTGTGCAATAAATCCACCAATTTTAAATCATTAAGTTTTAAGTGATATGTCAATAAATATATTAATGGATATTAGTATGAAATAAATGTATTTTAAATATATAGTTTGTTTGTTTTATACCAGGAGTATCATGTAACATCAAATATATCTATTTATTGAGCATCAAATAAATATATCAGAATGATTTCCGCAGGATCATGTGACACTGAAGACAGGAGTAATGGTGCTGAAAATTCTGCTTTGCATCACAGGAATATATTACATTTTAAAATGTATTCAAATAGAAAACCGATATTTAAAATTGTAATATTTCACAATATTACTGCTTTTACTGTATGTTTGAGCAAACAAATTCAGCTTTGGTGAGCATGAGAGACTTTGAATTAAAAAATCGTACTGACTCCAGTTTTGTGAACAGTGTGTACATCTCATAAGGAATGTTTGATACTTAAAGGAAACATCACTGAGAACTGATTGAGTAAATGTGCTTTTCACACTTGTGCAACAACATTTTCTGCTGGATAACACTGGAAAAAATATCTTACGTATTACACATCAACATGTTTGCATATTGAGAACAGTTCTTGAGTGCTGGTGCCAGTGATGGGTATCATATCAGCCTGATTTTCATTATAAACCTTCATGCTCTGAATCCTCAAGGAATGAAAGGGCACGACATAAAAAACACATTAAGAATAGAACCACTGGAGCTGATGGCAGCTATCCTCAGTGCAGCGGGAGGACACACAACTGGTATTAAGACAGAGACTTTGCATAAATCTGGATGGTAATCTCTCACTCAGATGATGAGATTGCCGCTCTCGCTTGCACTAATCTTTCTGAAGGAATCCGAAGATTACAAGCATCTCAAGAATACCTTGCTGGAAGCGATGGCTGCCTATCTGATTAGTGTATGATGGCAACAGGGGCTTAAACACAAGTTTGATATGTAGAATGGGATTTAGCTCCACACATGGAAGGAAGGGGTTAGAGAGAGAGAGAGAGAGAGAGAGAGAGAGAGAGAGATGGTGGTATACATATAGTTCAGTTATGAAACTCTGCCTCTGCTGATTCAGCAGCCAATGAGGTTGTTTGCTCAACATTTAAATAGTCTGGTTGAATTTTCGCTCTTCCTCTGAAACCCTCCACCTCCCTCAGCTCCACTTGCTAGATCTGCTACAGGATTTATGTATATCTTCTCATAAGCAGCAGCATATTTTACATGCTCACAGAAGCGAGTGTGTGTATCTGCATCAGCAACAGCGTGCATAGCAGAAATAGTCCACCAAAACCAAATACATTAGCATTGTCATATCCATTGACTTTTTCCCTGTCATTGACGAGATTTTCCATCACTTACGACAAAAAGCTTCCCAATATTTAACGAAAGGGGGCGATGACGTAACACAAAGTATCCCCAGCTAGAAAGACATATGTGGCCCATTCACACATTTGTCAGACCGTATAGAAACCTGTCGCTGCTAAAACTATTTAATTAAGATGGCAGAGCACTGAATAATATTACATAAAAAAGGTTAGCCTAGGCTAACATATTCAAAAATTTGACTCATCGATATCCAAGAAAATAAACACGTACTAACACACACTAACACACTCATTGCGACCCATTTAACAGATGCATATTTGTTATAATTTAGAGAGTCAGACTTGTAACCGGAAGGTCGCGGGTTCAAGTCTCAGCACCGGCAATAAATGTAGGTGGGGGAGAGAATGAGCACCTAACCTCCAATCACTCCCCGGGCGCCGCAGCAAAAATTGCTGCCTGCTGCGTGTGTTCACGGTGTGTGTGATCACTACTGTGTGTGTGTGTGTGTGTGTGTGTGTGTGCATTTAGATGAGTGAAATGCAGAGTACAAATTCTGAGAATGGGACACCATATTTGGCCACATGTGACCATTGGGTTAACAACTATGACAATGAGTCAACTCAACACTGGATTTTCAAAAGTATTCGTAAACGTTTTCTCCATACGCAAAAAAAGCAAAAGGAAAAACTTTTCCCTTTTTAGTACATCGTTGTCGTGTAAAAGTACCGTTACTTAACTAATGCTTCAAGGTTCCTCTCTTTGTTACATTCTGGTCAAAGTGCTCTGCCAGCCCTTTGTGGTTTTCCCACAGGTTCCTTAGGGATATTCAAGGAGTGATAAATAAAAAAGAAATAAATAACACAAATTGACAATGTAGTAAGACTTCTAAATATCCCAGAAGCAGCTAGATTAATGGGAGACACCAACAAAACATGCTTCTATTGTGAGAATACCAAGCAGTCTATATAAAAGATTGTTATTCCATTGCTGCACATAGGACATGCTGCACTCCTTCATGCATTGCTAATGTAATGCCTGTAGTGCTCCTTTTCCAAACATGCCCAATGCCTTATGCTGTCTTTTGCATATACACAGACAACTCACACACACAGAATCCTGCACTTCTCAGGTCATCTCTTCTCTAATGCACACATGAACATGCTTTCAACACAGTCCTGCATCTTTACTTCCAACACAGTATCTCAAATGCCAACACAATAATACATAATTATAGGGGAAGGGCATTTCAGAAGCACTTGTCTTCACAAAGTACCCAATAAAAAGCTATTAATGTGCCTTAAGTTGGATCTCAGAGCGATCTCTCTTGGTCTATCTCAACTCGTTTTGCCTTTACCCGCTTGAATGCTGGAGTGCCTGCTTGACGAGGCATCGTGAATGAACGGAGGATTTAGAAGATGAGAGAATCAGTGTGTGTGTGTGTGTGTGTGTGTGTGTGGGGAGGGGATTAATATCCTGAGTCGTGGCAGCAGATGGGATTTTTTTCACTATTGTCTGCCGTAGACCTCTCAACGTAACACGATCGTGTAATTGAAACCACATCCATTGTTGCATGCAGAAAAGTGAGAAGCTGCGGTGCAATACATAGAGCTCCACTGCGTTCTGCACTTTGCATTACAACATGCATTTCTACATGCACATTTCATTAGCGGAAGAAACTAACGAAAATGAGTTAAATCAACTCAAAACAAGATCTTAACAGGGTACCACAGAACACATCTGCAATTCTCGCCCATAATAACATTGTAATGAAAGAGTGTACAAGCCCTGCGCAGTGGATCAACACCTCTGACTTGCTCGGCTGAGAGTATCGATTTATGTTCTGTGGTAAAGAAATCCAGAAGACGATCGTAAACATGCTTGAAGAAGCTCTGCAAGGCCAAGTGAGACGAGTGGGGTAATGAGAAGGAATATTCATGTGGCTGCAAACACATATTAATAGGTGTGTATCCCACAGCCCACTGGATTTATTAGCATGTAATAGGTCTGGCAATCTAAAAGTTTAGTGGCCCTGCATCGAGACGAATCTGTCTTACTGTGATCAATAATCAGGTCTTAAAGGGTTAGTTCACCCAAAAATGAAAATTCTGTCATGAATTACTCACCCTCATGTCGTTCCACACCCGTAAGACCTTCGTTCATCTTCAGAACACAAATTAAGATATTTTGATGAAATCCGAGAGGTTATATATAGACACCAATATAACCACCACTTTCAAGATCCAGAAAGGTACTAAAGACTTCGCTATAACAGTCGATGTGACTGCAGTGGTTCAACCTTAGTGTTAGGAAGAGACGAAAATACTTTTTGTGCGCAACAACAAAACAAAAATAACGACTTTATTCAACAATATCTTCTCTTGCCTGTCATTCTCGTATGTTGTTTACGTCCAGCGCTTCCTGGTTCTACGTCAGAACGCCGACTCATTATTGGCCGGCTCCTGCGTCATCATCACACGCATGCTGCTCACGTGATCAGCTTCGGCCAATACTGAGCCGGCGTTCGGACGTAAACACGGAAGCATTCACTGTGCTTACTGCATCACCTGCGTAATGACAGGGAAGAGAAGATATTGTTGAATGAAGTCATTTATGTGTTGTTGCTGCGGACAAAAAGTGTTCTCATTGCTTCATAACATTAAGGTTGAACCACTGCAGTCACGTCGACTGTTTTAGCGATGTCTTTAGTACCTTTCTGTACCTTGAAAGTGGTGATTATATAGCTGACAATTGGACGAGTCATATACCTCTCGGATTTCATCAAAAAATATCTTAATTTGTGTTCCGAAGAAGGAACATGAGGGTGAGTAATGATTTCATTTTTGGGTGAACTATCCCTTTAAAAGGGATTCATAATTTATTTGTATGATTTTCTTGCTTATGTGGAACACAAAAGAAGAGATTTTAAAGAACAAGAGAGTCATTGTCTTTCATTGTGTGACAAAAAAAAAATTCTCTCTATGTAAATGGAAAAAAAATCATTTTTAAGTGAACCACCCATTTAAAACACATACTGTAGACATTGCATTACTTTATAGTTTAGTTTGACATGAGCAGTTGTGCAACATATTTACAGCTGTCAGTTGCACACTGATTCAAAACTGCTTGACTCAGAACAGCAGGGAGCTGATATTCACAGATGTGGATCATTTTAAGACAGTGAAGAATCCAAACTCATGACACTAGCAAAAATATTGCAAAGCATTGACAAAAACTAAAGATATATTATCTGTCACCAACACATAGCTTCCACACTACACTACTTTATAACAACTTGCATTTTGCATAGGCTTTACAGACCAGCTACAAAAATCCTAAAACTGCGGGCTTATATACATATTTGAGTTGTGTAACACGAGGGTGAGTTGTAACACGTCAGTTTAACCAGTTAGAAATGAGTTACAGGGGTAAAATCACTATCATTAACCCTCTTAATTGAAGCAACCGTAGAAAAGGATCCCTTTTAAACAAGTAAATTTGATTATCCCAATAAATCCATGAACAAAATTTAGGCCTAATTAATTTTTTTGGTGTTACAACTCGAGTATTGAGGTAAATGCACACCGTTTAGAAATAAGTAGCTAGTGTAGGTTTTAAACTATTTCAATTAGTAGCAGACAAATATGTGAATATTTTATGAAAGTCTGAACGCATAAAGACACTACAGATGTTGAAACAAGTGCCTCAACTTCCGATGTTTTACATTATATGGCTTCTGGTGCTGATAGTTATTTTAAAGCGTCACCGAATGAACTTTTATCCCGTTTGTTACTTACCGCCTGTTCAACGGCGCGTCTTTCTTTTGCTTTTTATTCATCACCGCAGGGACGCAGCTCGTGAGCTCGGTCCAGTCCGCGTGCAAACCGCAACTCCAGCCCGTGGAAAAGCGCGAGAAGAGCCACGACTCCGCTCTCCCGGGTCGGTGACACGTGCATTTCTTCTGGCCGGAGCGGCAGTCGCACGGGCGTTCCAGGTGGATGTTCCGCACCAGGTGTCTCCCGAACGTCGTTCCTCCGGTCTTCTGGATGTGGAGGAACACGATAACGTCGTTCCCTTTGATGTCGAAATCCACGTGGCGTTCGAGGTCGTCGCGCGTGAAGTTGAATTTGGACTGGAACCTAAACGAAGCGTCCTCGTCCGGGTCCGGAGACTCCGTGTTGACGTCTGAGGGATATTTGGTGAACGGAAAACTCTCTCCATTCCTAAAGCGACAGGACGTGCTACCCGGTGGACAGATGTACTGATAGCCGATCATGACAAATAAAACGGTCAAAACAGGAACTAAAAGGAGTTTGTTGGATTTATCATCCATCGCAAAGACCATGAACCGGAGGATCACGCCATTGGTGATGCTGAAGCCGCTGAATGAGTCCTCCAGGTGCTTTATACGGATGTCTGATCCGGTGGCACAGAATACAAGAACACAGCACACGACACCTTCAATCAGATCATAGTTACATAAAGGTCAGTTGGACCGTAAAAATTGTAGACGGAAAGGAAAAAACAAGTCTTGCGTTTCCTCATTGTACTAAACTTGGAAATGACGCTTAACTGCCTGATATAACAGTGCAGGACTTTGAGGATCCATTTGCAGTGCCGATTTTCTCAGTGTTTGACATGAACTGTACCCGTCCTCGTCGGATAGATTATAACGTAAGGCTCGGCAGGGTAGATGAGATCCGGACTCACCGTAAAACACCTCCAGATATCCGTTCCGTCGCTGTCAGCGTTGAATTATCGCACTGCTTTGTGATGCAGGTTCCTCCGAGATGAGCTTCAAGAAGTTGAGTTCCTGTTGCAACTTGCTCATCATGTCGAGAGAGAGAGAGAGAGAGAGAGAGAGAGAGAGAGAGAGAGAGAGCATGTTATTACATTGGGTCCATCTGACTGATTTTTTACTAAATTTGGCAACTAAAAAATGTAGAAATAGATGGGTAAAGTGGGAGAGCTCGGCTTCATTTCCATGATATCCATATTAGTTTCCTTTAAATGGTTAAAGGTAATTACTAAATGTACCCTTTGAAAGCAAATAGATGCTTTTTTGTTCCTAAGTTGATGATGTCACATCGAGGGGCGGGAAAGTCGCTGGTAAGGAAAATGAGAAATCTGAGGTAAAACCTTAATTTAATGTAATATATATATTTAAAAAATGATTTAGACAATGAACAAGATGTCTTTAAATCAGAGAAGTGAAGCAGGAAATGTTTTAACGAGCATTGTTTATTTGACAGTGAATATTTCGACCTTTATGTAAGCCTATGTTGGCAATAAATACTCAAGCTATATTTAATACAGGCCTCTGTCTTGCTTGTTTAAGAGAAAAAAGTTTCCCTCTTTGTGTCCTACTTTACCAGTATTGGCTGAAAAAAAAAATCCAGGGTTTGGCCAGAATAGGGCTCTCAATGCTTGGCATTTCTTAATTTTTGCTTTTGACTAAATCAAGAGACACTCTAAGCCTTACATAAAGGTATAATGACAGGTTTTGTGGCATTTGGATCCTAAATGAAAGTCCAAGGAAATGTAAAATTTCCATCTAATTTCTAACTGGTTCTTGTAAAGCCGTTACAATATTCCCTGGTCTCCCTTACCCCAAATAACCTCATAGTTTGAGCTGTGGTGCAGAAGGTAGTGCCTCGCTCCTGACATATGAAGCACTGTTGGGGCTTGTGGAGCCTGTGGTTGCACCCGGCCTGGGCTATGTCCCACTTCTGTTCTCCCTGTTCATTTCTTCACTGATCTACCAAATAAAGGCAAGAATCTAGAACAAAGTAAAAAAGCAAACAACAAAAAAACTGTATTACAAACAACATTCAGGCATAATAGTGACCAACTGGATTCCATAAGCATTGAATGTCAAAGTGAAGAAACCAAGATATGTGCCAATAACAACTTAGAAGCTCAAAATACATGATATCAATAATGCAAGACATGATACTCCACCTGCTTCATTTAAAGTGCCTCTATTATGCTTTTTCGAACATTACCTTTCATGCAATATGTAATATCAATATAGCTGTCTGCAAATTTTTAAAGATTAAAGTCCACGGCAGATAAAGTTAACGTCTCCTACAAGAAAGAATCGATTCTGAGCTGCCAAAACGAGGTGTCAGTAATTCCAGTCTCACTTCCTGGTACATAACTATAACAATGTAACAAATTTGCATAATGCTAGCCTGTGGTCCCTCATTCGCTGGAAGAGTTTGGCTCATGTTGACGACATGTCGAGAAGATGCTTTTGCACTTCCAAAGGATGAGGACTTGGGCTCGAAGTGATCAAAGCTATTGTTACTGTTCGTATCACTGTGTATCAAGCTAAGGAAACCTCTGGAGCTGAAATTCATATATGATAATAGGCATTTTGTTTCAGACACGCACTGTAAACGGTAGACCAATCACAACAGACTGAGCCATCCGATCAATCAGAGTAGAGTAGGATCTCGGAAAGGACGGGTTTAAAGAGACTGGATCTTTGATCGAACCGTTTTCAGACTGAGAAATGAGGGGATGTACAATGTATAAGAAAGTTAAAGTGTTTTTTGACCTTGGATGCATGTAGACATATTGTAGGAGATCTTTAAAACAAAATTAGGAACCTTTAAAATAGCGTAATAGGGGCACTTTAAATCCACTGTCATCATAATAATAACTGGTCGGATTTTGAATACATAATTATTCTAGAGGAAATGATGTCCAGGTGATGTAATCAGTTCTTAATGGGCATCTCCAAAATTAACACTGTAAATATTGGAAAGCTATTTAACATTAAAAAAGACAATGCACTTTTTGAAAACTAAAAAGAATGTCAGTTTATGATAGAGCAGTGAAGCAAATGTTTTACTTTTGGCCTTGATTTGCGTAATGATGCAATCATCCAAACATTCATTTACATATTTCTTTTTGAAAATGATTAACAATAGAAAAAAAATTTGTATAAAATTGAGAATTGTTTTCTGGCTGCTAACTTGGAAGCATTTCAGCACCACGGACAGCTCAAAACAATAGAGGGAGATTCTTTCTCATGCCCTCAAATTAATATATTGTACTTATCAAGATAATCTATAATTGAATTGAGTATTATAGTTAATCATTTGAAAGATCTAACTGTCAGAGACAATAAGACAGGAAAACAACCATTAAGCTTTAGTTTAACTTGCTATAATTGACTGTTTTCGTTGTGTAGAGCCTGTGGGGGAAAGAACATTCTTGTTCCTCAAACCATTTAAATAGAGTAATAAAGCCCCCCCCCCCACACGCACACACACACACACAGACTTTACATAATATAATAACTTCATAATAAGTCCACCTCAAAATCATCCCCACTCCCCTTCATAAAAAAAGCTAAAATGTGAACGATCAGAAGGAATGGGATTCGCAGATACTCTTTGCAACTTTTAATTTGTAAAAAAGTGGAGGGTATGCAAATAATTATATTCCAATACACTTTTATTCGCCTTGTAGAAGAGACAAGTGCAGATTATTTCTCCCAGGATAATTACAGATGCATCCAGCTTTGACAAGTTTAAGATTATTAGAGAGTGTGACTGTCTGTGTAGATTCAAGGAAGCGGCTATCTTTGGTCTAGCTATGTAAACATCTCATGAACACAGAGCCAGTAATTTATCGTTCTGTTGAGTGCATTTACATACATTAGTCATCAAGCACCACAGGAGCCTTGACAACAAGGAAGGGAAAATTATTCTCTTTTTTGAAGACACATGACACATTCTGATGGCTATTAATGGTTAGCTGCCTTAAGTGTCACTGTTTTCTTCTTATGTTAAAAAATGTTTAATATTATTCGAATGTTGAAATGTTGAATACGTTTATTTCATAAATGTAATATATTTTCTTTGTGTTTTTCAAATACAGATGACTTTGATCATTTCATGTCATGATCATTTCAATGATCATGAACTGATCATTCACATGGATCTGAAAACAACTAAAAACACTGTATTTTGCATGCTAGGCCAGTAGTTGGCGATGTAAAGAAACCTAAAGACTGAACACATAATATGCCCGAGTATGACTGTCATGATCATCAGCTGAAGTGCCCATGACCACCACAGGAGGGCACTTAATCCTGGACTTTCACCCACTCTCACCCTCACTCACTTATCACACGAACTACATTTCCCATAAGCCCCGTACCCAGTTACTGATTACCGCACCAGCTGCATCTCATCACCCATTCACTGATTACCTCATCAGCTGCACCTCATCACCCACACCACATATAAGTACCATTCTCACACAACACTAACAGTGAAGTCTTGATTTGGTCACTCTGTCATTTCTGAGCGTTATTTCCCCGTGTCTGTTCTCTTCGTTTTGTTATTGCCTGTTTCCCTGTTTTTTGAACATTCTCTGCCTGCCACTTGGATTTCCTGCCTGTTATTCTGGACTGTTTGATTATTGCTGCCTGTATCGACCCCTTTGCCTGTTTATCGACTACGATTCTGCCTAATCTCCTCCATACCTGTTTGACCACGTTTTTTCAATAAAGCTGCATTTGGATCCCATCCTGCTGTCGCCTTTCATTACAATGACGTCAGCGTTTTCACAAATGCCCGTTTTTGTCATTTAGATGGAGACAATAACGGTATTGTTTTCAAAAGCTTGCAATTTGAAACCTGATTTCAAAAGTTTGCCTTTTCAGGCCCCCGAAATGCTGTTGTCGTGTAAATGAACGGCTAAAACGCATAACATTTTTTTCCATTTTTAGTTGAAAACGGTGTTGTGTAAACTTCCGCTTACACCGTGTCTACACCAGACGTGACAGCTTGAGGCTGTCTACACTGTATTCGACAAAGTGACCCCCGCAAATACATTTGTTCTTTGTGTCAGAAGTGGTGCAAGCGCATGAAGTACGTCAGAAATAGAACAGGGCATCAGTTTACTGTTGGGAATTTGTTGTGTTGTGTTGTGTTGCGGTGCATCCAGTGTAGACAGAATGTTACATTATTATATTATGGGAAATATTCACATAATGTGTCTTTTGCGCACTCAAATTTGTTATTTCAAATGAAGGCACACTCATAATGGCAGCTACATGGTCGCGACGCGTATGTGGTGATGAAAAATTCTCAACTTTTCAGAATGCCGCAAGTGCTTCGGCCTTTCAGTAACAAAACATTGAAAGCTCAGCTGAACATAGCTATACAGGGTGGTTTTTATATCTCTTTTCCATAAATATATCTAGTAGTAAAGCTAATGCAAGGGCTAGAAATCAATTTATCCTTTGCTGACACTTCGTCGTAGTGGAGATCACAGTTCATGGTTGCATAGCAACGACAGATGCCATGCTCTCCTCGCGTTTTTAGACGCGATATGTGAACGGCCCCTATAATGGGTTTTATTTGTTTTTGTTACATCACACCGTTTGCATCTTGTGTTGACATTTTCTGCATCCGAAATCGCATCTGAGCAGGTACTACATTTGAATATGAATTTACTTCGTGACCATTAAATACGTATGTTGTATATAGTAGGAATATGGATAATATGAATAAAATTCGGATGTACTACATCTGCCATGTTGTTATTGTCACATGGCCAGTTGCGTCGCTTCACTTCCATATATAAATCCTCTCCAGTGGCCTCACGGCTTAGTAAAGTGACCATTGAACTTCCGAAGCACACTTTTGCCTACTGTTTTTACAATACTATAATTGTACATGCTACTCTTTTGGCATACTGTTTTTCATATACTATATAGTAGGGAAGTATTCGACTTTGAATGCAGTAACAGCAGTTTGTAGATCAGTGTTTCCTTTTTTTTGTTTCCTTGGTTTCTAGAAAAGTCTTTTTTTGTTGTCATGGTAACTTGTTGATTAAATGATTTGTTACACCTGATCCTTGTTTAGTCTTTTTAGGCCCTCAGTTTCAGTTGTTCTTTGTCCAGTCTCATCTTAGTTTACATCAATGTTAAGTTGGTTGTTACTCCTGCATTCATCCTGTTCTCCTGCTTGTTTGTGATTTTGTTTGTATTGTTAAATAAAGTGACCCAGCCTCACAACTCTAATTGCTGAAATGAAAAACAAAAAGTATCAAAACATTTTTTTTTTAAAGAATGTGTAAAAATGACAAAAACACAACAACATTACTAAAACTTTAACAAATTTGAAAATATAAAAATAAAAAGTAATTCAAAATATTAATAAAAACTATAGCAGTATCTCAATGATACTAAAAAAAGCAAAACATGGATTTGCATACAATGTATTACTGGCGAATAATACAGTGAAAGAGGGTATGTGAGATCCTGATAGAGCAAGAACCATCTACACCGCCAACAAAAAAGCTCCTATGCCACGGTATGTACTAGCCCAAAGCAGCACCCTGCAAATGTGTAGGCCTGCGGTTTTGAGAGAAATCCATACAGGACTTTGATTAATGCAGCAGCTATGAGCTTTAGTCCTGCATTCCCCCAGCTGAGAGAAGTAATCAGTGTTCTTGTTCTGCCTGCACAGAGACAGAATGAAAGAGAAACTACAGAGGGAAGGGGGTGTTAGCAGAGGGCTCGGTACATAATCGTGATGTTTCCCTTGTTTGTTTGATTATGTGGTTTGATAATGCCGACTATTAGACTTCCCAGGGGGCCTCAGAGAAAGTGATTGAAAAAGAGAGGTTGCTCAGAGGGGGGTTTACTGACTTACTGCAAAAGTGGAGCACTTAACACTTCAGTGCCTTTGGTGCTTTTAAGGTACATATCCTTGTTGTTTTTTTTTTTTTTGAGTGCACTCCTCTAGATTGCTTGTATAAAGTTACAAAAGTCAAGAGGTGTTTGTGTATTTTTAGAAAGTTCAAATTAAATCATTTGTCACATGTTAAGTCAGACCTCAAGTGCCCAAACTTTTGAAGGGCGAAAAGTCATTGATTAAAGTAAATGTTGTATCCAGCAATATTATACTGCAATTTACCCTTATTCGTACTCTTTAATTTATTCTTATGCTCACAAAGGCTGCATTTATTTGATTAAAAAAAAAAAAAAAAAAAACGAGTATTAACTGTTTTATGTAATAACTAGCAGAAACCTTTTATGCGTTTTGGCCGTTTATTTGCAAGAGTGTTTTGTGGGCCTGAAAAGGCAAATTTTTGAAAATGATACCATTATGGTCTTCGTGTAAACTACAAAAACATTAAAAAGAAATATGAAAACAGTGACGTCGTGCGCATGTGTATTATGCCAGGTTCAGCTTACACAATATTTTTGTGTCACTGTGTCAGATTATACAATTTTGACTCCTAAAATCTTGTGTCGTTGACAAGAAACATTTCAGACTACGCATTGCTACCCGACCAGTCATCGCTTGCCGTCTTTAACGACATGCGTGATGTCATTGAGAAGGCGGGACTATCTATTTACAGAAGGTGATGTGAGCGTAAACAAACAATGGCTAGCAGCCTGTTTTTAAAGTTAAAAACTTTTCAGTTTTTAGTACATTGCCGTCGTGTAAACGTACCCTAAAAAACACAATTCATTTTTAAAGCTGCAGTCTGTAAGTTTTGCCTCTTTGTCGCCATCTCTGTTTGAAACCTGCAATTACAGTTATTTGCGGAATTATATTCTTTACGTGGGTTGTGCTTCGGCATTCCTCCTCAGCACGGATAAATCTAATGTCAGTCAATGCATGAGTGTGGATTACAGATGCTACGTCTTGTATGAATGTCCAAAATTAGAAGTTTCACCGGAAAATGTCATCTGAAGTAAGTATTGTCACCCATTTTGTTCTGACCAACTGAAAAGTTTTACTACAAATCGTCAATGGTGCAAATTATTATTGTTATACTTTGTTCTCGAATTTAAACATCAACAGTTTGTGATTTGGTGTATGTAATGTTTAATATCAATATCCATAATTGTATAGATTAAGCGAAAACGTGTGCTACTGTAACACCTGTCCGGCAGAAAAATAGCCATCTCTGCGTCCGTTTTTAGGCCACGCCACCTTTCAAAAGCCCCGCATATATTCTTGTTTTCGCACAAGCCCGGTCACTTTCCCTTTTTTTACTGTAGGCTCTCCGCAGTTTGAAGTCTTTTACTTTTTACCCCAGTTGTTGATGATAATTGTCATTTGGAACTTTCTGGATTACAAGCCACCACCTCAAGTTTAAATACATTCCACCTGCTGTAAGAAGAGGCTACAAATAATGTGCCACAAGCAGCATCCCCCGCATATGCTATATAGCTACGATGTCGCCTACTAGCCGGGATTCTTTCCATTTGTTTGTGACGTCATGACGCAAAGACAAACGTTAGCAAACGCATATTTCCCTCTAACTTCTACCAGTATCATAAACATTATTACAAGCTTATCTTTGTGAATCAAGCTAAGGTAAGGAGATAGTTGTAACATGTATTCTAGTCCTGTCACCTGTCATGTGTTCCTTTGTTTTGCTTTTGTCAGTCCCTGTCATGTGATCTTTGTTTTGGTTCCCCATGTGCTTCATTATTAGTTCATCGTCATCAGCTGTGTTTCGTTATCAGTCATGTCTGTCACCTGTGCCCTGCTTATTATCCTCTTGTGTTCATCTGTATATATTCCCTCCGTGTCTGTCCAGTCCTTGTCAGCTCTAAAACGTATCATGTATGGTGTGAATCTGTATCCTGTCTCCTTACTGTGGATTATTAAACTGTGTTAAAGTGTATTCCGTCGTCTTGCCTGTTCCTGCATGCACCAGCGTTACAATAGTTTTGAACACTATTTGATTTTGGATCATTTTTAACCGGAAGATTTTGATAGAATCCAAGAACACAACAGATATTCTACTGTATGTGGGTCATTTTTTGAATGTCTGGGCTTCTTTCCCGTTCTCTGACAGCTTGAGAAGGATCATACACTGTTGCTGAGGAGGAGTGATGGAGCGCTGCCGCCGCTTCTACTCTCTGTGTGTCTCATCACAGGCCGTTTGCCCATTCTGGTAATGCACCATGATGCTCTCTGCTCTGCTGTGATGTTTATGGTGCCGTCAGCCAAGTGCGTTGAGAAATGGTTCACCAAAGATCACTGAGTCAGCGTCTCTCGCCATTGCAGATATACAGCCCTGAGAGGGCGGGCTTGAGATTCTGCAAAACATTCAATGGATCTAAAGTGCTGTATTACAAGACTTGGAGGTGGACTGCATGAATATATTATAATTCCTTCTCAAAATATTCCTCCACAACAATCACGATTTCAGGTGTCATTCTGTAGCACAGCTAAGTATGACCAATAGCATAGTGATACTTTATCGAGCGCCACTAAAAGTTGCTGTATTTCATCACATTCATTGCTGTATTTTATCACACGGCTCTCTAGAATACTTGATTCTGATAAATGATCTTTCAAAAGTTTGGGGTCAGTTATATTTTTTATTATCTTACACTCACCAAGACTGCATTTATTTGATCAAAAATACAGTAAGAAGAGTAATATTGTGAAGTTTTATTTCTTTATTTTAATATATTTTAAATGTAATTTATTCTTGTGCTGCAAAGCTGAAATTTCAGCGTCTTCAGTGTCACGTGATCAGTGTTGGGCGTAACGCATCGCAAGTAATGCAAGTGTAATCAGATTACTTTTTTCAAGTAGCGAGTAAAGTAATGAATTTTAAATTTAGAACAAAATATCTGAGTTACTTTTTCAAATAAGTAATGCAAGTTTACAATTTATTAACTGACAACTCTCTGTCCCATGTTTAGAGAAATAAAAGCGCAGAGGCGCTGTGTGCGCTGTGTAAACATGACGGTTATTGTAGTTCTTGACTAAATGTCAACATGCATTTACTCATCTCACTTGCACAAAAAAAAATTCAATTCAACCAAAAATGACTTTAGATAAACATCACATTTGTGTTTTACGGAATAATGCAATATTGTAAAGCATTAAAAATAACTTTCCCCAACACTGCACATGATCCTGCAGAGATCATTCTAATATGTTGATTTGCTGCTCAAGAAACATTACTTATTATCCACCTTTTTCCTGAGCAAACGATGAGCGCCGCCATGAGGAATTCCTGGAAGGAATACAGCAACGGCCGGAGGTGAGGCAAAACCTCAGGATAAATAACAGTAAATTAAATGTGCTACTTATCAAATTGTGTTACATCTACACCTACCCCAACCCTAAACCTACCCTTACAATACTGCAAATACAGTTATTAAATAGATTAATATGAAATGACGCAATATTGACGTGCGCATGCCCAGTGGTCGTAGCTGTACGACCTTCTAAACTTTACCGTACGAGTCGGGCGAGACTTCTGTATTCAGAAAAAGGTCATATCAATCTTTAAAATATTTTTGTGGAACCACATTTTTTTCAAAATAATTTCCTATAAAAATCACATTTAATCAATTTAATGATTTTAAATAACATACCGGTGAGATTATAAAACTCCAATCAATATTTCACATTTGTGTTGTCTTAAAATATCTTACTTAGACTTTTTAAACCCTTTGTTTCTGTGAACAAAGAGCTTTAATAACCTTCTGCACCACAAACCATTTTGCAAGAATTCTATCTCTAGCCCTTGCTTTCTGTGTTAGGTTGTGCAAAAATCCTTGGCATAGTTTTTATTTGTTTATTTGAAATATTATTCTTAACCGCATTAATGTTCTCCACATGCTTTGGTCTTTAGAAACATCACTACAATGAATGGCACTGCACAATGGTGCATTGTTTTGCTGAAGTGGGTGGAAAAGGATAAAAAAAATACAATAAATACATGCTGCACACAATTTGAACAACATGGTTGATTGAAATTGGACCAAGGCCTCTTGTAGAAGGATTTTGCTGAGACAGACAGGTCTAATATGATGACTGATAGCTGTGTGTGAGCTTGACAAAGAGCAGTGCTGACTTAAGGTTTGAGCTGCAGATCCAATTAGCTGTAACCTGTTGTTATATTTATTTATTTTTCAAATTTAATTGAACTCTAAACTGTTGACGAGACTTTTATGGTCTTTTAAAATGCCCCTATTATGCCTTTTTGCATCCAGTGTGTAATATATCTTTTTGTGAATGTAAAAGTTTCAAATATCAAAGTGCATGATAAATGGAGTTTTTCCTCCCAAAAGAAAGAACGGATTCTGAACTGCTTGAAATAAGTAATCGTGTGAAACTTTGTAGGTTTCTAAAACATTTGCATAATGCCTATATGGTCTGCCCACGAACAACGTCTACTTTGAACGACCATAATATACACTATAGTTGGAAGTGTATTTGGTTTGTGTTTTTAATATGTCAAAAAGAAAAAACATGTTTTTGACACCATTGTTATTGTTTGTATACAAGTGCTAAGAAAGCCTCCGGAGCTGGAATAATAGGCGTTTTGTTTCCAACACGAGCTGTAATCGGTAGACCAATCACAACAGACTGGGCCATCTGACCAATCAGAGCAGAGTAGACTCTTGGAAAGGAGGGGTTTATAGACCTAATCCTTTATTGAACTGTGTCAGATGCTGCGAGCCTCATGGGATAGTTAAGTGTCCATCGAATGTGGCCAGAATCTCGATGGAAGTAGTAGGTCATCTGGGGACTTTTCGCCTACTGTTTTTTGAATATTATGCATTCAGACATAATACTCTTTTGGCATACTGTTTTCCACATACTATAGGGAAGTATTTGACCTTGAATGCATGTAAACCAATTGTTGGAGACCTTTAAAACTAAATTAGGAACTCTTAAAATAGGAGCACTTTTAAAAAAATCTGTGAACTTTTTTGGACAAAACAATCAGAAAGAAAAACAATTGAAACAGAACTCACCTACAGTTCTTCATATATATGGCTGAGAACATTTGGTTGAATTAAACCATACAGGCTCATTCTGAGTAGTATCTTGGCACTTGGCCCTTGTCGCATGGGTTTGTCCCTGGCTTTCCTCTGTTCTCTCTCAGCCTTCTGTGCCACCCTCCAGTCTCGCAGAACTTAGCTTTCCGCCACCGCTGGCCTGGTTGCGTGCCAGCTCCATCCCCTCTAGAGCGCTTGGCATGGCTTTAAAGCTCTTTCACCCAGCATGCTGAACTGCAGTGGCATTGAGCCGGATCTCAGTCGGGCAAGAGTTCTGTGTCCTCCCTGCTGGGCGGCCTGGCCTGATCATAATCAACAGTGGCGTTACTAGGATGCCATCCTGCAGTGGGCATTTATGAGTCGGCATTTGGATAACAAAAAACAATACACAACAAATACAATTTAAATATATTTTTCCACAGAAAAAAATTATTTTGACATTTAAAATGTATGAAGCACTACCGTTGTGTGTACTATAATTTAACTCTTAAAGCCCGACATATGAAAAGAGAGAGTTTATTGAACCTTTAGGCAAAATAATTTTTTTTTTTGATGAGTAGAATTTTGATACATTAGACTTTTATGGCTCATATAGCAGAACATGAAGCTCATTATTGACCCTTCGCTGGCAGTTTGATTGACAGGCAATCTGACCAATCATGACCCCAAATCCGCCATTTTGTCTGACAAAGCAGTCAGGGGAGTTAGTAGATTAATGTTGGTGAACTTGAACTTCAGAAATGGTGTGTACTCGCTTCTTTCCGTGCTTGAAACAACATTCCTTCTGATGTTCATTCATGTTTATTTGATGCTATAAATGAGCTAGTATGAAGAAATTGTTGGTTCACGCACCGCTTGAAGGAGCTACAGCGATCTGTCACAACATATTAAAGAGGCACTATACGGTTTTATTGTTTAAACTTCTTTAAAAATTTACCATATATTAAATATGAAACTGTTTCATATGTCTGTTGACGTGTTGTCAGTGTCCTCTTTGCTCCGGGATGTATTTTTCACTACATGAGAACATGATGTGTGGCGTGACAGTGCATGGCTTGTCGGACAAAGCAGCAGTAACTAAAGGGTCAATTGATGAGGATAAAAACACCTCAATTTTATTCAGAGGCCAAAAATGAGCAAAAATATACAATTTGGTGCAGTTGGTGTTATTTATATGGCCAAATATGTTTATATGGATGAAATTCTGTTCAGTTTTTATAACAGTATAGCGAAAAAAAAAGTATAGATAATCAGGTAAACCGAAGTTGCTTCAGTCCAGTAAGTGTTCATCTTGAAATATTACTATCAAAAGTTTTTCTAATGTGTTTATAAAAATCAGTCAAGATTTCACAGCAAAAAGATGGATACCACAAAATGAAGGGGGGCATTTAATTACACTAAAATGCCTTTTTTTTTATTTGCTAATATGCAGAAACTATCAAGCAGATGAAAGAAGGCACATTGTACATTGTACAACAGTTTTTTTTTCAGCAAAGTTTCAATCATTTAGAGGCCTTTGAAATTTGCGGTACAGTAGGCATTATGGTTAAGCAGGCAGTTAACCTGAACACATACTCACAAACATTGTAACTAAAAAAGGACTGCAAATGGATTGTATATGCACACATAATGGGTGGCCAACAACATTGCAGTAAATGGAGGTGGTTCAGTAGTCTATCCATCATCGCATGCTTCAGTATATTACATATAAGTTTGTTAGGTATCTGCAGTTTTGCAACCACATCCAGTTTTAAGCTTGGCTGCACACTGCATCATTATGATAGCTTTGGGCTGAACAGGAAGCCACGCACCATGAGCGTCAAGCCAGAGAGGATCAAGTCCTTAACAAATGACATGTCTTACACATGCTTGCGCTATATTTGATGCAGTAAGATTGCTGGAGAGCGTAAGTGTTGTAAGTGCACTCTCTATCCTCGCAAGTCTATCTTAATAACTCTGATGGCATTTTTGCCCTCCCCTGTGGATCCAAGGGAGACGGTTTATTATGGGATTGCTTTTTTTTAGGCTTGTGGGAAGCTTATCATCATGAGGAGTTTCTGAAGACATAAATTATCATACAGTAGTTATCATAGTGACTGAGATTACGTATACCCTCTGAGATTATCAGTGCAAAAAAGGATGTTTAAGCATTAAGGTACGAAAGGCTGTGCTGTATTGTGAATAAGTCACGGCAACCCCTTCATCCGTACCTTATTAAAGATATAGCACTAGCCTCGAGTGCCTTATTGCTTTAATAAAATGGTTACAACACAATACACATATTAAAGTCAAAAATACGTATCAATGCAACTTTCATTAAGTAAACTTCTAATAAAAGCCTTCCTTTCGCCAGAAAAAATAGTCCCTGACCTTGAACAGCAAAAGAAGTTACATTATTACACCATTTTATCATGAATAAAACACAGCTATTGACCAATCAGAATCAAGGACACGAACTAACCGTTTTCTAATTTACAGTAAGGTCTTATTTGTAAACATTAGTTAACATTAACTAACTATGAGTAATACATTTTTACAGTATTTATTAACCTAAAAATATAGTTGAATAATGTTTGTTCATGTCATTTCATAAAAAGCAGAAAAGTCGACACTCCAAAAGTGAAAAATTTAAAAATGTCACACGGGTTACGTTTCGTAACTCTTCGTTAGACAAGTAAAAATATTTACCTAACCAGCCTTTATGGTAACAGGTGATTAATCAAGGATCACATGATAAGAAACAATATATATATATATATATATATATATATATATATATATATATATACATCATAGAACACATGGCAAACAGAAAAATATAAGATATTGAATGTGAGAGTCAAAAATGAAACATTTTAAATTAAAAAAATAAAATCCTGAGACCAACAGGGGGAGAAAAAATCCTTTCTTTCCTCCCTTTTAAATTTTAAAAAATGTTTTTAAAGAAATGGACGAATATCAATTTAATCCCCTAGGTCCAAAAAGTCTCACGTTTCAACAGTAAATTATTAATTTCACCAACACCCCGTGGATATCTAATTCAATTCCTACATATGATAAGGTAGAGACCGAATGTCTAAAAGTAGCAAAGTGCTGAGCTACCAGACTTTTGAAATCTTTCAAAATCTTTTGATTTCTGATAGCACAATGATGTTCAGAAATGTGGGGTTTTAAAGGTCTACTATTTTTACCCACATAACAGAGACCACAAGGACAACACAATAAATCACATTGGCAGTTTTGCACGATAGTTATCTTAGGAAAAAAAAAAAATCATTGAGCATGTTTTTGCCGGTGAAGTGCGTGCTTTTGTCCTGATTTTAACATTGATGTGATGTCATTTCACAATGCATTAACTAATATTAACAGATACAACTTTTGATTGTACTAGTATTAGCATTAGTATGTATTAGTAAATGTAGAGTATAGTCATTCTGTAAATCATCACAAAATGCCTTTTAAAAAAATATTACATTCGTTAAAGGAATACACTCCACCAGCCAAGTTTAGGAGAAGCTTTGGAATTAATTTCCTTGTCACCTGAAAAATATATTTCTGTCTACTGGCATATTTCCTGAGGGAATCAGTATAAATTCCTTCAAAAATTCACTTTAGGTCCACAAATGCAAATTCCACCCCTTCTAAAAATTTATTTGATGCCTTTCAGAGTGATTTTGCTCCGGCTGAATAATCCTGTCCTCCAGTAAGTATTTGTTATATATATAAAAAAAAAATTCTTTCAGCCCATTTATGTCACAGAAACTCCTTTGCGGCTTGTACTGCCACTAAAGCATCATTAAAAGAAAACTCAGTCTAACAGCATGTCAAGGCCGTATCATCACTCCCTTGCTCCATTGAATAAGAAGTAGATTGTCAAAACTCTGCTATGAGTCATTATTTTGTCTCATGAATGTTTATATGAGGAATTTAGAGTTTACATGAGTTTTAGAAGATTACAAAGGCCACGGCAGGCAAGGTGAGCAGCCAGAAGGTTGAGAATGAATCCCTATAAATCATTATCTGTGAAAAACACATTGGGGTTTTCCTTTCCTAAGGGAGTTCTTCAAAGAGAAACCTTTTCAACTGAGCACAGGCATACATTCAGGAGGCAGAGCGCTCTGGAGTGTATCTTTGAGAAAGAAAAAGCTTGTTATGTCAGCCTTGCCTCGGTAACTTCAGCAGACAAGCGTACATCAAAGACTGCAAATGCTCAATTACTGAGGAAACACTGAGAGTTAAAACTTACATCCACAAACTGTTTAAATTTCCGTGAAGGTTCTATATGGGAACCAGACATTTTTCTACAGCAGGTAGGTGTAGGTATAAAATAATATGTTACCAGAGGGTAGTATTGTGAAATAATCCAAATATTGTGCATAATGGGAAAGCTCTCCATTCCAACCTGCAGTGAAATATTCGTTACACCCTACTGTGTGACAGTTTCTTTACTCTGAAAACCGTTCTGACAATAAATATTCCCATTGCGCACACTTCAGAGTGTGTGTTTTTTATGTTTGAGACACAAACAGTTGTTTGTACATCAAACCGACTGCTAACATTATTGAGGTAGGCCTATGAGAAGTATACAAACAATTATAAGTGTTCTTTTTCATAGAGTTTAAGCCAAATATCAGCAATAATATCTATAATTGCTTTTCCACCATCATGCCAAACATTTACCTTTGCTGACTTGGTGCCGCTGTGTAGAAATTCTGCACTTTATCAACCAAAAGTTGTCGAATTGGACATCTTGGTGAAGCGTCTCAAGAGTGCCGAGATACAGTCCAATAGAACTGAACTGTTTGCACGTTCCAGGTGCTGACAGACAGTCTGTTCTTATAGGGATAGTTCACCCAAAAATGAAAATTCTGTCTTAATTACTCACCCTCATGTTGTTCCTCATCCGTAAGACATTCGTTAAGCTTCAAAACACAAATGAAGATATTTTTAATGAAGTTTCTGACCCATAGAGATCCAATGCAATTACCAGTTTCAAGGTCCAGAAAGATAGTGAAGACATCATTAAAATAATCCATGTGACTCCAATGGTTTTACCTCTACCTTGGTTTTTATTAAGCAAAAAAAAAAACATAATTTACCACTTTATTTACAAAATAATATTATTCAAAGAGTGTTCACACAATAATGTCAGCTCTCACATGAGCACAACACACATACGTTGTGATCCTCTCATGAACGTGCGTTACAGATCAATATTCTCGTAAATAAAGAGATAAATTATGTGTTTTAAACAAAAAACCACTGGAGTCACATGGAGTACTTTGATGATGTCTTTCCTATCGTTCAGGACCTTGAATGTGTAAGTTGCATTGGATCTCTATGGAGGGACAGAAAGCTCTCAGATTAAAAATATCTTCATTTGTGTTCTGAAGATGAACGAAAGTCGTGGAACCACACGAAGGTGAGTATTTAATGGCAGAATTTCCATTTTTAGGTGAACTAACCCTTTAATTTGTTTTACCTTTTCTGAAAGTTACATTAGCACGTCAGTAAGTGGCGCTAAATGGTCTTTATGAAGGGGACATTCAGTGGCCCTGTCCCAAATGGAACCCTAAGCCCTTGTGACTGCTGGGTAGACGTCTGCTGCAGAGTATGTGCATCGAGGGCGCATACTGGCGCTCCTGAGCACCCTTCTGAAACTTAAAATGATAAATGGGACACCCTACAGTCTTGTGGACTTAATGGACACGTGCAAATGGAAGCCATTGTTTTGATTTTTTTGTTATTTCACTAAGGGCTTCAGAAAAATGTTTTAAATCATTTATGAATATAATCGTCCAACTGATTGGCTCAAAAACATTGATTCGTTCAGGAACAAACCACCACAACAGATGGTTAATTCGTTTGGTACTACTTTCATTGGTTAAACAAAAATAAACAAAGTAGCTTGTAATTATGCTATTATCTCTAAAATGTAAGTTATTCAATAGTAATTTCTTCTTTAATAAACCGATACTGCCGATCATCTCAGAGCAGCCAAAGAGAAAATGGCTCTCATTCAAGTTGGTACTGGAGGATTTGAAACTGAGTTCCTCTTATCTTCACATGAGGAAAATCCAGCTGATCAGATGAGGCAGATGAACAGATAGTTGTCTTGGATGAAACGAGGGAATAACTGACTTCATTTATTATGCAAATCAAACTCCATCTAAAGACACCACTCAGAACCACTAATGCACTTATTATGTTTGTTGTGCTATTAATTACCCGTTTTAGACGTCATGTTGAGGGTTTTAGAATCTCAAGAATCCACAAGCAGTTTTTTCCTTCTTTTGCTCTTCATGTCAAGCTGATGCGTTTTGATGCTTCCAGCAGAAAAAGATCAAACTAATTCTTCAGAGAGTTGGAAACACAAGTCAAAATATTGTTTCTACCTTAAGTGAAGATCAATGTAATAAAACCGTTCGTCTCCCCTCAGTTTACAGAGACGAGACTGATGTCTTATAAAAAGTTATTGGGCCGTGTCTCTACTTGAGGGTAAGACTCATTCTCAGTTTATCAGGACTGAGGAGTCAGTTGGGATGGACATTTCTCATTTCTGACAGCAGCAGACGCTCCACACCGCTGCATCTTCTCTTCTCAGCGACCTCAGGTCACTCGCCACACACGCAGACGGAGAAAAGCTGTTCAAAAACAGCCTCAAAGTCACAGAAATCATTCGTGTCACGTGTGTGAGGATGTGTAAGCCAGTGTCAGCACCGATATGATCTTGACTGATCTGGGTAATATTTCTCTCATCAGTGCTGTGAGGCAGAGCAGGTCACTCAGTGTCCGTCTGCACATCTTGTTTTATTTCATATCGCCGATGTGACATTTCCAGACCGTTGCTTATACGTTCGTCTTAATGAAATATCGATTGCTGTTGTCACATCATGGATATTAAAAACTTAATCCGCATCATAACTCACTCAAAGAAATGAAGGATGAAAGCGCACCATTTATACAGTAATCGTTTAAGAAGTAGCAGCTACTGAGGCAAATGAAAAGGCTTAGAGAGTGTTTATTCTGTTCATATTTCTTCTTTTCTTGCTTGACGAGACCAAAGTCCCTCTTAATAAGACACGTGTTGCTTATAGTGTGTAGCTGTCAGAGCACAGGTGAACTGTCATGTGCTTACTGAAGCATTTCTTTCCTCCAAATGAAGCTCCTTCACTGCAAATGGCATTTTTTCCAAATGGCAAGTATGTAACTGTGTGTGTTTATGTTTCTGCATGTCTTCTTGTCATCTTACATAGAGCTGCATGAAGCACCTTGGATTTCAGTTAAGGGTCTCAGCAGCTTCAGGAGGGAACGGGAATGAAGTGTGTCTTGAGCTCTGGGATGTTCAATGAATGCATGAAACAAATCAGACTTTATCTGTTGGTAATTGGATTCTTCACTGACCCCACCACACTGAACATCACACTGAACATAATGGACAATGTTTCTTTTCTACAAATATGCTTGAAAAAGAAGGTTTTTCAAGGAGGAAATGGCCCTAAATGTGTCCAGGCAGCAGCATGTGCTGTGAGTAAATGGTGCGTAAATGTCAGTGTAAAAGGGGTTGGAGTGCTGGGGGGGAATATGGGCAGCTTCATGTTGAGATTGATCATTTTAAAGCTGTATTTTATTAAATAAGGGCCGGATAATTGAGTATTCCAGGAAGGGAAAACGGGAAGAGCCGTTTGAGAAATGATGGTTGGCTGCTGATGTCTGTTTGGTTTTAATGGGAACACTTTAGCGGGCTGGAGCAGATCCAGCAGCTGTGCTCCTGAAATTCTGCCAGGGTGAAATTTAAAAACCAATGTTTCCACAATAGGAGATTCAGAACAAACTAAGGAAAAGTTCTCCTCCATGCGCTGACTTCATGGCGACCCTGACCTCACCTGGATCTGCAGGAGGAGGTCAAAAAATCTGTAAGTCCCTGTTTGTTTTAATGCTCTTGTTTTCTGAATGAAGAGTTTGATGAGCTGATTATTATAGACAATTATAATGTGTGCCATCAAATTCAGAATAATTGTAATCTCTGACAGTTTCAAAGAACATTTACTGTCTTTGCACAGTCTTTTCTGTCATGCAGCCTTTAATGTGGTATCCCACAGCAAAAGCTTCCTTGCATTACTGATGAACAGGGATTCGTGAATGAATGTTGGTGTATGAACAAGAGCCCAGAGACACTCTGACATCTTCCTGTGAGAAGCTGCTCTCTTTAATTGTGTCATTTCTCTCTGAAATACTAGAGAATTGAATGGGGAACTGCAACAAAAACTCATCATTTTGTTTTTTTAAAAAAGTGACAATTCCTGGCTTGTTAAAGAAAATAATTTGTTAGATGAAACAATACATCTCAAGATTCACTCAATCTGACACACACTCAAAAAAATATTTCTGTCTAAACATAAGTTTTATGTAATTTAATTACATAGCAATTTTCCATCCATTTGGATTACATAGTTTTAACATAAACAAACTTATAAACTTAATGTGATTCATATTTGTCAGTCATACGTAAATGAAATAGGTAAGATTTATGTAATAGTTCACAGAAAAATGCCCAGGTTAATTAACACTGTTTAGTGGTCATGTGTGTGCACACTACTGAGTTAAAGTACCATTGAAGCATTAATGATGAACACCTGCTGTTAACAAGCAGAATCAGTGAAGGACAGAGAAATACAAGAACTACAAATGAAATCAACTGAAGATAAAAGACATTTAATCTCTCACTATTCATATACTCAACTATTACATAAATCTTACCTATTTCATTTACATATGACTGACAAATGTGAATCACATTAAGTTTATTAGTTTGTTTATGTTAAAACTATGTAATCCAAATGGATGGAAAATTGCTATGTAATTAAATTACATAAAACTAATGTTTAGACTGAAATATTTTTTTGAGTGCATCAAGTACACATCAAGTACTTGAGTAAAAGTTAGCTTTAATAAAAGTACTACATTAATAAAATATTACTCCAGTAAAAGTATAATAATCATATTTTTAGCAGTCAGATTATTCTATGTAGCCAATATGCCCACATTTATTTTATTACCAAAACATTAAGCTTCAGTATATTAAAATATCAATTTAAGTAACTGAAAATTATTTGTGTAGCTAAATATGTGGCTAAAAAGAACACAATTATGTATAGATGTTCACAAATAGCTGACAGTCATGACCTACTGTGAGATTTTGTAATGAGGGAGACAGCAGGATGAGATCCAAATGCAGGCTTTATTTTAAAAGAGTGGTCACACAGGCATAGGTCATGGAACAGCAAACGGGAATGTCAGAGGATGATCAGAGTCGTAATCGGTATCCAGGCAGAGATCTCAGGGTAGGCAGCAAATATCACAGTCCAATAAACAAAGCGGTAATCCACGGGCAGACAGGGAATAATCAAACACGGTTGAATCAAACAGGCGGGAACGGGAACGGGAACGGGAACGGGAAAACAAGACAGGGAACAATGCTCAGAAGTGACAACAAAAGTATATCAAACCTCACGTTGACTGTGTGTGTGTGTGAGTGGTGCTTAAATAGTGACAGATAATGTGCTGCAGCTGGCTGTGGTAATCAGTGACAGGGTACAAGGCTTCTGGGAGATGTAGTGCGCATGTGAAAGTGAATGTGTGCTAATGGATTGTGGGAAGTGAAGTCCATTGGTGAGTGAGTGTGCATGTGAACAATCCAAGCTGAAGTGCCCTCTTGTGGTTGTAATGGGCACTTCAGCTGATGATCATTACAGATTTCAATACTAAAATGAAATATTAGTAGGTTAACTTACTTTTTGTGCCATAGATGTTGCATCGAAAACAGTCTTGAATCAGTTCGATTCACAAAGGAATCGCTCAGTGTGATTCATAAACCGATTTATCTGGTTAATCGGACATCTCTTTAAAGTCACCATGAACTCAAAATCGACAAATCTTGCTTTGTTTTTTTTCATGAAAGACTGCAGTAGGACTATGGGCCTAAATGTTTTATTCATGTGCCCTCAGAATCTTTATTCAAAATAAATTCCCCTCCATCTTACAACAACATCTCTTCTCTAATGATGTGTTTACTGGCGAAAGAGCGAGACAAGAAATGTAAAGATGTAAAATTGGGTGCCATGCAAAATGTAAGAGAGTAACTGCATTACTCATCACAAATGTATTCATCATATTTATCATCATTTATTTATTCAAGAATGTAGTCAAGTAGAGAGTAAAAGTTGCTAATATCTTTGATACTCAGTAAAACTACAAATTTGTCATAAAGATACTTCAGTACAGTAACAAATTACATTTACTGAAATATTTTTGCACCACTGAGCGGGACAACCTGTCACTCACATGACATCACAGCAGCAGAAAACCACAACAATTCAATTTTTTCTTGTAAAAGTTATTTTGATTTTGCAATATGTCACTTCTGTTTCATGCCAACTTTAATAAAAGGTATAAAACTCAGATGAATGATGGACATACACTGAAAAAATGGTGTAGGATTTACCTTGAAACAATCTTCACTTAAAAATTCCAAGTAAATTTCACAAATAATTGAATTAAATATGAAATATTGTATTAAAAATAATGATTTTTTTTTGTAAAGTTTTATTTACAACGTTGAAAAATCTTTTTTTACAGAATGTTTGATATTAATTCATGTTAAATTCAAAATTAATTATATTTAATACCCATTAAATTTTATTAATTCAAATAAAAGACAATTATCACCACGTTTAATGCAGTATCACATAAAAAAAAAACTTTTGGCAGACACTCAGAAACTATTTCCTGGAGGCTAATGTTTATTCTGGACCTGTTATAATCAGGATCTTATACTTTCATGTTGATTATCAACATTTCATTTCATGTTTAAGACATGATGTTACTGAAGAAATATAATAGACATGTAATGTACACATATAAAATACTTTTTTCAGCCAGATGCTGTAGTTACAACATCTACCAGTAGGGTTAGCTGCTAACTAAGCCATGCTAACCAGCCTTCATTCCAAAAAACTGAGCAATGCTGAAAGAGCCTCAGAGCCGAAGTGTTTACACTCCTTGGGCGATTCTTATCCGAACAAGATCTAGTGTTAAGTTGACTCACCTTTTAATATTTATTTATCTATCTTGTTTTTCTGCTTTTATGCTGGTTGCACTGAAATAGCCAAATATTGTTTATACATAAACACTGCACACATTGCATGTGTTAGATAAATATCTTAACTCCCAGTATTCCCAGGACACTTCATTGTCAGTTGCCGATGTCCTGTCAGAGATTATATTTCAAAAACAAGGCAACCTGTACACACAAGACCATGGAAACACACACAGGTACAATCAGGAACAGAATGTGTAAACAGAAACTGGGCCAAGAGGCTCATGACTGAGCAATAAAAGTATATTAACAGACAAATATTTAGAGAAATATTTTACAGACACTTTTGGTTTGGCAAATAGAGATGGTAAAGCATCACTTAGTGTTGTTATTGTTAATTAAAACACAGCTAAAATGAAATTAAATATTAAAATTAACCAGAGATGTTGGCTTGGCAACTGACTGAAATAAGTAAGATGTAGCTAAGAACTAAAAGTACAACAAAACAAAATTCTTACAAAAATAAAATAAAAAGCACATTACATAAAGCACATAAAATAACAACAACACTACATGGATGAGGAGATTCCCCCTTCCATATGTAAAAAAGCGCTTTGAGTACCCAGAAAAGCGCTATATAAATGTAAGGAATTATTATTATTATTATTATTATTATTATTATTACATCACAACAAAAAATCAAAAGGTAATTAAAAATATTAATACCACAAATAATACTAAAATCACACTGGCATAGTGTCTGAACCCATTCTACTTATATATGTTCATATGGTCAGTTTTTATAGGCAGCACAGATAAAAAAAAAATAAATAAAAAAAAAGCATTAACATATACGTAAAGAATTTATACTTTTTTTATTTCATTTGCAATAATAATAAATTCAATTTCTTTTTAATTTCGACTGAGAAATAAGCTTTGTATTCATTTAATATTGGCTTGGTTTATATAAAGCTCACTTTATACAGTGCACTTGGAAGTTCTTTGAAACAATTCCCTAGATATACTAGGAATCTATGATAGCCTGGGAATACCCTCTGGGGATGAAAAACTGCTGATGAGCTGAAACCATGTAGTTTTACCAGTTGTAAAATGCAAAAGGAGGGTTCCAAAGGCAGGAGGAGACACACTATATTCTTATTTTGCCATTGACTTGAAACCTCTTAGCAGAATACGTACCTCTCATTTTCGGCAGCATGAGGCAGCGAACAGTGGTGATGTATGTGGAGATCGGTTGCTTTGTGTCTTGTCTGTGTGGCTGGATTTTGATCTGTTCCACTCTGGCCACTGAGTACTGGGTCGTCTCAGAAAGTGCCTCTGTCGTTCTCAGCGCCGGGGATTACTATTCCAACCTCTGGATGGACTGTGTCTCAGACGCCACAGGAGTATCTGACTGCAAATACTTCCCTTCCATGATGGACCTGTCTGGTGAGGAAAACAGAGACATTATTTCATGACTTCATGTATTTTGCAGAAATATTAATAGCATATCATTGTGTGGTTAGTTTTCCTCCATGTGTGCAGGGCTCTGGCTGTGGTCTCTGTGATCTTTGGTTTCTGGGGGGCTGTGCTTGCCCTCATCGGGATGAAATGTACCAAAATCGGAGGCTCTGAGCTCGCCAACGCCAGGGTTACATTCGCAGCAGCATTGACGTACATGGCATCTGGTAAAAAAATTATTTTGCTTATATTTTCACAGCTTAAATCAATGAATTTTAACTGACGAATTGCTGTTTCTGTTTTGCAGGATTCTGTGGTATGATAGTCTACTCCTGGTGGGGAGATAAAGTGCGTTCAGAATTTGTGGATCCGTATTTCTTAGAAACAAAGTATGTAATTATGACTTTTATGTTGGTCATATTACTGTATGTATAAGTTCAAAAATGGTTATTAAGTAGATGTAGACGTGATTGATGTAAAATATGTCATTATAGGGGTCATATATTGAGATGTCAAAATTCTTTGGTTTTTTGGACCATGAATAAATACTGTAACTTTCAGAACTCAAAACTTTCTCCCCAGTCCAAAAATACCATTTATTGAAATGAAGCTGTCAGATAGATAGATAGATAGATAGATAGATAGATAGATAGATAGATAGATAGATAGATAGATAGATAGATAGATAGATAGATAGATAGATAGATAGATAGATAGATAGATAGATAGATAGATAGATAGATAGATAGATAGAGGGATAGATAGATAGATAGATAGATAGATTGATTGATTGATTTAAAAAGTAAAAGCAATGCAAAAGAAAACACTTTAAGTCTAAGATTTTAAGTGGTGTTCATACAGTAATTTGCAGTGACAAAGCAACCAGTGAAATGAGCAACAGTGACTGTTGCCAATCCAATTAAGTGACTGTAAAACTGTTTTTATACTGTAAAAAAATTTTAATATGTTGTTTTAGTGCAATTTGTTATTTTAAAAATGTATATGATTTAAAGAATTAACAATTAATTATGCCCCTTAACTTGAACAACTTTTAACTTGACAGCATTTCAACACTGTGGTACTCATTGCGCAAGATGCTGAAAAGACACCAAGACATGATGCAATAGCCAAAAACATCAGACTGCGTGTCTTGATAGACCAAAAAGAACAAAAATATCACAGATAGAATGCAAAACAATCTCATTTGTAAACAGAACTTTAACTTACCTGTGAAAAAAATGACAAACTCAATTGCAAAAAAGATTGTTGTGAATCATAGACTTATGTTCAATGAAATGGAAATTTAATTCAACAATTTAATTTAATTAATTTCATTTCATTAAAAACAACTTGGAATTTTTTCAATGATTGATTCTTAATCATCTGTGGGACTAAAATGAAATGTTAAAAATGAAATATGGTCCTTTAAAATAAGCGACTTTTATTTCTCAGGTTTGAGCTCGGTGCCGCTCTCTTCGTTGGTTGGGGAGGTTCGTGTCTGGTTATATGTGGAAGTGCAGTCATGTGCTATTTCTCTGGGAAAGAGTCATTCCCCAAAAGGTTTGGCCCATCACACTACAGACATCCAAAAACAAACAAAATAATATATAAAAAAAAACCTTTAAATCGCAGTTGAATATGTGGTTGAATTAATACATTTTTTCTTCCACTCAGTTTGAATAAACAACCCAGAAAACCCCCAACCTACATGACAGCACGTACCAGACGGACGTACATGGTGCCGGGCTCGTCCAGACCCACAACAGTCGCCATCCCTCCTTCACACCAATCATACATTGAGAGCAGAGGAAGTAGAGAGAGTAGAGGAACACAGGAAAGCCAGTCATCGACTGTCAGACCCACCTGGCCTCCTATAGACTCAGCTGTGTAACCCAATGTTTAAAGAAACAGTAACACAATGGTAATAAAAAGGTTCAATATGGTAGCAGCCATGTACCACATTTTTACAACATTAATCTTAATTTATTAACATGTTCTTTCCTAAAACATTAACTGATGTTAATTATATACCTTTAAATGTAAAATGTATTAGCATACGTAAAAATGAACATTATATATTAAAAAAATGCAGTATTAATCATTGCTATTTCATTGCAGCAACTATAATGCTAATGTACAGAATGTTTCTGTAAAGTGTTACCAAAGAAAAAATGAGAAACATCTGGGAATTATTGAGTGTCTCTAATGCTAATATTTTTTTCCCCCTCAAATCCACCATTTGTGGACGATATGGCAAAAACAAAGAGGAATCTTGAAAAAGTCAATTTAATAAATAAATATTTTACACATTAGACCAGAGCTTCTCAAACTTAAGAGGGGTAAGGCCCCCCAAAAACATTGCAAAAGCTCCACGACCCCGCCGTTAAAAAATATATACTGGCATTTACCTACAAATACATTTATTAACAAGTTTGTAAGAATTTACTGTGAATTATGAGAACTATGATGTAAACATTCTTTACAAATATATTTAAATCCATAACATTAACCTTACATACTTTCAAAAAAATCAAATTTTAGAACAATTGGGATATTTTAATTATTTTAATATATTGATTTGGACTAGCTACGGCCCCCCTGCAATACCGCTATGACCCACCGGGGGGTTGCGGCCCACAGTTTGGGAAGCACTGCATTAGACAAATCTTGTCCTTTGAGGCTATATATTTTTTTATTTTTGAGAGACATTTATTTACTATTATTATCTATTTAAAAAAATGAGGCAATTATTGGCTCGGTATGGAGTCATCATCATTAAAGGGACAGTTCACCCAAAAATGAAAACTCTGTCATCATTTATTCCTCCTTAAGTTATTCCTCCAAACCTGTATAAATTTCTTTGTTTTGCTGTACACAAAGGAAGATATTTGGAAGAATGTTTGTAACCAAGCATCCTTTGTGTACAGCAAAACAAAGAAATTTGTACCGGTTTGGAACAACTTGAGGAGGAATACCCTTTAAGTACCTACTGCTTCATAATTTTACAAAGAATGTAAATGTTTCAGATGAGAAAATGAACATTGCTTTGCAGTGCATTATTACCGAATGGTGTCTAAAAATAATCTATTTGTTTCCAAGCATATAACATCAAGCAGTATTCTCATTATTTCATGATTCAGGTCTATTAAGACTAAAAGCTTTTGGAGCTATATTGAAAATGTAGATGCTATTTTCACCCCATGCAGTTCAAATAACAGCATGCACTATTTGCTTTAGGCAGTTCAGTATTCTATTCTACGCACCCTAGTGTAAATCGCAGTATCTCTGCATTGCACTGTTAATCCCTCAATTAGCTAGGCCTATAGAAACAGGCTTCACCAGACTAATGGGGAGCATTGTAAAGGAACATTTAATGAAGCTTAATCAAATGACAAATAACAGAAATGATCATTTTTAACTCCCTGGTAATGTTCTTCAAAAAAGCACTGTCCAATAAATACCACTGGATGGCGTCACTCACCTTCATTATTTTATTTGTTGAATCGGCAACGTTTTAATAAATGGTATCCTGACTATATGAACATAGATTTAGGGTTAAACTGTTTTGACTAGGTATATAAGCATGATGGATATTTTATATTAAGGAACATGATGTAGTCAAAATACATAAGGGAAAGGAGCTGGAACATTCTTGTTCATTCCTGTTATGCTCTATACTTATTATATTATATAATATATTATATATAATAATATTTTATATATATTAAGTATTATTTATTTTATTTATATCAGGTAGCCTATATATCTTAATATAATGGAGGAAATATTAATCTCAAACCTTTATTTTCTATGTTGTTTTGTCTCACTTAAACACTCCATAGTGTTTGATAAAACTACAGAAAACAAGCATATTATTAAAATTTCCAAAGATTTAAATTTTCAAACGCAAACTTTAGATCATTATTTCTTTTCTGTGAGGTTCCATCCTGTCATGAGTTGAATTCTGTTTTATTTCCATTCGGTAAGGAACCGTGTTTCCTTTATTTAAATTTCCCGTTATTATGTAAAAAATCGTGCGTAGATTAATTAAGTGCCTGAGCATTTTTCTGAATTTCTGGTATACACAGGGCTGGGTAGATTACTTTTAAAATGTATTTCACAACAGATTACAAAATACATGCTTTAAAAAGTCATTTGTAACGTATTTCGTTACATTACTCAAGTTTAGTAACTTAATCTAAATACTTTAGAATACTTTGGAATACTAATAAGTGTGGAACAAACACAAAAAAGGTATTACAAGTTTTTATCTCACAATTCTGACTTTTTCCCTCGGAATTGTGTGATATAAAGTTGCAATTGTCAGTCCCACGCTGGCAGGAATTGAAGGTGGGGATTGTGAATGAACAGCACTCTCTCCAACTTCGATACCATGACTAAAGTGCCCTTGAGCAAGGCACCTAACCCCTAATTGCTCCCCGGGTGCTGGAGCAATAGCTGCCCACTGCTCCGGGTGTGTGTTCACTGTGTGTGTGTGTGTGTGTGTGTGTGTGTGCACTTGGATGGGTTAAATGCAGAGAACCAATTTCGAGTAAGGGTCACCATACTTGACAATACGTCACCACTTAACTTAACTAACTTAACTTAAAGTCAGAATTATGAGATATAAACTGACAATATGAGAAAAGTCTGAATTATGAAATATAAACTCACATGCTAAATTCACAATTGCAAGAAAAAAAGTTAGTATTGCAAGTTTATATCTCCTTTATAAATTGCAATTGTGAGTTTAAATCTCGCAATTCTGAGAAAAAGAAGTCAGAATTGTGAAATGCAAACTCACAATTGTGAGGGGAAAAAACCCAAAGAAGTTGACGAGTGAATAATATTTAATATAATAATATAATGATAATATATATGATAATATATAATATAATAATATATATATATATATATATATATATATATATATATATATATATATATATATATATATATATATATATATATAATGACTCACAAACAACTATCACAAAACATGAAAACAGATCATCCAGGTCATGACAGGACAGTTAAGCTGACAGTTAGGCAATTTTTTTTATATAAATTCAGTCATTTTGTCTTGTTCAGGACAGAACTAAATAAAAATAACAGAATTTTTATGATCCCTCTTAAAAGTTTTAAAATGTTAACTAATGAAACTTAACTCCGCTTTTTCAGACTGTCAGAGAATCACCAATTGCTGTTTAAATGACATTGAAATTCAAAGTATTCGCTTTGGTAATCTAAAATACTTTTCAGAAGTAACTGTAATCTGATTACCACCCATTTAAAATATAACTGTAATGAAATACAGTAACTCAAATTTTGTATTTTAAATACGTAAAACTTAGTTACTGCCCAACCCTGAGTAATAACATAGTATAAAAGAAAAACCCGCAGTAGTTTTGTCTGGATGTTCCCTGTGGGACTCCTTCAAATCTTCGCCCGCCCTTCCCCCTCCTCGAGCCCCAGAGATGAGATGAGGCTCGCGCCAGGAATGTGCTGTGACGTCACGGCTCTGCGGATCACTTTTGGGGGAATCATTTTGTTGGGCTCGTGTTAAAGTTTACCTCAACTGTGTAGCGTTTGTTTGATTCACGGCGCTGAGGTAAAGCGTGTTTTCGGATGGGCAGGTTTTGACGTACTTCTACATGGACATTTTGCTAAAACTTCTTCGTCGAGAGGTAAGAGCCGTTGCATCTGTGCTTCCCGTTACTCAGCGGCCGATGGTGAGTCGCCAAAACTCTTTGGTTTGCTGTGGAAAATGGCTGAAGACGAAGTTGATGTTATATTCATGCGTCTTTTTGTTTGTTTTTTGGATTAAAACTTTAAAAAAGTCTTCTGGTTCGGCCATTCTCTCTTTTGCTCGGTCCCCCTTTTGTTCTTAACTGAGCTTGTCCCAACTTGAGATGTTTTGAAGGGGCAGTAATCTGAGAAGAAGGCTGTTGAAGTAACAGAAAAATGCTCGATGTTTCTGGGTAAATCAAGAACATATCCAGGTCACTTTATCAAACCAAAAGAGTAAATAAATAAACATGTATTTTTCATAAAGGCAAACATATTTAGGAGCATTGTGACATTATTTTCGTGACATTTAAAGTACAAGTAATGAATAAAAATACAAAAATATTGTGTATTGCGAAAGGTATTTCCTTTAGTGGCTTTATTTTATGCTTAAACGGTGTCATTAAAAATAAATAAATAAACAGGTTTAATTTACTTTGAGGTAAATTTAATGCAAACATAATCTATTTAACTATTTTTAAATAGTCTTCAAGCTTAATCTCACACTCTAAAAAATGCGCACCTGGTATGTGATTGTTTTTGGGTTAATGAATATTTGAAATAAACTATAATCTGTTCGTTTGTGGTATCGTTGTCTTGACTGACAAAATAAACAGGAAAACCCCCAAAAGACCTTTAACGTGCACGTGCTCTTTCCTCTCTGTTCTCGAGCAGTGTGCTGTGCAAAGTGGGACGCGCGTTCTTGTTTCCATAGAAACGCACAGGACGCGCTGATACTGCTGTGCCGCGCGCCGCTCTGATCATTCATCAAGACTTCACAAAAACCGCAAGATGGTAAGGAGACAACAGACACCACGAAGCAGCAAAATAAGGTGGAATTTATTATATATATCGACGATTTAATCCTTTTTTCCCGCATGTAATGCACGCTGATATAGTCATGTGGAGCTGTGTTGTTGCTGTTAGCTGGTGACGCTTAGCTTGCAGTGGTGGAATCGATTAGGAATGTTTTTTTTTATGTGTGACCTTGAGAAACAGGCTTGTTTATGAATTAAATGTTATGTAGCTGGAATTCGTTTCTCCTTTCTTGTCATTTTCACCTCGCTCTTTGTTTCCCCTACAGCCATTTTATGACAACGTTTACTACCCGTACCCGTCAGATCCCCCGGGAACTCATTCCTCAGCAGGGATCCCGTCTCTACTGAGCTCTCCACAGAGTCAGCCCTCATCCGGCAGCCAGAGCAGACCAGCCGTATCCACCATGTCCGGACCTCTTACTTCATCGGGGGCCGCCACCAGCACCAGCATTCCCCCTTCCTTCAAGTTCAGAGCCCGACGTGAGAGCGTGGATTGGCGTCGGATCAATGCCGTGGATGTGGACAGAGTGGCCTGTGAATTGGATTTCAACACGTTACAGGAGCACATCACGGCAGTGACGTTCTGCAACGTGGAGGGCGAGCGCTGCCACCGCTGTCAGAGCCCTGTGGACCCGGCCCTGATCAAGCTCTTCCGGTTGGCCCAGCTCACCGTGGAGTACCTGCTTCACTCCCAGGATTGCCTCAGCGCCAGTCTGCAGGCGGCTGAGGAGAGGCTGCTGATGGAGGCGCGGGAAAGGGAGCAGCTCGTCGCCCAGCTGCAGAAAAAAAGCCAGGATGCCAAGACATTAAAGGAGGAACTGAAGCAGAGGAAGAAGATCATAGCCTCTCAGCAAGCCATGTTCAGCGCAGGGATCGGTGCCAATTACCACAAGGTCTGTACAGCCCCATGGTGGAGTGTGAATGTGTGTATTAGCATTTTCATCGTCGCTGTCGCCTCCCCCCCCAAGGCCAGGCTCTGTTCCACCCCAGTCTCACAATTCACTGTCCCCAGGGAATTTAACGTGTGCTTTTCTCACTGTTTGATGGCGTGAAGGAGCTGAATCTCATTTCGTATACTACTCTCCTATCAGTGTTGTTATTGTAGACTAAAATTATTAAAAATTATTTATTAGTTGAAATGCTTAAATAATATAAAATATAAACATTACTTGAAAAACTGAAATGGAAATTAGACAGTAGAAGTGATCAAATGACTAAGACGGAAATAAATGTAAATGAAAGTGCTGTTAAATTGATTAATTTCATCTAACATAATATATATATATATATATATATATATATATATATGTATGTGTGTGTGTATTAATCGCATTTAATATGTTATGTCTTTTATGTTAGATGCGATTAATAGATTTGACAGCACTAAAATTAAATAAAATAAATAGAAAATAAATAGAAAAATCAAAAATGTTCAAAAATTATAAAAAATGACTAAGACAAACTACAATTAAAAACTAAAAATGATAGAAATAATGGCTAATTAAAAATATAAACAAATACTATAATAGTTTATGAATAATACAAAAATAGTACTAAAATAACACTGTCAGAGAATTAGTGTGTATCAATTTATGGAAATTAATACTACCTGGATAGTGTTTTTACATTTACAACAGCTAAAAATGTCTGTCTGCATGTGTATTTAACAGTTGTCCAAGACCCCGTTTACACCAGTTTGTTTTCATTATATGAAGGTGTTTTAAATTGAAAATGATCCTCGTCAACACAGTGTACATAGCTTTCCACAGTGTTTTGGAAATGGTCTCCATCTACACTACACGACCAAAAACGCATGTCACGTGACCGTCTTTGAAACGCCTCTTGGGCAAGTGCAGCTCTTATCTGTTTGAATGCGGAAACATCAAATTCTCCAAAACTGTTCACCAAAGATTTTGATTAAATTTCAAATTTGAAATCACCAATGAAATCTGACTACAGCTGTCTCATTAATTTTGTTTCTAAATGCTCGAATCAAGACAAAAAACATTTTTCACGTTGGATCAAGCTAATGCGCATGCGCAGTCCTAAGTGTCTATGGGAAGTTCGCTTCTGACTATTTCTATAGCTTCTAATGACCACAGCAGTGAAGCGATGACTTAGATTTAGAAGGCGGGACTTATTCAGCCATATTGCTCATTGCACTTTCTCCCATTCATAATAAAACAAGTGCACCGTCTTCTTATATATAAAGTCTTTGGTATAACTGCACAATGGCTGCTAAAAATGACAACAGAGCCAGCAAAGATTGCAGTTCAATCTCCTTGTTATTATTTACAAGGTCATCAAGGATACGCAATCGTTTTGGTCTCCATTCTGGTCTGTTTACACTGAAACACAACCCCTGTGTTTTCAAACTAAAACGAACTTCAAAAGTTTTCTCATAGGTTTTCAAAAGCCTGTTTTCGAGGGTCGAAAATACCAGAGTAGTGTAAAGCCATGGATTCCCATTAATTAGCTTGAAAAGTACAGTTTTCATATCCAGTAGATGTATGTGAATTAGTTGTTGTCAACACTTTTAAGTCCATAATCGGGACAAGCAGGCCGGGACAGGATTAGCTAATCACCAGATGCTGTGTTTTTTGGACACGGCATTCAGGATTTGGCGAATAGAGCAGATGGTGTCAGCCGGTGGCGATGACTTGTATTCCACTTATAATAGAGCCTTAAGTGAAGGAAACAAATCAAAGCGCCCCTCCCCCATCATCCCCTCCCACTCATCTCTTCACTGAAACAAACCTGCATACTACATTACTTTTAGAAAATCCTCTGATGCATGCTTCAATCTTTGTCTCATGGCTATATCAGATGTTTGCTCATTTGTAATCATGTAACTTTCATTCCTGATTGTGGCCAGCTGTTGCCAAGGCGACACCTGGTGTTTCATGTGGTTGCTAGGCGAAGCACAGGCGTCTTACAGCAGCAGGATCGAAATGAAAGTGCTGCTCATGGTTCACTGTTTATTTCAGGATCATGAAGTGATTGCATCTGAGAGTAGTGAAGTGGTTACCAAAATGTAGATGAATCTGTCATATTTCACCCCAAAATAAAATAAAAATTAGAAGTGACCTATTTTTAGTTAATATTGTTTTGCATTGTGATAGTATCATTTTTTTTCATTTGATTGCTGTATTACAGTATATATATATATATATATATATATATATATATATATATATATATAAAATAAATGTCTAATTATTTTATATATTACAGTAATGAGAATAAAATGTTTTTTCATCATTTCATTATGCTATGAGATTTAAGGTGGGAAATTTAATAAAATAAAAAACAATTTATTAATTTTTAAGTTGAATTATTTTTAATTTAAAATTAATGTCAAAATGAAAAAAAATATTTATAAATAAATTTCTTATTTTACATTGGGATTGTCATTGACAGTTATCATTCAAGTTAAGTCCATTTCCCCCCAAATTTTCATTACTATAATGTAAAAATAAGTTGTTCTCATTACTGTAATATAACTGTATAATAATCAGTTGAGCTGCACAACTAATGGTTAAAAGATTGCAATCTCGATTCAAACACTCAATTTTATCTCTAAATAATAAGAACAATTTGGCTATGTCTATTAAACCTTAAATTTTTAAACGAATCTCTTGAATAATAAATTTTTTGACAAAGACATACAATTACATTGTTACACCAGTAGTTGGCGACAAGTGACACTTTCATCCAGTAATTAAACAAGTGAAGTCTTAATGAGTGAGGCATTGAATCATTCATTCAAGTTGATTTAAAAAAAAATCATTCAAATTAATTAAATGTTTTTAAATTGACTGCAGCAATGACATGTTATTTTGTTTAGTTGTCTATTCGAAATCATTGGAGAATCGTGACAAAAAAAAAATCACACATATATATATATATATATATATATATATATATATATATATATGATTCTCAATTTATCCTGAATCATGCAGCGCTGATGCATTAATCAAAATCAGAATAAATACAAACCATTACAATGAATACTACCATAATATACTTACAATTATGATAAGTACATTTTTTTCCCCGCACAACAGTATGCAACTGGAGGATAGTGGGTCATAAAATAATGCCAAAAAATCTTGAAAAAACGTAAAATAAAGCCTTAATTTTCTCTTTGCAAAATATATTTTTTCTTTGGCTTTGGGCTGAAATGGGACATTTTTGTGAGGTTCCTCTGGTTCTGTAATACAAAACGTGCTGAGGCTGCAGATTTACCCCAAATGATTCCCTGTTTGCCTGGGTCCTAAAAACATAATTACATTTCACAGTTGATTTGGGAAGCTATGTTAGTGGAGAAATGTAATTATGTCACACAGTGGGTGTTTTAAGGAGACAATCTTATTGCAGAAAAAAAATGCAAACCCAGAGCATGTGTTTTTGATGGGTATCAGTGGCAGTGTGTTTAAATTTGAATGAGAGTACCAGACGGGTGTTTTGGCTGCTAAATGTGGTGTGTGATGTGCAGTGTTGGGGATTTTCCGCATATCCGTGAATTGGAGCGAGAGGTAGAGCGGGGATAAGATGTAACATCAACCCTGCACCACCCGGTGTTTCCATGGCAACGCGCCCACATTGTCTCTTGGTATCATTCCTGAGTGGAGTGCGAGTGACAGCTGTGTTGAGCTGCTCTGGCACCTGCTCGTCACCTGAGCAGGGCTCGTGTTCACGCTGACCTTAAGCAATGATTCTCCCGGGCAAATTTGCTTCTTTCACGCTTAGCTTGATTGTCATTAAAGAAATTAGATAATCCAAAAATAAAAATTCTGCCTTCATTTACTCACCCTCACATTGTTCCAAACCCACATGCCTTTCTTTTTGCAATAGAACACCAAAGGATAAGCAAGTCATTTAAGAGAAAGTAATCAGTATTTGTCCACAGATTTCATGTCATGTAAATCAATAAAGCCCCTGATCTTGTTTTGTTTTTTCAGTGCCAACATTGTGAGAAAGCCTTCATGAATGCCTCTTTCCTGCAAAGTCACATGCAACGCAGACATCCTACGGAGTTTGACATCAGTGAGTGACAATCTGTGTTGTTTAGTGTACTTTTAAAAAGAGTACATTTACAGAATTAATATACTCTAAAAGAACACATTTGTTCAAAATGAATATAATGTTTTCAGACACAATACTGCACGGTAATAGCAATTCAGTAAAAATGTATTATGAAGTTTAAATGTACATGAAATTTAATCAGCTAAAAGCTCAGTTATATTATATCCCACTCCCACCTGAAACTTTTTCACATTTTGCCCCGTAGGAAGAGGTCTACACGGATTTTTCAGTCCCGGTTCCGTTAGAATCTGTCTTGTTCCGGAGTCTATAGGTTAATTTTTCTAGTTTACACACACACAATGCCTAAAATCTCCATCGACAGACTTGTGCGTGCTGTTATTATTAGATAATTATTAGTGCTGTCAAATCAATCAATCACGATAAATCACATCTAACATAAAAGTTTGTGTTCACATAATATATGTGTGTGTATATATATTATTATGTATATTATATGTGTATATGTTTGTGTCTGTGTGTGTGTGAATATATACATATGCGCACACGCATATATATATTTTTATGTTAGATGCGATTAATCCCGATTAATCGATTTGAAAGCTCTAATAATTATATTTTGCGGGAGCCCACGAGTCATTTCTTTCTCCTGCTTCCCGCACGCAAACAGTGTCAGTATTTTTTGATCAGTTTCAAAACTTGTCCCACGCCTTACTCTGTTGTATCAGGTTCTGTGGTCGTGCAGACCTCCCATTTTAAGTTTCAAGTTGAAGTTTAATGCAACTAAGCACACTTCTTTTTCACAAGGGTGATTCAGGCATCTGATGTTTTCCAGAACTGATCACAGATAATCACAAAAAAATTCAGACCGTGAGGTTACAAGATGAGATCAACAAACTACAAGAGCAGTTGACCCTGGTCACGTCCCAAATGGAGACACAGCAGAAAGACTATACTGCTAAACAGGTTAGAGAAGACAAAAGAGACGCTTTGTATTAATAGAATATTTTGTTATTTATAATAAGTATTTCATTCTTTCTTTTTTTCCAGGAGAAAGAGCTCATTCAAAGACAGGAGGAGTTTAAGCAACAACTGGAAATATGGAAGGAGGATGAGAAAATGCGGATGAACAGCAAAATAGAAGAAATCAAGCAAGCTTGTCAACGGGACATGGATTCAATGCATCAAAAGAACAGAAATCTAGAAAACGTATGTTTTTATTTCAGACAAAGCTTATTGGTCATCATTTTCTCAACCTCGTGTTGTTCCAAATTAATATAATGTAATATAATATAACTTTGCAGGATTTAAAACAACAGTAATAAGGGTAAAATACAATAATGATCAAATAATGTGAAAAAGTTGATATAATGTGATATTACATTAGTATTTTTACTTTTTTCTCATTAGGACTTGCTAAAATTGCAGCAGAAAAATATGCAGGAAAGCATGCAGTCGGTATTGACACAGCCCAGTACATCAGCCAGCAATGAACACTGGCAGGAAGTTGTTAAACTTCAACAAAAACTCCACAAACAAGTAAGAGATGCAAAATTCAGATGATTTGGAATGAATATTGCTGTAGTTTTACAGTTGACACTTATTTTTCTTTACTCAGGAGGTGAAGTGGACAGGGAAAATGCAAAAAATAAAGGAGGACCATGACAGTGAAAAAAGTCTGGTAGGTATCACTTGCGTAATGTAGCTTTTTAAATATGGGCATAGCTCCTATGTCCGCATATCCGTTCTGTGTCTCTCTCTGGTCCATCAGCTTCAGGAGGAGCTGTTCAAACTGCACTCTGCTGTGTCAGAAGGCAGGGAGGAATCGCGGAGACAGGTGCAGGAACTGAGCCACAGGCTGCAGGAGCAGCAGCAGATTATTGCCTCCCAAAACAAGCAGGTCAGTACTGTAGCTCAGCACAGGAAGAGGCTCAATTGTTCAGGATATCCTGTATTAGTGCAGAGGCCCACAGTGTAATCTTTAGGTTCGAGCTTAAGGAGTGTACATGTGGGAACACATCCAGACATATGAGCAATTATCATCATGATGATTATGTTGTCAACTTGTCATTATGCAGGTTGTCTTTTCAATGAAACATTTAAATTTAATGTGACAGGGCTCAGATGACGTGTTGCTGGTTTTTTGTTATATCAAATAACACGTGGCTTTGTTTACATGACAGATGAAACAGATCTCGTCAAAGCCGCCAACAATAACAGTACAGCACGAAGGTATATAAATATTATGTTTTTAGACAAATTTAAAAGAACTTTTTAATATATCAGAGCTGAATTTACTTTCTAATTTTAATCTATGTCGATTTTTGTTTCAGTGGTTGCTGCACCGCCTCCAGAGACTAAAGCTAAAGTGGTGGTCAGTGGTAAGTCCCTGCATAACATATTGTTCAGATAAGCATAATCTCACCTGCAACTATCAATGGTATTGCACTTTGAAATGTCAGGCTTTTGAAGCAGAGGTTTTACATTTATTATTTATTAGGATCTACATTTATACATTTATTTATTGTTTATTGTCACAGTGACATCGCATCATGCTATATTTTTAACATTAAATGCACAATATGTAAGAATTTTCATGCATTAATCGTTATTTTTATTGCCAATGTGTGAAGAAACCTAAAAAAACTAAGAAACAAGACCTTCCCCGACCTAGGTTGTCTATGAAAGCATGCTGACTGATTTTTATGTGAAGGAGTCAGGAGATTTTTGCCAAGAAAATCAAAAGGATGTGATGATTATTCTATTCAATGGCACATGAAATTAATGTTTATGTTCAGGATAAGGCAGAAAAAGCTATTCTTTACTCTACTGCTAATGTGTGATGCAAGGAAAAAATATTAATTTCATTCTTTACTTCTAAGCGAAGAATGAAAAAGAGCTCCGCTGTAATTATTTTGGGTCATTGAATCCCACTCAGTCTCTTTCACGTTTTGTGTGCACGAGTGCGAGCAAGAAGTTGCTGGCTGCAGTTCACTTAACAGCCACCGGTGATGCCAATAACAAGGGTTTCTGAATCCTACATATAGCCCCTTTAAAATTTTTTATGATTGGATCTGGATTTGTTTGTTCATCATTTCACTGTCAGTGATTTCACAAACTTGATGTGTCATGACTAGTTAGGACAAGGTGTCAGACATAACGCTATACTACCGTTCAAAACTTTGGGATTGGCAAGATTTGTTAGTGTTTTTGAAAGAAATCTCTAATGCTCATCAAACCTGCATTAATTTGATCAAAAATACAGTAAAAATACTAATATTGTGAAATATTATTACAATTTAAAGAAACTGTTTTATATTTTAAGATTTAATTCCTGTGGTGGCAAAGCCGAATTTTCATCAGTGTCACATGATCCTTCAGAAATCATTCTAATATGCTGATTTGGTGGTCAAGAAACATTTCTTATTGTTATCAATGTGGAAACAGTTTTGCTGCTTAATTTTAGTGGAAACTGAGATACAATTTTTTCAGGATGCTTTGATGAATAGAAAGTTCAAAAGTTTTACAAAAATCTTGCTGACCCCAAAACTGCTAAAGTTTAACTGTTGCTGCATCCCAGTTAACCTACTTATACCATGCCTTAAAAGTATGTACTGTTTTTGTGAAGAAAAAGTACATACTTTTGAGTATGTAGCAAGTTTTTGGGCTTATTACTTCATCATAATTGCTTTTTTAAAAGACCGCTCTGTCGCTTGGTTATGCGCATCCTGTCACCATCTAAACTTCCCTGTCAATCATCTGTCACAGTGAAAATCCTCCACATTCATTCTCCACATTTAATTTCCTACTATTTCGGAGAGAAATGTAGGAGCACATTGATCTGCCAGTCGTGGGTCTTTAATGTGGAGAACTCAGTAGAACTTTATTTTACAGTCCTGTTCCCCGTGAACATACTATGTACTTATTACAGAAATTATAATAACAGGGTAATAACTAGTTACTAACCCTGAACCTACACCTAAACCTAACTTTAACCCCTGTAGTTGCCTTATATTACTCAGTATTTTAATAGTCAACTACACTGTAAATACATGTAAGGACATGTACTGTAAAATAAAGTGCAACCGAGAACTCTTCTTACGTGTTTGCATAATGATGCATTTTAAAAGTTAATGACCAAATATTTCTTTATAAAAGTTCACAATACTTTTGCAGATGAAATATTACATGGATAACATTGAATAAATATATTTTTGTCAGGTTAGATAGATAATGATTATTAATCACTCAAACAACTTTATCTAAACCTCTCTACTCTCGCATATCTGCCATGTTTGTAGTTTTTAACACTTTATTCGTGTTTGTAGTTCTAATCTAATCAATTATGCAGTGGGGATGTGGGTAGTTTTAGCCGTTGGAGTGTGCATGGATCTGCACTTTGGATTCTAACTAGAAGAATTCTCATTTCTACATACTATGATTTGAGACACTAATTTTGAATACTATTTAGGATGAACAGTATGCAAATTGAATGCAGCATGTGTCTTTTTGGTGGACACTAGCATATAGATGTCTTCAAAGCTAATGTATTAACATTAATAATTAATGCATTAACAGCCTCAATTTTGATTTAATGGAGTCAGTGTGGGTAATATCAGTGCAAAATGAGATGTTTAGGCTAAGGGTTAGATTTGAATATGCCTCAGTCCTTCCGTAACCCCTGCACTCTTCTCTGACCTCTTTGCACTGTCCTATTAGAGCAGTCCAACTCAGTCCATAAACTGGATCCTATAGTGGAGCTGTCTGAGGAGGATAAAGGTAAAGCGGTAGTGATTGAGTGTAGTCGTCTGTAGCATGCTCGCATCCTGTCTGCATGGATCTGTCGCTTTGGTCTGCGTGTTCAGTCTGAGCTTGTGTCACCAGCAAACTAAAGGCATGAGCTGGAAGATCTCCTTAGTAAACACAAGTTACAGCATGCGTGTAATCACTGGTCAGCTCAGAGCATGAGAAAGGAAATGTTATTGTGGAGCTGCAGGAAATGAACATATGTTTTAAATGTTTGGTGTTCTCTGTTGTTTATGGGTTTGAAAAATATAAAAGAGACATTGTACAAGTGCAGTGGCATTTCTAGTTCTTTCTTTTTTTCATTTGTGCATATTGTCATTTTTTTGCATTTTTCTTCTTTAGTAATATAACTAGTAAATTAATAGTAGTAAAATAATTATACTTTTATAAATAAAGAAAAGTCCTATTTGCAGCTAATATTAACATCTAAAATGGTCAGGTGACTAATATTTTTTTAAATAATAAATTTCTACATTTATATACAAAACTATTTAAAAGTTTGTGGTTAGTATGATTTTTATTTTAAATAAATTAATACTTTTATTCAGCAAGGACACATTAAATTGATCAAAAGGGACAGTAAAGACATTTCAAAAGATAGATTTTTAATTCATGCCGTTCTTTTGGACTTTCGGTTCAACAAAGAATACTAAAAAACTGCACAACTGTTTTCAACATTGATAATAAGAAATGTATTTTGAGCAGCAAATCAGCATTTTAGAATGATTTTTGAAGGATCATGTGACACGAAAGACTGGAGTAATAATGCTGAAAATTCAGCTTTGCCATCATAGAAATAAATTATATTTTAAAATATATTACAATAGAAATCAGGGATTTTAAATTGTAATAATAATTCAAAATATTAAAATGTTTTACTGTATTTTTTGATCAAATAAATGCAGCCTTGGTGAGCAGAAGAGACTTCTTTCAAAAACATTAAATTCTTACCAACCTCAAATGTTTGTATGGTAATGTGTATATACATCATTTTAATTTAGTCTCTATGCAACTGCATTATTGCATGATTTCATGCTGTAAGTGATATTTACTATTATTATAATAATTATTAGATAATTTGTGTTATTCCAAGTTAAAAGTGTTTTTTTGTTGTTGTTGTTTTTTTTTTACAATGAGTGGCACCATCTGCCACAGCAATTGTAGAATGACAGAAAATGTATTTCAGGACATGTGCCTTCGAACATGTTACCATGATCATTCATCTTATATTTTCAGATTCCTCTAGCATCTCTGAAAGTCACACGGAGAGCCGGTCGTGGCAGCAGGAAGTGCAGGAGCTGTTGAAGAACCCGGGTTTGAGGAGAGACATGCGTCTGGCCGCTCAGCAGAACCTTGATGATAGAATGCAGAGCTTAGGCATCACGGTAGTGAGTGCCAAACTGTATGAAAAGATGTTTACCTACGATACAGTTGGAGTGTAGTTGAGAAGCCACAGCACTATATAACCTCAATGTCTCCGGTGTTGTTCAGGCAGTCAGTGGTCTCTCTAAAGAGGTGTATAAGAGCACCATGGCCCAGATTATCACTGGTCGTCAGAAGAGACAGGAAGAGGATCCAGCGTATCGGAGGGTGCAGAAGGAGATCAACCATAAACTAGAGCAGAGAGTGAAGGAGAGAAACACGGAGCAGCCAGCCAAGCCCAAACAACATGAACAAGGTCAGGATTTGGCTTTGCAGTTTCAAGGATGAGAACAAGACATTAAAGGTGCAGTAAGTGATAACACTGTTGATATTTGAAATCAACCTAAACAAACACACCCCTCCCTTCATTGCTCCGCCCCCAAAATGCACAAACACGCAGTGCAAGAGTGGATGTCTCTTTATCATAGCTAAGAAAAAATAAAGCGAAGATGACGAGCGAACGGAAAAACAAGGAAAAACAAAACGTTAACATACAGTACACAAGAGTAATGTAATTCACATTACAACTACAGCATATCTTGCTTCTGTGAAACATAGCAAAACCAATGTTACTCACATATGGAGCAGAAACAATTCCACCTTGGCGTCCGATTTCAGGCCTTTCTGCTTAGGTTTCTCTAGTGCTGGAAAGCTTTCCTAATATTAACACGGCTATTAAAGCTCTTGTCTGATGACAACCTTTCTTTTTCCAGTGATATTCCTCTGAGCTTTTCTATTTTGTAATGTCTCTCAGCCATCTCTCTTTCTACAGTCTTTCTTCAAATCTCCCATTTGCTCACTCTCTCTCCTCCCCCATCATTAGTGGACACGCCCACTACTGCTGATTGGTTACAAGTGTGTTGTGGACCGATCCAATTTCAACAGCGTTTCTCAGAAATCGTTTACTGCACCTTTAAATATATTTGTTTTATGTCTATTCCCAATAGGCTTATTATCATTACCTAAAACCAAAACTATTTAAAAAAAAATTCTTTACTTGCAATACAATAAGTTAGCTGAAATCAAATAAAATATAATGAAACTAAAACTTATTTTATTTTATTTAGTTTATTTTATTACATGAAGTACTAAAATAGCAAAAACTAAAACTGAAATAATTTAAACTACAAAACTGCAATTATGACCTTAAAGAGCTGTTTTTACTTTATTTAACCCATAATATTTTTAACCCATAATAATGTATTCTGGTTGATTCAGCAATATTACATAATATTTTTGATTTAAGGCAGTTAATTTAGATATTGTAATTTTTAGGTTAACATTTTGTCAGTGTATAGTATTTGTAATATATATATATATATATATATATATATATATATATATATATATATATATATATATATATATATATATATATATATATATTAGAGCTGGGACAATACATCGAGAAATGATTCTGGATCGATTCTGATATTTTCTGTATGTACTTTTTTGTACCTTCCAATTCCTTACACACCACTTGAACCTTCTATAAAATAATCATTCAAAAAGTTCAAAAAGGTTGAAGTGAATTACAAGAGTGTTTGCAGTGGGGATGTTTGCATTAATCTTGCATCATAAAAGTATTCTGAGGGACAAATACATTCTCAGACTCAGCCGAACGCACAAGCGCTCTTCTTCATGAGCATTTTAGCATGTGGCTAAAAAATAGCCTAGAGCGCCAGCTGCTGTTAAAAACTTAGCTCAGAATCGATTTGGAATGCATTTGAAAATTATCCACAAATCGTGATGCATCGATAGTATTGTCCCAGCCCTAATTTATACAATATAGTATACAAATGATACTAAAATAACATTGATTCCCAAACTAATTTGACATACACTGTTTAATATACGAAAGCAAATATCTAACATTTAGTTCTATGCTGTTTAAAAATTGCAGTGTTTCAACCAACTTTTGTGTGTGCTTTGTATTTTAGTTAATTTTTTGTTTCTCACTTGGATCACTTGTTTCTGTTTCATACATGAGTTTCATTTCAGTTATGATGCAGCTGTTTTCTTGTTCTCTTGCAGTGGTTCAGTCCAGACCCAGATCCAGCAGTTTTCCATCTACAGTAACTCGTGTGGTGTCAGGTCCCGCTCCCAAACAGCTGCACACCCCACAACCAGTCCCACGCAGCAGAGCCAGCGCCCTGCCCAAAACCTCCACACCACTACAGCATCACAGGTGCGGCGAAATTTACGATGGTGTTCATGACAGTGTTAGGGTTTTATCTTCAGATAAATGAAATAAACTCACAATAAAAATAAAAGAAATTAAAATAGACCTTATTTATGTTCTTAATAAAAATCCTTGTCTTATAATGCACTTTATTGTAAGGTTTTTATTGTTTGTTTTTATACTCTGTTAATTGTTTTCTGCCGGCATATCCAATGCTTTGTGTCCAATCATTCCCCAATGTATACAATCAAAGTGTTATTATAGAATTATTAATAGACTAAAATAGTATTTATCAATATTTTGAATTTGTGTTATTTGTTTTTTGTTATTTTATTTTTAGTTATAGTATTTTTTTTTGTTTTTGTCATTTTTTTTTATGTCTTCGTTTTTACAAATTTTTATTTCAGTTTTAGTTTTAGAGTTGTTAGTTATTGTTTGGTAACGAAAAATAAAATAAATGTGCGTTTGTACTTTATTTTATTTTAGTTAATGTTTATTTTGTTCAACATAAATGTTTAATATTTATAGTTTTAATAGTAGTTGAGGATAACACTCACAATCAAGTTTTAATCAGACATTAATCCTGTCACATTACCAGAAGTGAAATGCTTCTCAAATGGTGTTTCCTGTTGACTTTAATTTATTTTGTTTACTGTTCTTGATTTTACTTTTGCTCAAATGATCACTTATTTTATGTTATTGCTCTTTATCAGTATTTTGATAATTAGATGCATGAGCAAATATTAAGTATTATGTCTCGCTTACAGAACCCCTCCCTTCAGCTCTGATGAAGAATCGTCCGAGGAAGAGGAGACATCAGAGGAAGAAGCTCCTCAAACACAGAAAAAATCTGTCCTGGTCAACAGCACCATAGTCAAAGCCCAGACTGCTAAAACACAACAGCGCTCGACCCCTCACACTCCTGCCGTGCGCTCCGCTGCTCCCGTGATCAGCGCGGACAGGACAGAGGTGACCGCCCTGAGCGAGAGCGACAGCGAGTGGACCGACGGCAGCGAGATGAAGGAGATCAACCTCTCACAGCTGCACAAACACACCGACCAGAATGGAAATGTGGAGAAGATTTCTCACAGTAAGACTCACTTCTAATGTCAGTTGTTGTATTGCATGGGAAACAAAAATGTTACAAATTTGTAGTATATTTATATTTTGTTTTTCTGTGTGTGTTTGTGTGTGTGTGTGTGTGTGTGTGCTTTCTGAAGGTAATGTCAAAGCTATTGGCAAAAGCCTTGAAAAACAGCTGGCGACGCGAGGCCCAAAGAAACCAGCAGGGGGCGTTAGTACATTCCTGGAAAAGCCAGCAGTTCTCAAAAATACAAAGCAAGATGCAAAGAAAGACCTAAAGGTAAGATTTACCACTTTAAACAGATACATATGTTAATATTATGATACATTAACATGGCACTGAAATCTACAATAACGGAGAACAGGTTTTTTTTTAAGCATTTTTGCACTTCAGTCAAATAATATACCATTCAAAAGTTTCGATTCAGTAAGAAAATAATACTTTTACTCAGCAAGGATGCATTAAAATTGTCAAAAGTGACAGGAAAGACATTTATAATGTTACGAGAGGTTTATATTTTAAATAAAGGCTGTTTTTTTTGTTCATCAAAGAATCCTGACATGTATCACAGTTTCCACAAAATATTAAATATTAAGCAGCAAAACAATTTAAACATTAATAAAAATAAATGTTTTTTGAGCAGCAAATCAGCATATCAGAATGATTCCTGAAGGATCATGTGACACTGAAGACTGGAGTAATGATGCTGAAAATCACTAGCTTTGATCACAGGAATAAATAATTACATTTTAAAATATATTCAAATATGTTAAATTGTAATAATATTTTAAAATAGGCCAGTTTCACACTTACAGGGGTTTTGGCTTCCAGATTGGCCCATGCTAGGTAAACTTTAAAATTTATATAGGTCATTGATTTATCGCGATGTGCTGAGAAATTCATTGGCTGGGTGCTCCCTTCTCACACAGACCTGATCCGCCAAATTATAATGATAAGCAGGATCTCTCACACCCTGGACACGTATATATGTTTCTGGACATAACTATCATAACCGTCATTTGATATTTCATCTCATTCACTCTGTAAATATTCACCATTAGTTGTACTATTATTGTTGCTTTTGCACATTTCATACTTGGTTTGCTTACTATAGATTAATGCAAATTCTGTGATTAACGTATATTTTATACTATGTGGTTTTGTAAATCAGTTATGTTTTAGTTTAATCATTTTAATCTGTCAGGATTAGTTATGATATATGCTTGAATGCAGGATATAATGTTGTGAGATTAATACATTATATATGTATTTTACTGTATATATATGCAACGATATTATGTTACTAATCCATGTGTATACACAGTATATTATAGATATATATATTTAGTTGCATTTTGCATTTAGTTTATTTATAAATAAATGCTCGTCATATGGTGATCATGGGAGTTACTGAATGAGTGCATATTTCTGTGACACGACAGCAGTGAATTAAAACCACCCGCTGGTAAATTTGAGCCCCGTCTGAGTGGCCGTACAATTGACAAGTACAAATCAATATCTTTGTGGATTATATAACAGCAACTTGAAAAACAGAGACCAGAGAAGGTAAGAGAAATAAGCATATTAATGTAATAACTGCGTTTACACATAAAGTTTACACAGCGGTGACATCATTTCTGATTCTTGTGAAATTGACCTAATTACTGTTTTCCTGTATTTTTGATCAAATATTTACAGCTTTGGTGACTTTTTACAAAAACATTACAAAATCTTACCAATCCCAAAATTGTAAAGGTAGTGTATACACTTGAACTAATATAGAATTCAACTGATTCGTGATCGCAGGTGTGTGTATTTGTTTGTAGCTTCAAATGTGGCCGATCTAATCAGATTCTAGAACTGGAACTTACTCTCAGTTGTTTTAAAGTAGAGAAACCCTAGTATACAATCCTTTAGATAAAAAAGCCATATAATAATCAGTAAATGAAGTAAATGAGTCAGTAAATGAAATGTGAGGGTTATTTTGAGAGGCTACTCACTGCAGAGCTATAACCTCCAGCTTCCCCCTCTCTTGACCTACTGTGGGCATGATGGGTGGAGCTCCATCCCCCAACCACACCCTAACCCTACCCATAACCCTATCTCTCCACCCATTAAACAGGTTAAGCTCCACCTTTGAGCTCTGAGAGCTCTGCAGCGAGCACTAATTGGTTATTTTAGCTGCTGAACATTTACTCTTGCATTTATGAGCTTTGTAATGATTGCTATTCAGGTAGTATAGAAGACAGGTATTGTGACAATACCTCAAAAAGCCATTAGGGACCCTGTACTGGCATGACTATAGCGCGGAACCTAATGTATTATACAGCAGTTTGGATAAGGAGACTATAATTCCCGGAAGATAACTATTTTCTCGCTATTTTTGCATTTCTTACTCACAAAATTAGTTTGTTATATCTCTATACCAGATTTGTAAAGGGTCGTTTTTCTGCCCTCTTGCTTTCAGTACACCGATGAAGATGATGACGATGATGACTGGGATATCTCCTCTTTGGAGGACGTGCCTGCTGTGCCCAAACCCAGCAAATGTCCCGTGCCTGTCATCAGGAAGAGTCTGGACAAGAGTCTGGACACCAGCACTAGTGTGTGGGGCTCATCGACAGGCAAAGGTCAGAAGCCAGGTACATATTATTCCTTGTTAACTAAAAATATTTTCAATAGTTTGATAATAAGAAATCACGGTTGTAAAGGACTTACATCATAAAAACTCAGATTGCTTGCAGAAAGCTATACTGAAGTGCCCACTGAAAAAAATATAAAAATATAAAAACAAAATGGGTCCAACCAAAATAAAAAAAAAATCTTAATTTGTTACAGCCAAATTTAATAGTTTTTCTTCAAATTATATTTATGCTTTGGATCAAAAGTTGAATTTTGCTTTAATATACAATTTTCCAAAAACAAAAAAGATTATTATAAAGACCATACACTGACAAAAAGTGTGTTGGATTTACATGATTTAATCATATATATTGGTTCTATATGTATCAATAAGGTAGCACAAAGATAATTTGTTCCCGTAACTTCAACATCATCGAATTAAGTTATTTTGAAGTGACCAAATCAAGTAGTCTGAAAGTGATTTTATATGGTCGTATAAGTTATAAGTACTAGCTAGTACTAGCTGAAAACCAGTGGTGTAAAATATTTGAGTAAATGTAATTAGTTACTGTACTTGAGTTTCTTATTGGCTACTTTGTAGTTTTACTGAGTATCAGAGATATTGGAAACTTTTACTCTCTACTTGCCTACATTTTTGAACAAGTATGTCTCTTTACTCCTATACATTTGTGACAAGTAATGCAATTACACATTATACAAGTTGACAACTTAACGCTGCTTCAGTTTTGACGCTATGGGGAAGTCAATCCCAACTAAGCCAGGGTGACCAATGCCTGCCCTCCTGCGGTTTATGGTACCAATTTTCACGAACTTAAGCCTATGCACTAAAAATTTTCAGCAAACCAGTGGTGAAATACAACATAGTTCCCAGCAACTAGTATAAAGGCATATGGAAAAGTCCTGAAGCTTCTTTGCTCTATGTTCCGATACTGGGGACCTCAGAACTAGTCTGAGCCATGCTCCAGGACAGTAGATCCCTTGGAGCAGAGCTACCAGTAAACAGACACAGCCTCGGCTAAGTTCATGACCCACATCTAAACGCGATGATACACGGGGCAACTTTTTGAGCAATGTTGCCGAGCAATGTTGCTTGGGCACTTTCCCATTGAGAATGAGCAACAAATTTCTATCTAGATACTTTAGATCGGTCATGGACAATTTTTTGAGATCGCAGTTCCTGCGAGGACTTCAGAAGACGCAATCATCTGGACCAACATGCACATTGCCCAATTCTATATCCTAATTATTGTTAATGTAATTTATTTTCCGGGAGCTCTTTGCTTCCAACTTCAGTTAAACTGCTAACTCTGATTGTAAATTAATTAACTAAATTATGTTATTTGCTAACTGCATTCTTTAAATTGTAATGTTGACATCCATTCTCTGTAAAGCTGCTTTGAAACAATATGTATCGTGAAAAGCGCTATACAAATAAATTTGAATTGAATTGAATTGAATGGAGATCCTCCAATCAGAACGCAAGCAGCCGATCACATGATCCAGAAACTAGGATTTTTTATTATACCAATATAAAAATGCACTTTAAGTAAATTTCTTGGTCTTTTCACTTTTTTCATGTATTGTACTTTCTCATTTAATCCGAAAAGCCATAAATGTTGTTTAGACATTTTCGGACCAAAAAAGAAAATTGTACATTCAGTCCTGCTTCACTTTGCATTCACACTGTCATTTAAGACCAAACTGAAAGATACAAAACAAAAGACCACAGAACTTACCAAACATCAAAAACAATGCTGTGCCCTAAGCTAAGTGCACTTATTATAAATGCATACATGCTGGTATTTTTACCTGCTGAAAACTAAGAGCTTATAAAACGTGCAAAGGAGTCAAAAAAGTGCCAGGAATTCCTCCATCACTAAAATGAAATAGGAAGCCGTTACAGTCCATCATGTCCGCCTTGTGCCAGAATGACAAACGCAAACTCTGGGATCGTAAATGAAAACTTCAGAAGCATAAATGAAAACTCTGGAAACGCATCTGTAAGTACAGATCAGCGAACGAAATAGAGAAAACAATTAGCAGAGCATGCCGTGTATTCAAAGATATTTTATTCAGTTTCAATTTATTTTTTCGTTAGTTTCTTAAAAAGTTATGTTCGTTTTTATTGGCACAAATCTGATTCCATACCTTTTCAGGGGCTCTGTCTGCTTGTTTTTGCGCACATGGAGGCTTGGATGCCAGCTTTCACACTTACTAAAATGAACCACTCCAACTGAGCATTCGCACCAGAGTTTGATTTAATCAAACCAAACCTGCCAATTGTGAACACACCCTTAGTATATTTTCCTGGTGTTAAAAGACATTCGAAGCAGTGATTCACAACCCCTCTCTTATAAGCAGAGACTCTTCAGCTCAACAACTGTTGCTAATCTTCGGGCTGCGATTCTGATTTCTTTCACTGTGTTTTGCAGGCCTCACCGACGCAGGAACCGGCAGCACTCTCAAGAGCAGCTTAGTGACTGTCAGTGACTGGGATGATTCAGATGAGATATAATCACATGCAGCAGAGCAATACCAAAACATTCACAAGCTAATAAACCTTCTAATTGTAATATCCAGTATCTGTTGTAGCTCAGGTTTAGTTTATTCAGGGACAGCAGTGCAAAAACAACCTTTCATTTCTTGAGTTTGATATTGACAGTGTTAAAAATACTTTATATGAAATATAAAGTCCTAAGTACACCTAATGCTAAGGAACATCCTAGGGATGTTGCACTTTAAAATAATTGCCTCATACTTTTTTGATTGTTTATATGCTACATGATTTATTAAATCACTTTTTATAAAACTTCAAAGATTCTTCTTTGCTTTACGCTCATGTTGTGTTCAAATGTCTTGTATTAGAGAAGCTCTTTTACATCGCAAATGTTTCTAGATTATTTCTTTAAACATTGGGTTACACAGCTGAGTCTATGGGGGGCCTTATGGGTCTGACAGTTCTTGAAAACTGGCTTTCCTGTGTTCCTCTACTCTCTCTACTTCCTCTGCTCTCAGTGTATGATTGGTGTGAAGGAGGGATGATGACTGTTGTGGGTCTGGACGAGCCGGGCAGCATGTACGTCCGTCTGGTACGTGCTGACATGTAGGTTGGGGGTTTTCTGGGTTGTTTATTGAACCTGAGTAGCGGGGGGAAAGGGTATCAATTTAACCACATATTCATTGTACTTTAAAAGTATTTTTTCATTATTTTGCTTTTTTCCACGTACCATACATGTATATTGTGTGATGGGCCAGACCTTTTGGGGAATGACTCTTTCCCAGAGAAATAGCACATGACTGCACTTCCACATATAACCAGACACGAACCTCCCCAACCAATGAAGAGAGCGGCACCGAGCTCAAACCTGAGAAATAAAAGTCATATTTTAATGGATTATATCATACTAATTTTTTTTCAATTGGAATGTTAATTTAAGTAATTTTAACGAAATGTAGTATGAAATGAAATAGAATTAATGTCGAATTGCATTTCTATTTCATTGAACATCTATGACTGGCTTACAGTCCACAGCAATCGATTTTACAATTGAGGGTATGCTTACACAACAACAATGTACTAAAAACAGAAAAGCGCTTTATTATTCATGCCATTAGTTGGCGATGTCGCTATGTAAAGAAACACTACAGTCGTGGCCAAAAGTTTTGAGAATTACATAAATATTAGTTTTCACAAAGATTGCTGCTAAACTGCTTTTAGATCTTTGTTTCAGTTGTTTCTGTGATGTACTGAAATATAATTACAAGCACTTCATACGTTTCAAAGGCTTTTATCGACAATTACATGACATTTATGCAAAGAGTCAGTATTTGCAGTGCCACAATATCCTTGCCTGTGAAGCCATTTTTATGCAACGCAATGATGGCTGCACGCGTTTCTTTGCAGGTCACCATGGTTAACAATGGAAGAACAATGATTTCAAGCATCACCCTCCTTTTAACATGTCAAGTCTGCCATTCTAACCCAATCAACCTGACATAATGATCTCCAGCCTTGTGCTTGTCAACATTCTCACCTGAGTTAACAAGACGATTACTGAAATGATCTCAGCAGGTCCTTTAATGACAGCAATGAAATGCAGTGGAAAGGTTTTTTTGGGATTAAGTTAATTTTCATGGCAAAGAAGGACTATGCAATTCATCTGATCACTCTTTATAACATTCTGGAGTATATGCAAATTGCTATTATAAAAACTTAAGCATCAACTTTTCCAATTTCCAATATTTATGTAATTCTCAAAACTTTTGGCCACGGCTGTACACACCCTGAACACATAATACACATGCGCAACGGCACATGACGTCACCGTTTTCAAAAATTGACGTTTTTGTAGTTTACACAGAGATAATAACGGTATAGTTTTCGAAAACTTTTCCTGTTTTCAAAAGTTTGAGTGTTAATAAACAGCCAAAACGCATAAAAAATGTTCCGTTTTTAGTTGAAAATGGTGTGGTGTAAAAAAACCCCCCTAAGTTTTTCAGTTTTTTCAGAGGTAGACTTGAGGCCCATCCACAAATTAGATGGTTTTGTTTTCTGTCTGCAATATTTTTGTTCTTTTTTTGGTCATACAGACTGATGTCTTACATCTATGTGTTGTGCAGTGAGTGCCACACATTTTTAAAATAACTTAAAATGACTCATTGCACTGAAATTACATGTTAAATTGACTGCCATGCTTTTTTTTAAGGTTAAAAAACAGTGTTTTACACAATAACTAAATTGAAATACCAACAGTCACTGGTGCTTATTTCACTAACTGCTTTGTCACTCTACTGTCTTCACACCGCACCGACAGACGGCAACAGACTCTTTGTCGGGTTTTGTCGGACTTGTTGGGGCTTGTTTTCACCGAACGAACATGTTGAATCAGTATGGAGGACCAGGAGTGCCACATAAAAATAAAACGAAGAACTCGAACTGTCTTTAGAGAGTCGGCTCTTCAAATTGAGGCGAAAGCTGATTGGTTGCTCCCACGTCTGTACTGTCCAATGGCATTTTAGAAAAGCATTTGCCAAATTCTTTTTTAAAAAGCCATTTAAAAAGCCATTTAAAAAGAGATTTAAATACGCATTTAAAATGATTTAATAATGTACTATTTATTGTTTTATTAATCTACGTTTTAAAAAATGAATTAAATAAACAACTTTAAATATGTCTATTTATTTATACATTAAAAAAAGATTTTTTAAATTTATTGTTTTATTGGTCTATTAATCTACGTTTTAGAAAATGAATTAAATAAACAACTTTAAATATGTCTATTTATTTGCCCATATAAAAGGGTTTTAATTATATGCATTTTTATGTTTGAATTATTAAATGAATTAATTTATTCTTCGTTTTATTTTTATGTGGCACTCCTGGTCCTCCATAAATCAGTGATTTTTGGGTTGTGGAACATGCATCCATCCATCCAACCAAACAATTGTCTCAAAAGATTTTGATTCCTCATTATATGAGCCCTATAAGCCCTTTAGTTGCCTATATCTTGACTTATTTTACATAAATCACTACTACATCTACTTTTTAAAAATATACTAATCACTTTTAAAGTTATACATACAGTAATATGACCAACATAAAAGTCATAATTACATACTTTGTTTCTAAGAAATACGGATCCACAAATTCTGAACGCACTTTATCTCCCCACCAGGAGTAGACTATCATACCACAGAATCCTGCAAAACAGAAACAGCAATACGTCAGTTAAAATTCATTGATTTAAGCTGTGAAAATATAAGCGAAAGAAGTTTTATACCAGATGCCATGTACGTCAGTGCTGCTGCGAATGTAACCCTGGCGTTGGCGAGCTCAGAGCCTCCGATTTTGGTACATTTCATCCCGATGAGGGCAAGCACAGCCCCCCAGAAACCAAAGATCACAGAGACCACAGCCAGAGCCCTGCACACATGGAGGAAAACTAACCACACAATGATATGCTATTAATTTCACCACACATGAACAGCGTCTTAATATTATATATCACCAAGACTGCATTTATTTGATCAAAACAGCAATACAGTAATATTGTGAAATATTATTACAATTTAAAATAACTTTTCTATTTTAAAATGTATGTTTTTAAAAAGTAAATTATTCCTGTGATGGTAAAGCTGTATTTTCAACATCATTACTCCAGTCACATGATTCTTAAGAAATCATTCTAATATGCAGATATGCTGCTCAAGAAACATTTCTGATTATTAATGCTGAAAACAGTTTTGCTGCTTAATATTTTTGCTGAAAAACATTTAAATAAAAATAAAAGTAAGCTTTTATTTAAAATACAGGAAACACTTTGGAATAAGGTTCATTAATTAAACATTAGTTAATGTATTAACTAACATGAACTAACTATTTGTTAATGTTAGTTTGTTCATGTTAGTTCACAGTGCGTTAACTAATAACAAGATTTTAATAATGTATTAGTAAATGTCGACATTAACAAAGATTAATAAATGCTGTATAAGTGCAGTTCATTATAAGTTCATGTTAACTAATGGAGTTACTAATGAACCTTATTGTAAAGTGTTACCAATATATATATATATATATATATATATATATATATATATATATATATATATATATATATATATACACAGGGCTGGGTAGATTACTTTAAAAATGTATTTCACTACAGATTACAAAATACATGCTTTAAAAAGTCATTTGTAACGTATTTCGTTACATTACCCAAGTTTAGTAACTTAATCTAAATACTTTAGAATACTTTGGAATACTAATAATTATGTAACAGACACAAATAAGGTTTTTATCTCACAAATCTGACTTTTTTCATAGAATTGCATAATATAAAGTTGCAATTCTTATAAAGTTATAAAATCTAAATCATAAGATATAAACTTGCAATAATGAGAAAAGTCATAATTATGAGATATATAAGAAAAGTCAGAATTGCAAGCAAAGAAGTTGAGATATAAACTTGTAATTGCAAGAAAAAAAAGTCAGTATTGCAGGTTTTTATCATGTAATTCTGACTTTATAACTTGCGATTATGAATTTATATCTCCCAATTCTGATTTTATAAAACGCAGTTGTGAGTTTAAATCTTGGATTTTTGAAAAAAAAAAAAAATACAGAATTGTGAGATCCAAACTCGCAATTGCCAGGAAAAAAGTCGAATTGTGAGATAAAAAGTTGCAATTACCGTTTTTACAATTACAAGGGACTCAAACAACTGTCGCAAAACATGAAAACAGTCGTGGATCATCCAGTAATGTTTACATTAATGTTTAAATGACATTAAAATTCAAAGTAATCACTTTGGTAATCTAAAATACTTTTCAGATGTAACTGTAATCTGATTACCACCCATTTAAAATGTAACTGTAATGAACTCAAATTTTATATTTTAAATACGTAAATAAGTTACTTGTATTTCGTTAGTCCCCAACCCTGTATATCCATACATATTACATTTTACCGAGAAGAACCATAAGCTTTTTATTTTATTTTATTTTCTCACCAAATCATGACACCCCCATCATCAGTTAACATAAACTAACAATATTTGTTAACATTAGTTAATGCACTGTGAACTAACATGAACATTTTTATTATGCACCATTAACAAAGTTTAATAAATGCTGTAAAAAATGTATTGCTCATTGTTAGTTCATGTTAGTTAATGCATTAGTTAATTTTAACAAGTGAGACCTAATTGTAAAGTGTTACAGTGATTCCTCACCAGACAGGTCCATCATGGAAGGGTAGTATTTACAGTCAGATACTCCAGTGGTGTCTGAGACACAGTCCATCCAGAGATTGGAATAGTAATTACCGGTGGTCAGAACCACAGAGCTGACCTCCGAGAAGCACCAGTACTCGGTGACCAGGGTGGAACAGATCAAAATCCAGCCACATAAACAGGACAAAAAACAGCCAATCTCCACATACATCACCACTGTTCGCTGCCTCATGCTGCCGACTTCATACGACGGATGAATGGAAGAAAATTGACAAGATCGATGGAAAGAGAGTTCCTGAACTGCTGAGAAGTTTCAAGTCAACATGGAATAAAATTACATGGTGGTGTGTGTCCTTCAAGGACAGCTTCTTCCAGTCTTGGTATCTGAACCCAGTGGCTCCACAATGCTTTTTCGGCATATTACAGCTAAAAACTGGTAAAACTACATGGTTTTACCTCATAAGCAATTTCTCATTCCATGAGGTCTGTCAAATCTCTGAATCTGACAACCAGAGTCACAAGTCCCTGAAAGGACGTCATTTTTGATAAAGGAACCAGTTGAAAGTGCATTCAATAAATTATGGATTAAAATGAACGAGATGAGAAGATTTCATCTGTTTTATTGTCTTTTCAGATAGAAATCTTAAGTCTCATCATTTATAAATGTGAAAGATTTTAAGTTTTCATTCATGTTCACAGTAAAAACAGTATACTAGTGCAGGACCTTTGTGCGTTGCCTTTGAAAGAACATCAGCTAGGTATTCGATACAATATTATCATATGGTGAAGCATATTCTTCTTAAATCAGATATTTATCCTCTATACAGGCTCATATAACATGTAAGGTGGAGTTATGATTGCAGTAGAGCTGCACGAACAGTGAAAGTGATATTGTTTATGTATAAACAACATTCAGCAATGTTAGAAATACTTGCAGAAAAAGTGAAACTGCTTGATTCTGTAGTTTTAGCATTATTTATATACTATTATAGTTTTTATTAAAATTTTGAATTTGTGTTTATTTTTATATTTTCAATTGAAGTTGTAGTTCAGTTGTAGTTTTTTATTTATTTCCAGTAAGTAATTTTAGTGTTTCAGTTTGTTGCCAAAGCAATATTTCTAATTTCTGTACAGTTTAAATTTATTTTCTAATATTTATATTTTATTTCAATTAACAAAAATGTTTTAACAGTTTTATTTTTAATTAATAATGATAATGATAAGACCCATAGAGCTCCCAATACTTGCATTGCAATGGAGAAGAGGAAAAAAGAGATTTAGTTTGACATCTTTAAAATATTTTATTGTCTTCTTGCATTGCTTTATTACATCATTTCCACAAAACATAAAATGAAATTGTGAAGAAAGATAGTTTTGACAAAGCACAAACTATTGTTCCACATTTCACAGTTCATTTTAATTCATGGGCAAAAACTTTTCTCAATGAATGAATGAACCATCAATAAATAATCATTTGCATTTTACATTTTTGCACAAAAAAAATTCCAGGCAGCATATCATTTAACAATTTTCATTTCATATGACAACATTGCATGCATTTAAATCCATGATCTGGAGAGTTCCTTGAGATGTCTATTTACACTGAGTTCATTTGTAGGGGTGCAACTGTTATGAGCTAATAAAGTAAAAATTATCTAGAGAACTATGCTGCAATTCCCTTTCGAAGTGGAACTTTGATTCTGTGTCTTGGTGTTGTATGGGTAACGCCATCAGTGTGACCGGTGTCTGAAGCATGTGTACATACGTGCCAATATTCATTGTCAGACGGCCTCTCTCTTCCTTATTCTCCCCATATTAGGGTCTAAAGTAGAATTGTACACTCCCCTGTGGCTGGTTGCATGATAGGTAGTAGTTATGTTGGAGAGTAAGCAAGGTGTATCCTACTTTTATTTCCACTCTCTCCAATTGTTTATTGAAGTTTTAAGGAGGGTTAAACGCTCCTTCAAGACAAATACCTCCTTACGGTTGAAGCAGAGTGAATGGAATTATGGGAGGCAGTCTTCAAGCAACCTTTCATTTCATTCACCTCACAACTATGGTTGTGTTTGAAGTTGGTATATGCGCTACCCTTAGGATGGGTTGCTTTCTAGGCCTCACCTAGTGTGGAATTTGAATTAGCTGGTCTTGGAAGTGTATTTACTCAAGTCAGTGTATGAGCTTGTTAAAGGACATTTTGGAGTAGGTCGCATATGCGTCCCATTCTCTTCATGGCTGCCTTCCCCAATAATAATCGGGGTATAAATAGAACCTGAGTTCCCCTGCAACGTCAAGAGCCTGATTATTGGATAAATGATTATACGTCCCTTTCTCTCATTTGTCTCCCTTACTGATGACTTTCTATGGTAGGGATTTGTGCTTCCCCCGGGATGGCAATACTAAAGGTGTTAGCTGGGACAGATTAGAGATGGACTGCATCTTAGAAAAACGAGTAGCGGCTCACTCTAATTGCTGGGGTTTTCAGGACCTCACATCCTCTCTTTGGTAGATTGTGCCCTAAGAGGCATACCAGAGAGGCTATGTAGTGTATACCCTGCAACTCTGCTTGGGGTTCTAGGCTGAGGCCTGTCCTGCAGAGACAAGGGAGTAAGGTGCCCTAGCGTTTGTGCGCCCTAGCTTAAGGGATTGGTACCACTATACAAGTCACATAGGATGCATCTTTGGGGTTGATGCTCTTTTGACCTAGACCTGTAGATTGTTGGTATTAGTTCCCAATACGCAGCATCGAAGTTCCACTTCGAAAGGGAGCATCTCTGATTTTGTTTGCAACCTGGTTCCCTGAGAAGAGTATGGAGACGCTGCATTTCATTGCCATACCTTCAGCTTGCCTGCGTGTCTCCTTCAGACAAAAAATTGATGACCTGTTAATTAGGTGCCTTTTTATATGCAGGGCCGCTCCGTCTGCCAGTGAATATTGGCATGAACACATGCTTCAGACACCAGTCACACTGATGGCGTTTCCCATAGTGTCAACATCAAGTCGCAGCGTCTCATTCCCCTTCTCAGGGAACCAGGTTGCATATGCAACCTTAGACGTTTTAACTGGTTAGAAGTCATTTCCAATGTGTTTTTTCCTGAACCAGCGTTTTTTAGATCCAATAATCAAAGCTCAATGTTTCAGAGGTAAGAGTTCTTGATGAAAAGATGTGTCGTGGCTCCAGATGGAGAGGACACTTTCTTGCCGTTTAAATGTGATCTGCTGATCATTGAGGACTGTGAAGATCTCACTGATCGTGAACCTTCTGAGTCTCTTGATTTATCAGAGGGTTTCGATCTTGAGGGACGTCCGGTTCTGGAGGTACGTGTGTTCTTTGATGGAGCATTTGATGTAGCTGATGTTTTAGATTTTGAGGAGAGCTCAGATATTACTGATATGTTGGATTTTCTGGAGAGTTCAGATATGATGGAAATATTTGCTTGAGAGGAACCCAAGGCATTGCTCTTCACAACAGGAATGCTGAGAGCTGGCACACTGAGGAGAAACATTTTATGAAGTATATATGTATATTAAATGAATAGTTCACCCCAAAATTTTAATATCATCTTCCCATAGCTCTTTTTCATACAATGACAATAAGCCATACCAAACCACCATAAAAATCATAAGCATTGTTTGAGGATCTTGCTTGCTGTCTTTACAGAGAGTCATTAGTTTGCTGAAAGCAAAAGTCTACAAAGGAAAGGGTGTGTGGAAAGCCTTTATATGGAGTTGGTTTGGGGCATGTTTTATGCAGATGACTGTCCTCAGGAATGCGGTCGCTCATTCAGAATACTCCAAAAATCATTAACATTAGAACAAGGTTAGTAACAAATTCATGTGCCTACAAATGTGTTAGGCAGAAATCTTTCGTGAGAAGTTCCCCAGTATGATTATTAATGAATGAGACACACTTTTAAAGTAAGATGATAGCTTTTTGTAAAAAACATGTATTATATAGGTTTGGAATATTTGGAAAATAACATATGTCATATGGACTACTTTTACTTTACTTTTATGATGTTTATCTTTTTTTTTCATTATTCTGAAGTTGAACACTTACTTGCTGTATGTCTGAGACCAGATCTTGCAGACTGAAACTAGGAAGAAAATCCCTCCAGTGATCTGAAAAGCACATCCTGACCATCCAAGGAACAATGGAGTTCCCAAGTCAAATCTGAAATATTACCACATTTAAATAAATGAAATACTCTACAAATATAGAAAATTAAATATTGAAAAGATTGTTTTCTTTCACAATTAATTCTGATTCCATCTATTCTGTGTGCACTTGGATGGGGGAAATGCAGAGTACAATTTCCAAATATGGGACACCATACTTGCCCACACATCATGTCACTTTCACTTTCTTTTTTTACTGGTTGATTTTGATTTATGATTTTTTTTTTTTTAAAAGACATACCAAGAACACAAGGATAGATAGAACAGGATCAGGTGCTTCAAATACTTACTCCAATCCATCAAATCTGGGGCTGAAATTCTCTGCAGAAACATGCTGAGCGTAAAGTGCATAACCAGAGGCGGCCAGCACACCTTAGAGAACAGACTCAGTAAAACACATGTGTAAACCTAATTCACGATGGTTCTGCTGTACTTAATGAAGAAATTTACCACTTGTTACATGACAGATGCCTCCTGTGAGCACGGATCGGTTCTTCTCTTTGTCTTTTCCTCCAATGTAAGTGCATTCCATCCCTACAAGATTTAGGATAAAGCCCAGCATTCCGACAGCCATCCCAGACATCAGCAGAGCCCTCACGATCTGAAGGTAACCTGAACATTCAGGACACAAAGAACTTATTATAATACTAACTAACTAACTATCTATCTATCTATCTATCTATCTATCTATCTATCTATCTATCTATCTATCTATCTATCTATCTATCTATCTATCTGTCTGTCTGTCTGTCTATCTGTCTGTCTATGTATCTGTCTGTCTATCTATCTGTCTATCTATCTATCTATCTATCTATCTGTCTGTCTGTCTGTCTATCTATCTGTCTGTCTATCTGTCTGTCTGTATAAATCTATCTGTCTATGTATCTGTCTGTCTATGTATCTATCTATCTGTCTGTCTGTCTATCTATCTGTATAAATCTATCTATCTGTCTGTCTGTCTGTCTGTATAAATCTATCTATCTATCTATCTATCTATCTATCTATCTATCTATCTATCTATCTATCTATCTATCTATCTATCTATCTATCTATCTATCTATCTATCTGTCTGTCTGTCTGTCTGTCTGTCTGTCTGTCTATCTGTCTATCTGTATAAATCTATCTGTCCATCTATCTATCTTTCTATCTGTCTGTCTATCTATCTGTTCTATTAGTCTATCTATCTGTACAAGTTTGCCCACACCATCAAATATATGAGGAAAATAATCTATTTTTTAATATTTTAAATTTGAAGGAAGATCAAAACACTAAACTTGGTTATTTGGCAAAAAAGGCAATCTAAAGCTACAGGTTTTATTTTACCATGCAAAACAATGCATAGAAAAACAAACAACCAAAAAAAGCTCACAGGAAAAACATTGACTACAACATAATCTAATAATAATATTTTGTTGGTTCTCTCTTGTTCTTGCATGTGTTCATAATTTCTTTGTGTGACAGCCTGGCCAAAAATGATATTTGGACATGTTTGCAAATAAAACAACTGACTCCATGCACAATTACACAATATTCTTACAAAATCACAATACTCTAGGTCAGACATCACTTTTGACTACTACTGAATCTATCTATCTGAGAGTTTTAGGGTGTTTTAAACTGTTTAATAAATGAATGCATTTGGTCTCTTTTTTTCATTATAACAATTAAAAGCCTTGTACATGTAGATTTAAAGACTTTAATAATGTCCATACCTTCCACGGACCACAGCACAGGGAAGTCGTAGCAGTTGGATGTGGAAGCGGAGTCCGTGAAGCAGGCTCTCCACAGACTGGACCAGTACCAACCCACTGAAATAATGGAGCTCCCACCTTGCCCTCCGATAGAGGAGATCTTCCAGCCTTCCATGGCCATGGAGCAGGAGACAAAGATCCAGCCCAGTACTGCTAACAGGAAGCCCCAGATCTGCATAGCACGAATCTTCATCTTTGCTCTGGTTCACACTCAGTTTACTCCACTTCCAAGCAGTTTATCTGATCGATCTACCTCACGCTTTGTAGCCTTTCTTTGCTCTCAAACCTTTGTCACTTCCAGCATCTCATTTGCAGTACTGTGTCAGTTTCTGATCCATTAAACTGTTTTCTCCTAAAGATCGCTTAGACTGCTCTATCAGGTCAGTAAACTCACTTCTTTTTTGTGCTGATGTGAATGTTTGACTCTCCATGTTCCCAGGGTCATGTTTTAAAGTTTATGGAGGACCGAAACAATGCTTACCTCGGTTTTCAGCTCATGTTTCATAAATATGAGGACACATCAAATGCAGGCCAGTCAGTTTAAACTCATTATTCATCATTATCTTAATTTATTTTTAACAAACACAGCACCTTGTGAGAAAAGCACTTTAGCACACTTAAAAAAAACACTTGCAAAAAATGTTTGCAGACACTTAATTTCAGTGTGTTTTTGACCCACTGTACATCTTTATATGTAATTTTATAATTACTTCTATTGTCTTTGAAATATTGCTAAAGTAAAATGTTGAATACTGACAAGCAATTATGATAAACTAAATTACACGGTAATGTAATTTCTGTTGAAACATATTTATGTATTTTGTAATGATGAAGCTGCAATTTAGTTTTTTAATCTTGAATAACACACTTCAGTTAAAATTATAATCAAGAACTTTACTTGTGCTTTAGTCGACACATCAAAATAAGTGCATCTTTAAAGCGCCTCAATAGATTATTAAAAGTTAAAATAGAATGATTTATGTACTCAAAGTAAATTGTTTGCAGTAAAATATCTAAAAACCACTAGGCTAGTGTTATATATTTTGTTCAGTTGAGTACTTACAATATCCCAAATTTTTCCAACTCTTTGTAAATCATGAGAAAATTGCTATTTTAACCAAGGCTCCGGGGCGTGTGAAGGAGTCGCCTGTCAATGACGTCATATCCGTGTTACCCTCGGTTTCTGCTTTTATTGCCGTAGAAAGCATGACAACATGGTCTCACGGACAAATGCGGTAATAGTAGTTGTAGCGTCTATCAAGCAACTAGCTTGTTTTGCGCAGTCGTTAAAGACAAGTCCCATAAACCTAAACATCAACCAAATGACCCAAGAAGATTTTGGGACAAGAACGGAAATAAAACGAGGAACAACATCGGTGTGGCGTTTCCTAAATGGAGAGAACTGTGCGACAGACTTCAACTAGACAGCGACGCCGATCTTGCATGTGTTTTAATAGACAGATGAGTAACTATTTGCATATGATGTAAAAAATGGTGAGGTGATGTTCACTACGAATCCTTCAAGGCATGTTATGAACTGTTGGCTGTAATTTAGTTTTATACTGTAGCTTTAGTGAAATACTGTCACTATTGCCAAAACAGCGTATGAGTTGCATTCTTATTTTTTTTAAATGATTAAAAATTTTAGTAATTTTAGCATTTCAACTTTTTCAAAATTTGAGTTTGTTGCCAAGGCACCATTTCTATTTTTCATTCTTAATGTTTATTAAGGACAGTATTATTGCATTTGGTTTGTGATTAGTTTGTTGACATTGTCATACACTTCACCTGACCTGATATTGGAAATTAATACAGTGTTATATATAAATATTAATCAGCCTTTTTGCAAATGATGTGGGTACGTTCAGCTGTACTTTTACTATGATTGTTCTGAACACATAAAACTGCGCAGCGTTATCACACCAATGAATTGGACAAATTAGTATGAAACCTAACTTTACTTGCGGCTAATTCATTATAATGAAATAAAATCATGTCATCAAGCGCAACATTTATAAAACTACTACTTTACCTCATCCATGAACATGATTTCTGATTCATGTCTGATCGATTTAAATCAGCGGTGGAGTTGAAGACGACAGTTCCCATCATTCCACTCTCTTTCACGGCATCATCAAGCTAAGACATTGTTGTAGTTTGGAATGTACGCCCTCTAGTGGCCTAAAACATACATATTGCACCTTTAAAGTAAAACTTTTAATTTGACGTTAAGTGCACTTAATTAAGTCTATTTAAAGGGATTGTTCACCCAAAAATGAAAATTCTTTCATTTACTCACCCTCAAATTGTTTCAACTCTTTAGTTGAACATAGAGTAAATGATATATATATATATATATATATATATATATATATTTTTTTTTTATATATACTACACTACAAGTGCACATTCAATACAATTAAGTGCACTTCTTAGTGGGTGCAAAGGTTAGATGATCTGTTTATAGGTGCCACTCAGGGGCGTTTTCAAAAGGGCCTTTATATTTTCAGAAAATAGCCTCAGGGTTCATAACGTTATTAATTTCATAAAAGTGTGTGTGTGTGTGTGTTTGAGTATGTGCATGTGTGTTCAATAGACTTAATTAACAGTGTTATCAGGTGGAGGGGGGAGGGGGGGTAATATAGTGTCCCAGATTCTGGCGTTTGATGTTGCATTCTGAGCTTTGATCAGGTTTAGAGGGGACTTGCTTGTTCCATCTCCTGGAAAATGTACGAGACCTTCTGAGAATATATAGATCAGTGCTTTCTTCATGGTTTTAACTAATGAAGCCAAGACTGGGATGTTGAATTACGCCTTTGTTTGCTGGAAGAGCTTCAGCCGTTATCTGAATGAGTCTTTAGAAACAGCTTCACCTCTTACTAAGATACATTATCTTAAATGCAAGGGCCTTTGTTGTTATCTAAAATTAGACCATGATGCCCTCTGGTGGCCCATATTGTATTCAATCACTCCTGATGAAGGTCATTGGTCTGTTCTAGTTGTTTATTAGTGGTGTTGCTAAATTTGATATCTGAGCAAATCTTTATAATTATTTCTATTCCTTTCGTTTTTTAGGTAACATTTGGGAGATTCATCAAAAAAATCAGTTATACTATTCAAATGGTATTGGGACGATTTTCTTTAATGTTTTTGAGAAAAACAGCATTTATTTGGTAAAAAAAAATACAGTAAAAACAGAAATATTATTATAATTTGAAGGAATTGTTTTCTATTTCAATATACTTTAAAATGTAATTTATTCGTGTGATGCAAAGCTGAATTTTCAGCAGTCTTTAGTGTCACATGATCCTTCAGAAATCACTCTAATATGTTGATTTGCTGCTCAGTTTCTTATTATCAACGCTAAAAAAGAACAGCATTTACTTGAAATGTCTTGTTCATGTCACTTTTCATCAAATTAATGAATCCTTGATGAATAAAAGTATTACTTTCTTTCAAAAAATAAAAAAATCATACTGACCCCTAACTTTTGAACAGTAGTGTTTATTTAAAATTTTAAAACAGTAATTTCAGTATTTATGTCAAGCACAGTCCAAGACAATTACACGATTATGTCCTTTATTATGTCATAAAATACTTTAAAACCTTCTTACAAAAAGCACAGAGACACTGAACACTTGTTTAAGGAAGAATCTGACAGAACGAGGAGACTCTGCCAACCCGCAGCAGCCCACGGAAGCTCCAGCCACTTGAAAGCTCTAAAAACTGGGGTCAGAGTCTCGAGTTTCCACTGATCAGGAGGTGAAGAGAGACTTCAGGACCGGCGCAATTTCCGAACTGAGACAGCATGTTCCTGTAGTTGGTGGAGCGCAGCTGTTCTCCCCGTCTTCTCTGTCAAAAGTCCCAAGTGAAGAAATCTGGCAATTGTATCACAATGTCAAACTTTCTTGAGATTTCCTATGGCTAATATATGGATTGAAACTGAAAAATGTCTCAATTTATTATCGTTTATAGGTATATCTCATCAAAATAGCCCCTGAAAAAGAAAAATATCTGGATTTACCCATATATAGGATACATATTTATAATAGATGACATTTGCCTCTGTGCAGTCTTCTTGCATCAAATGATGAAAGCAGCCTTAAGATTTCATGTTCTCCATTCAAGGGTTTGTTTGATCGTTGACTTTACACAGTGTATACTTGTTGGCCTTCACTTGTTATCATTTCCAGCTGTACTGAGGATGCTGAAATCAAACGTACGCATTCCTCCCAAACTTCCTGCCAGTGAAGCTCTGGTCTGGTGGATCTTTCTGAGGAGTCTCCGGGTTCTTGCCCATCTTTGTGATCTTGGTTCGTGTTGATATGAAAGATGTGGCACCATTGTAGGAGTATTCCCTGGAGAATGATTTCAAGCCATTAGACCCAGTGTTGTTTTATATATATATATATATATATATATATATATATATATATATATATATATATATATATATATATATATATATATACACATATATATATATATGGTGACAGGAAAGACATGAACAAGTTATTTAAACTACAAATTAAAAAGCTTAAATGAAAAATAGAAATGGTGCCTTGGCAACTAACTCAAATTTTGAAAAAGTTGAAATACTAAAATTACTAAAACCTAATTTAAAAAAAATAAAATTATATAGAAATATAATAATTACTAAATTACAATATAATTACATAGCATTTATTTTAATAAAATATTATTTATTTTAAATAAATATATTTATTGTTTTATTAACTGTACTATACCTTTAAGAAACAATTTGACAATTTAAACTCTTGTTAGCTCTTCTGGTGTTTAAAAATATTTTGAAAATATACTTCAATATTCAATTATTAACATTTTAGGATGATGACAAAAATTCCAAATTAAAAGACCTTTTTTTAAAAATAAAAATTATATATATATAAATTTATATAAATAGAAATATACAATTCTAGGACCCCTCTAAAACAAGTGACACAGTATGTAAGTGGGAAATCTAAGAATCAGACCTGATGCTGAATCCCTCTGTCATGGAAAAGCAAAAGATAAATCCTCCAAGAATGCTGAGAACAGATCCTGCCCAGCCAATGAACAGGGCCGCCCCGAGTTCAAACCTAAATCCAAACAGGCAAAATACTGGTGCTGGTAACAGGCGATGGGATGCATAAAAGAATGTTACGTTGGGATGCTTTTGCTTACTTCTGTTTCACAAATAAGGGGTCAAAAAACTCTGATGTTATCCGGTGTGCGTAGAGAGAACAGGCGGTCATAGAGCAGATTCCTGCAGAGAGGAGAGGTGTATAGTTACAGGATACTCTCATTCTGAAAAGTGGGAATAGCAAATGCTTTAGAAGAGAAAAAAACATGACCTATAAGTGACATTTACCACTGAGAATAAAGTGTAGTCCACATAGACAGGTGATCCTGGCTTTGGTGGTCTCTGATCCTCCTATTTTAGTACACTTCATGCCCACTAGCGCCAGGATAGCTCCAAAAAATCCCAGGCACACAGCTGAGATCATCAGTCCACGACACACCTGGATGTAAGCTGCAGGAACAGGAAAGCAGAAGCGATACATACTTCATGGAAAGATTTGTTATACGATCACTAGGCTGAACAGGAAGGTTTTTTTCTGCTTGACTGGTCGGACCAGTAGATCAGATTTTTGTTTGCTCTATAATATTTTCCCTGGTGCCAACACACACAAAAAATATAGATTACAGTTAACGTATCATTTAAATATATAAATTAACATAATTATTTAGGCTACTTGTGCTTATTTGGTTTTAATACAAATGAAATTCTTCATTTTATTTAATCTGTTCCGATTATTTCTTGATTATCTTTAAATCATTTTTGCGCAAAGCACTTTGAATTTCCATTGTACTTACAAATAAAATGAATACAATTAATAGAATTATTAATTATTAGATTATTATAGGAATAGTTCACCCACAAATCATGCCATAATTTACTCACCCTCATCCTAGGTGTGATCAACCGAGCTCCTGTGGCTCTTCCCAGCTTTGTAATGACATTGAATACTGTGAGTCAGGGTGACCTCTGACCCGACGTATGGCATAGGCATAGCATAAGCTTAGGTGAGAAACTATGTTTGCGTCCACATCAACGAACAATAACGGTCTGTTTATTCTAAGCTCACGCACTGCGGTTTCAAAGTGTGAACATGTTTTTGCTGTTCTTGTTGCATTTACACGGCTTTGACCAGCAGATTTCCTCAGCATGTTGTTTCGTGTGAAAAGCTAGCGTAATCAGTGTAATCTGACAGAATTTAGCTGACAAAGTCAATATAGTGGAATAAAAACAACACTGTTTTTTCACTGCAACAAAGGAAGCAAGACAATGTTGTCAAAACCAGCACTGGGTACCTGAGGTAATTTTATGTTTGCTAGCCACTGTTTTCGACATTCTCCGCAATATCGTCTGCCATTTCAAATGAACAAGCCTTTAGATTAGAATGGATCCTGATTGGTTGTCAATGTTTTCAACGGCTGGAAAAAAATCGTTTCGAAGGTGATCCCAACGATATCATTCCTCTATTCTTTTAATAATAATAATTATTATTAATTATTTAAGAAATAATGTAAAGTTTTATTTACAGAGAAAATCTGGAATAAACACTAAATTTGGATACAATCACCGTAATTAGACAGTGAACTCCAAAACAGTCATAAATTCATAAACTTTCACATACACGGCGAAACATGGCATCATTCTTACAACTTCATCTTACAACACCTCATGTATATGTTATGATCAGTGTTGGGGAAAGTTACTTTTAAAAGTAATGTGTTACAATATTGCGTTATGCCATAAAAAAGTAACTAATAGTGTTAGTTACTTTTTATGGAAAGTAATGCGTTACATTAATTTTGCATTACTTTTTTTCACCTGGGCTGGCATTGTTTGTTTGTTTTTTTAATAACAACAAAAAAGTTCTATTTTTGGCAAATGTAAAGGCCCTTTCAAACCAAAAGTGAAATGAATAAGCTGAAGGAAATGCAAATTCACTCCAGCACAGTAGGGGGCGCAGCTCAAACAAACCATTCAGCTGTGCTGCCATTCTGGATTGCAGAAGAAGAGGATGCAAGAGAAGAAAGTTCAACACTCTTACTTCAGCAATAAAAACTTTTAAAAAATATGATGTTTATCTAAAGTCATCTTTGCTTATTAGTACAGTTGAACTAGATAAAGGTTAATAAAGTGAGATTAAATATATAAAGTATATTTGCTTAAATTTAATATATTTAATTATTGCAGGTTTTTGCAGTATTCTGAGATTGCATTTCACTGTTGTTGTTTTTTTCAGTTTAAGGAAAATTGAATCTGATTTTGTGCAAGTGAGAGGAGTAAATACATGTTCACATTTAGTCTAGAACTACAATAACCATCTCGTTTACACAGCGCATATAAAACCTCTGCACTTACTCCTGATTTCTCTCACCATGGGGAGAGGAGAGCTGTCCCTCAATTAATGGGAAAACAAAGTGACTTAGATATTTTGTTGTAAATTTCAAAGTAATGCATTACTTTACTAGTTACTTAGTAATCTACAAAGTAACTAGTAAAGTAATCTTTAAAGTAATCTCATTATGTAACTCAAGTTACTTGTAAGGTGTTACCCCCAACACTGGTTATATAGTCAACCCCACTACCATTGATGTACACTGAAAATAGGCCATGCACCTTAGCAATCACATAGCAATGTGCTAACAACCACTCAGAACACCTCAGCAAGCATATACAGTGGGGAGAACAAGTATTTGATACACTGCCGATTTTGCAGGTTTGTCCACTTACAAAGCATGTAGAAGTCTGTAATTTTTATCATCGGTACTCTTCAACTGTGAGTGACGGAATCTAAAACAAAAATCACATTGTATGATTTTTAAATAATTAATTTGCAGTTTATTGCAAGACATAAGTTTGATCACCTACCAACCAGTAAGAATTCCGGCTCTCACAGACCTGTTAGTTATTCTTTACGAAGTCCTCCTGTTCTCCACTCATTACCTGTATTAACTGCACCTGTTTGAACTCATTACCTGTATAAAAGACACCTGTCCACACACGCAATCAAACAGACTCCAACCTCTCCACAATGGCCAAGACCAGAGACCAGAGAGCTGTGTAAGGACATCAGGGATAGAATTGTAGGCCTGCACAAGGCTGGAATGGGCTACAGGACAATAGGCAAAAGCAGCTTGGTGAGAAGGCAACAACTGTTGGAGCAATTATTAGAAAATGGAATAAGTTCAAGATGACGGTCAAGCTCCCTCGGTCTGGGGCACCAGGCAAGATCTCACCTCGTGGGGCATCAATGATCATGAGGAAGGTGAGGGATCAGCCCAGAACTACACGGCAGGACCTGGTCAATGACCTGAAGAGAGCTGGGACCACAGTCTCTAAGAGAACCATTAGTAACACACTACACCGTCATGGATTAAAATCCTGCAGCGCACGCAAGGTCCCCCTGCTCAAGCCAGCGCATGTCCAGGCCCGTCTGAAGTTTGCCAATGACAATCTGGATGATCCAGAGAAGGAATGGGAGAAGGTCATGTGGTCTGATGAGACAAAAATAGAGCTTTTTGGTCTAAACTTCACTTGCTGTGTTTGGAGGAAGAAGAAGGATGAGTACAACACCAAGAACACCATCCCAACCGTGAAGCATGAAGGTGGAAACATCATTCTTTGTGGATGCTTTTCTGCAAAGGGGACAGAACGACTGCATCGTATTGAGGGGACGATGGATGGAGCCATGTATCGCGAGATGTTGGCCAACAACCTCCTTCCCTCAGTGAGAGCATTGAAGATGGGTTGTGGCTGGGTTTTCCAGCATGACAACGACCCGAAACTCTCAGCCAGGGCAACTAAGGAGTTGCTCCGTAAGAAGCATCTCAAGGTCCTGGAGTGGCCTAGCCAGTCTGCAGACCTGAACCCAATAGAAAATCTTTGGAGGGAGCTGAAAGTCCGTATTGCCCAGCAACAGCCCCGAAACTTGAAGGATCTGGAGAAGGTCTGTATGGAGGAGTGGGTCAAAATCCCTCCTGCAGTGTGTGCAAAGCTGATCAAGAACTACAGGAAACATATGATCTCTGTAATTGCAAACAAAGGTTTCTGTACCAAATATTTAGTTCTGTTTTTCTGATGTATCAAATACTTATGTCATGCAATAAAATGCTAATTAATTACTTAATCATACAAGGTGATTTTTTTGTTTTAGATTCCGTCACTCACAGTTGAAGAGTACCGATGATAAAAATTACACACTTCTACATGCTTTGTAAGTGGGCAAACCTGCAAAATCGGCAGTGTATCAAATACTTGTTCTCCCCACTGTATAAATGACATGACAATCTCTCAACACATGTAGCATCTTTCATTAAACTCTAGTTAGCTGTCAAAGAGGTCACATCAAAAATATGCAGTTATTAAAAATGCCAATTATGCATTAATAACATTCAAATACATTACCAATTTAACCACATGCTTTTGCACGGCAGCATGAGGTAACAAGCTTTCTGTGAACAAGCGGCCCCTGTTTGTGGCTGTGCCATATAGGCATAATTAAGCTAATGTGTGGTTATAAACACAAATTTTTTATTTGCCTTAGGATACATTCTTGCAGGTTGTAACTGAAGCAGGGAGTCATAAATAGAGTTTGAGACAAGTCAGATCATTTTGTATCTCTTTTTAACTCCACATGGCTAAAATTATTGTATTCTTAAACCAGTGTTAAATGCATTAAGCACAATTATAAGACAATAAACTCTCTGTTCAAATGGTCAAGTGATCGGTTTGGCTTCAGTCTATTTGTGTTGTCGAAGCTTCTGCCAAAACGGCATTAGGGCAATCCAACACCCTTTTTCCGAACAATTAGACATCTGCACTCTCTGGAGGAAGGAAAAGGGACCAACAAATGATCGTGAATTCTCACAAACATTCAGACCAGTCATTCAGACAAGAAGCAAAAAGTCAAACGTTTTAAAGTAAGTAATAAAGTACCATCCAGTGCGAGCATAGAAGGAAAATCCTTGCAGTTGGAGACTCCGGTTGAATCAGTAACGCACGTCTTCCAGAGATTGGACCAAAATGTTGCCGTGGTGATGACTGTCCCATCCACTGACGACACTTTCCAGTAGTCAGTTGGGAGCGTGGAGGAGATCAGAATCCATCCAGATATGGTGAGAAGGAAGGCAATGATCTCTGTTGCCATATTACCCATTTCCCAACGTTCTATTAAAGTTAAATGCAAAGAAAAGTCTGGTCAAGGCAGGAATCCGTACATTCGTAAGGGGTGCTGAGTCTGGACTAAACTGTTAGTTGATGGGTCTCCCCCCCCACCCCCCAAAGCTGCTTTATATTCAGCAGGGAGGGCTCTGGCTACTAACCTTTTCAACAGCTGACCAATAGCCTTTTGTTTTCACATTAACTACCCACAACACCACACACACTCGCATACACACACCCACCCAAACATCACTCTGCAAGAATCATTTTAAGCGAGTCTGCAAAGATGCTGGAGGTCAGGAGGTGAGTACATTAAAGATGAGTGTTATTGGAAGGGCCTGAAAAGCCAATGCTTCCAGCGGATATTGGGGAAAAGTGTTCAGATAAGGGTCTGATGTCTCATTTTGCTTATATCTTTTGGACCAGTGTTATTTTATCTTAAAGGGTTAGTTCACCCAGAAATGAAAATTCTGTCATCATTTACTCACCCTCATGTTGTTCCAACCCCTTAAGACTTTCGTTCATCTTCGGAACACAAATGAAGATCTTTTTGATGAAATCTGAAAGCTTTCTGTCCCTCATTTGACCCTTCACCAGCAGTTTGATTGACAGGCAATCTGACCAATCATAACCCCGAATCCGCCATTTTGTCTGACAAAGCAGTCAGGGGAGTTAGTAGATTAACATTGGTGAACTTGAACTTGAAACATTGTGTGTACTCACGTCTTTCTGCCCTTGAAACAACATTCCTTCTGATGTTCATTCATGTTTATTTGATGCTATAAATGAACTACAGTGAAGAGATGATCGGCCGCTTGAAGGAGCTACAGCGGTCTGTCACGACACATTAAAGAGACACTATACAGTATTTATTAGTTTCATTAGGATTAGATTTATTATCAAAAATGTTTTTATGGTTTGGCTTAACTATAATAACCAAGATTTGGACCAAGGTTGAGGTTCCATTGCCATCTAGAGGTACTGTAAGAATTTGGGTGAATCTTTCATATGAGAATCAAAAATTATTTGTTATATAATCACCAGTTTAATCTTTCATTGCTATTCACGTTTTTGCATTGGTCCCTCAATAATGTTTTTATAATGCACAAAAAAAAAAAAAAAAAAAAAAGAGCGCTTCAAAACTCGTTGAGAGAGAGCATGTAAAATATCCACACTGTCTAGAATTTCAGTCATGCTTCCTGTGTGAAAACCACACCTTGAGCTTAAAATAACAGATCTTCACTTTACTGAAATGTCACCGGTGTTTTACTGCTGTTTGATAAAAAGGTAGTATTTGGCAAGAATATTTAAATGGTAAATGTGTTTATATATGTGAGTTGGAGAGCATGTTTGTGTAACCAGGAGGCTCCAGTTAGCAGAGGTCAAATGGGTCTTCCTGCCTGTTCTCAGCCTCAGATCCTGTTCATGGTTTCCCTCAGTCCCTCAGAGGGAGTTACAAAACATAACCTGACCTGACCAAAACAGTGAGGCTTCTTCAGTCAACAGCTGCTCGGCTCAGCCAAGAACACATAAATTACAATTATGTAATATTTGAAGGTGGTATCAGTTCCATTGACCATTTCATTATCCAAATAACTTATTAGGTCAACAAAACAATAACGTTATCTCAGGAATGTAACGAAACCTCTACAAAATAAATATGCTACAAAAATAACCAAATTAGATTCACAATTAGAAGAAATTGTGAAAAGTCATGTGATTTCAGCAAACAAGGCTTTCTTCCATCATAACTGTTTCAAAAGGCAATATCTGCAGGCAATATGTTTATGTATTAGTCTATACGTTTTTTTTTTTTACCTGACCTCAGATCTGTTTTATTATTTTAAGGCCACATTTATATAATAAAAAAGGAAGAACGTTAGTTAATTGTCTCTTATTGGCCTGAATACCCAAGCCCTCCATGATCGCATAAGAAAACGTAACTACAAACTGACGATTTCAAATAAATTGGTCAAATGTGCTTTGTACAAGAATATACGATGAAAAAAGCAATCATGAAGGTCCTAAACCTAACTGTCAGTGGGGCATAAGTAGATAGTAAAAAAACATACAAATGAGAATACAAATTAGCAAATAATTAGCCAAAATGGAAAATATGTATACAAATTGGCCCTACAAACAGTCAGATTCATCTGCACAGAAGCAGTGTTGAAACAAAGCATAAACAGACATAAAAACAACTTTTTTTTAAAATTCACATTTCTATGTGTTTGCTATGGGATATAGGTAGTAGCAAGTCTCAAAAGACTTGTCTCGCTCTTCAATGCAAGTCTATGACTCTGCTCTATCTATATATTATACTATGTATACACTCACCAGCCAATTTATTAGGTATACTTAACTAGTACCAGGTTGGACCCCTTTTACCTTCAGAATATTTAGGTCCTTGTTGATATGATAGCATCACCAATTGTTGCAGATTTGACGGCTGATGCAAATCTCCTGTTCCAGCACATCCCATTGAGATCTGAGATCCAGCAACCATGTCACTTCAAAGTCACTTAAATGACTTTTCGTCCCCATTCTGATGCTCACTTTGATCTTCAGAAGATCTTCTTGACCATGTCTACATGCCTAAATGCATTGAGTTGCTGCAATGTGATTTGCTGATTAGATATTTTTATTAATGAGCAGTTGAACAGGTGTACCTAATAAAGTGGCCGGTGAGCGTAGATCAGTGACAACAAAAGTAACTAAATCAAATGCAAAATTACTAACAACTTTGTTTCCATTAAACATGTTACAGAGACATTCTCTCTTATGCCCGTGGGGATGGATGACTCAAAACAGCCTGTAATTGTTTTTCAGGTGAGCTGTTGCTGAGTGATACAAGGTCAGCGAGAACGTCAAACAAAATATCTGCTGTCATAGCAACCACATAGATTCCCGTCAGGAGATCCCTGCTCTGAGTCAGATTAAACACATATACCACGTCCAACGTGCAATTACATTGATGTAAATTACATGTGTGTAATTAATCTTGCCATATGAAAAGGAGGAAGGTGGCACTTTAATGATTGCAGGATAATTCAGATGGGGCAGATGGAAGCATGCTGAGTGAGGTATACAATTATTCATCTTCAGGAAGCTTAAAGGTCACAGACCTCGCATCATCATGACGTGATACTATGACTTCTTAGAAAAATGTGAAAGACAAATGAATCACTCAAAACTAGTTTATACTTGCTTTCCAAACAGAGTACCCTGAAGTTAAGATTTACACATGGAAAATGGCAAAATGGTTTACCAGAATGACTTCATTATAGCATTCCCAAGAAAGTTGACTGAACATGACTGTACATGTGTATGTGCAATACACCTCTTACTGTATTTACACCACACAAATTGAAATTATATTCTTCATAAGCCTGAAGAGTATAATTTGCGATGCTCAAATAGAGCTATATCGAGTTCTCTTTCGAGCTTCAACGGACAAAAACACACAAAATTAGGCCAAAATGCCAGTTTTGTCGATTATCCGTACAAGCACAGTCTTAAATGAGTTAAATAAAGTCTTAAATGAACATAGAGAGTTATGAGAAAATAGGATGCAGTCAGAACCGTGTCATGTGGGACAGGTCTTAAAGTGACAGCAGCCTAATAAACCTGCTTCAGTCTGCCTGAAGGGTTAGTTCTCCCAGAAATGAAATTTCTTTCAGTAGGTACTCACCCTAGTGTCATTCCAAACCCATAAGACCTTTGTTCATCTTTGGAACACAAATGAAGATATTTTTGATGAAATCTGAGAGGCTTCTGAACCACACATAGGCAGGAACATCATTGCACCTTTCAAGGCTCACTATTGGCCAGGTCCTGCGTCAGCATCTGTGACGCGCGATCTAGGGGTAAAGGACGCAACATGAAATGAAAGAGTGGAAGCGGGGAATCTTTTGAGGGTTTTAATGAAACCAAACAAAACACAACAATCAAACAAAGAGGGAACTTTTCTTCAGAAGTTCAACTGGCCAAAAAAACAAAACTTTCTTATTTTCTTCTTATTTATTTTTCTAAACGTTCTTATCTTACCTAAACCCTAACCAAAAGAAAATAAAAGTACAAAATATTAACCTAACTTCCCAGCCAAAAACAGAGATCAAAAAGGTTTACAATAAAAAAAAAATGGCATCAAACGCCTTACAAATTAAGGATGAACCACTGAAGTGACATGGACAATTTTAGCGAAGTCTTTACTACTTTTCTGGCCCTTGAAAGGTGCAATGACGTTTCTGCCTATGTGTGGTTCAGAAAGCTTACGAATTTCATCAAAAATATCTTAATTTGTGTTCTGAAGATGAACGAAGGTCTTACGGGCTTGAAATGACATGAGGGTGAGTAATTAATGACAGAAATTGCATTTCTGGGTGAACTAACACTTTAATGTTAATCAAAGTACAAAAGAAAACTGCTCTTAATTGAATAACTTTTGTAGTTTTAATAAAAATGAATCTATATTTTAATCTAAACTATGCAGTGAAGACTGAAGTGTTTGATAACTGCTTTGATTCTGGACATTTCCTACCTGTTAAATCAAATATTTAAAATATACTGTCTTTATGCTGTTTCTACATTAATTTGGATATTAAATGTGAAATGATTAGCAATATAAAAATATATTAAAACTTGTTAGGTGTGATTAATTACAGAAAAATGTGCGATTAGTTAATTTTTTAATCGTTGACAGCACTATTTATAATATAAATTATAGTTATAATTTTCATATGTCACCTACAATAAATCATTTTGCCTGTGAGAACAAGGTTGTTTCAAATAAAAGCAAACAAACAAAAAATAAAGAAATTCAACAGATTCTATTATAACCACAATGCTGTTGATCCATGGGTTTTTGGGGGGGGGGGGGGGGGGGTTGTTTTTTTTGCCAGTTTTACATCAGAAATATGTAATCCCTTACTGGAGCTTGGACTCTGGCGTATAGTTCACATTGTTTAGCAAAGTAATAATGACTCAACAGTTAGGCTTTCTTTTCATTACAGAGCATGGCATGGAAGTCAATCCTTCGGTTCTAGCTCCTCCTTGCAGATTACGTTTGGATGATACTTTGTCTTGGAGGCTATAAGGGCCTCCCTTCTCACGTGTGTGTGTGTGTGTGTGTGTGTGTGTGTGTGGGTGGGTCTGTGTCTGTCAGCATTACCTTTATCAGTGTAGTGGCCACCTGCTCTGTCTCATTGTGGGTCTCTCATCTTCTGTTTATTCAGTGCTTTATCTATATCGGAAATCCAAGAAAGAGAAGCGAGAGAACGTATTGCTCAAAAATGACTGAAATTGATATGATTTGATTACAGTGTTCTTCTCACTGGTCATGATTTGAAATTTAGTGAACAAATCATTCTTTTGAATTCTTTAATGAATCGCTTGACCTTGGTGTGTCAGATAAAATTGTATATCACACTTTTATGGTTCCTACAGACCCCATTTACTGTGATTGTATGGAAAATTATTATTCAAAATGTATCCATTTGTGTTTCACAGAAGAAGAAAAAAGTCATATGGGTTTGGAATGATAACATGAGGATGAGTAAATGATTTTCCTTTTGGAACATTCTATATGTTAAAAATTGAAAAGATCTGTTTTGCGCAACTTTTTGTTTTCCTCTGTTTAGACGCTCTAATTAAAGATGATTGCTTCCAGCACACTGCATGAGTGGCTTGTGTATGCAGAGCTAATAAAGAACAGATGGTAGACACGGAGCCTCCTCGTCCAGTACATACGAAGCACAATCTTCTGCTCTCATGTATCAGAATAGTCGACGAAAATTTGCTTAAAAGAGAAATAAATGTATCCTTCACCCATCCCACCTCACAATAATTTTCTTTCAGTTCGTTTACTGTTCATCTCGAGCTCCTGTCAATCCTCCTCAGAGAAAATCCTACTACGGTAACGGTTTGAGTTATAAATATTAATTACATGACGTTCACTCAGTTGATCTGATTGGCTGCGAAGCCTAACATAGTAAATGAGCGGTGCATATATGAATATTAATTAGGTCACTTGACTCTACACTCAGTGAGGGTTACCAAGCAACGTAGGCATTCTCTAATTATTATTCATGAGATAGGTCTCCATCATAGTAGGATTTGTAATCTTCTCAGATAAGTAGACTTGACCAGTAAAGCGTGTGTGACATATGTAAAACCTCTTGCTTATTAGCTCTCTGAGAGCCAATCAGCGTGACTCAGCTGCTCAGTAAGAGGCGGGGCTTACTCAGCACTCACAGTAGGAAATGAACAGTTTACCTCACTCAGCCAGCAGTTAGACATGTGCGTGTTAAAAAGTTACACAACAGTTTATAAGGTGGATGTCTCTCTCTGATCGTAGGTTATGCGTGCAGGGCCAGCGTTCGGCTGAACTGCAGGGAGGATGGCGATCGATATGGAGCCAATAAACAAAGATGCGAAAAGCAACCCTGCTGCAACCGCTAATCTCTTCTCACAGATTTTCTTCTGGTAAGTCTATACGTTAGGCAGGAGAAAGCGGGGGGTATATGATAACTTCTAGACTGTTTTGTTTTCTCCCCTGAAGGTAAAAGCCTTCAACAAAGAATTTGAGCGTTGTGTTTTTTGTTTCTTTATGTGTACGTTGTCTAAAAGGTTATTTATGAAAGCTGGTACTGTTCAACCTTCACTTCTTTTCCTTCTAAAGAGTTTTTTTTATTTCTGTTTGTCACATTCACATTTATAGTTTTATGTGTTGGCAATGCCATGTCATGATAAATGAGGGCCTGAGATGATAACAAATTTCTCAGGAAATTAACCTTTGTGTTCATGTTAGGTCAAAGCATTTCTTAAAAACGTGTACAGTTACTTTATACAAACTAAATATTTAGTGACTCTAAAATTTTAAGTGTTAAAGTTTCAATTTTTCTTTAGAACATGAACGTACACCGCTATTCTTTGATTAAACACACACATGTTGTGTTTTCATGTTTTATGGGGACGTTCCATAGGCGTAATGGTTTTTATACTGTACAAACTGTACATTCTGTACCCCTAACATCACAAAATGTTCTGTTATTTTAGATTTTCAAAAGAGATAATTCTGTATGTTTTATAAGCTTGTTTCCTCATGGGGACCAAAAAAATGTCCCCACAAGATCAAAATTTACTAGTATTACTAAAGCTGTGGGGACACTTGGTCCCCATAATGTAGGGAATACCCACACACATACACTCACACATGAGGCATTACTATATTAGATAATAACAGATATTTTGAACAATGAATCATTTTATTTTACAGGGGAGAAATTGCCCTGCTTGTTGGTTACACCACATTGACATTGAAGTGCTGTATAAAAGTTTTTCAAAAAATATTTTAAAGCAGATTTTCTTCACTTGTGTTTTTTTTAAAAGAAAGAAAGAATAAAAGTTTGTCGAGACAATACCAATTTCTGCCTGTTTTGTAATATAAGAACAGTTACACAACCTGCATTTTGACAAAGATGTCATTACATATGACATTTTTGACATTTAGAACTGACTTTTAATTTAGTAATTAAAAGCAGGTAATTATCTGTGTGACTCATGTTTTAATTTATAATGTTGTTCTGTATTATTTTAATGTAATAGATCTAGAAAAGTGAAATGTCATATGCATAAGTCAATTTAGAGTAGTTTTTAGGTTTTGTTCTCAAACCTTTGACAGCATCTGTTACTGTCATTTTAAAGTGATTGTCTACCTGCATCATGTATGTTGGTTTTGTTTAATTACTGCTTTCTCTGTCATGAAACATGTGGTTTGTACACTTTAGGCCACTGTCATCACTCATCAATAATTTAGCATCTTATGCCACACACTTTTTAAAGCGTTCTGTTGACCAAATCCTTTTTTCTCTTCTCACTTGACATCAGCTGGCTGAACCCTCTTTTTCGTATCGGGTCTAAGAGAAGACTTGAAGAAGATGACATGTTTAAAGTGCTTCCGGAGGACAGGTCCAAGAGACTTGGGGAGGAACTGCAGAGGTGAGTGAGCCGCAGGGAATAAACCGATTAAACAACAAGCTGTTCCCAAACAAACCCTCAAGAGACTTATTGTGAAATATGAGAACAGAGGGTGGTGCGGTTCCCATTAGGTGTTGGGAAGGTGATGCTCCTTTGAGTACACTATGCAATGTTTATTTATTGTGTAAGTCATTCACTCATTAATTATATTGAAATTAAAGGATGAGTTTAGGCTGGTTTAGTATTCTTAGGTGTTGTGGATGGACACATGGGACCTGAGGCAGTTGATCCTGCTGGTGTGACTCAGTGGATTAAGATCTGGCCTGGTAACTTAGGAAACCGTAGGTTCAAAATTCACAAGGGTTCATGAGCTGTCACAACTGTGCCTTGTGACAGAAGTACTGTCACTGTAGGCAAAATGTGCTGTAATTTGTCTTGGATATTCAGCCAGGTGAAAAGCAATAAAACACCTTTTCTCATGGCACATGATTTCATGATCATTCATGTTTGTAGTACAAATGTTGTTGGACAAGTTACTCCAAAAGGTAGTTTTTAGGGATAGGTTATATTATGCCCTTTTACGCCCATTTTAAGTCTTTATTTTGTTTTTAGGGTCTACTAGAACATGTTTTCATGCACGAATGCTATTTTTCATATATTTTACATTGTTGCAGCACCTCTCTTCCCAGTCTGTCAGTAACTCTCTGGAGTACATTTCCCAAAAGCATCGTTAGCCAACTATCGTTGCAAGCTAAATTTAAATGTATTGGTAACGACCGAACTTGCGACCATAGCTGGCTTCGGGAAACAAACCCCTGTTTAGTTCCTACCTCTAAGTAGCCCCACCTTCTGAAAATCGCAATGTGCTCTGATTGGTCGGCCCCCCTTTTATTTTGTATACGCCTTGTTGGGAATTATTTAAATGAGTGGTATTGTAACGTACCTTTCTAGAAGAAAACACAAGACTACAATCGAGGTGTTTCAGAGAGTTAAGAAACAGTGCTGATTGATAGAGAATAACCTTTAGAGTGACTTTGTGCTTTGTAAAATTTCAGAGCTTTCACATGCTCAAAAAACAACTTTACAAACTAAAGAAAGTTGAAAATGTAAAAAAAGTGTAAAAGTCCTCTTTAAGTAACACCAATAATCTGTGGAGCCACAACAGAAGAGCAAATAATTTGGAGGGTTCGGCTGTTGCTATTACAGGAGCGGAACTCTTGGGAGGGGGTACAGAGAGCAGGACGTGAAGTTAACAGTCTGTCTGGTGTTCCTGCACACTTTCATTTTATAGTTTTCAGGAAGCTACTCTGAAACTGGCTACTCATAATGTACAGTAGTTCAGTAGAAGTTAAGCTACTACTTAACTACTTGCAGATAATAAAAAAATTAAGTATATAAAAGCTATAGCTTTTTCTTATATAATTATTTATTTACAATTAAATGTACATATAGATTCATACATTTATGTCAAGACTTGACAACAAGGACTGCCCGATGGCCCGCGGTCACAGCGTGAAAGACGCTCGGGACAGTTGACGGGATGTCATTTCAAAAATGTATCATTTGCATGTCTTGCCAATTTAAACACAAGAGTGGATTCAAGTGCACGAAGGGGAACACAATAAGGTATTCGCACGCTGTTTGAGAAGGTTTTCTTGTTTTTCTTTTAACCAGAGAAGTCTTTATCTGACATGAACAAAGAAGATTAAAGTCGTTATTTTGTTTTGTTTTGCACAAAAAAAATATTCTCGTCGCTTCATAAAATTAAGGTTTAACTACTGCAGTCACATCGACTATTTTAACGATGTCTTTAGTGCCTTTCTGGTCCTTGAAAGTGGTGATTTATATAGCTCTCGGATTTCTTCAAAATATCTTCATTTGTGTTCCGAAGATGAGTGTGGAACAACATGAGGGTGGGTAAATAACGACAGAATTTTCATTTTTGGGTGAACTAACCCTTTAAATACATGGTCCTTGTCTTATTGCGATCAATTCGCTAGTCTTTCTAACCTTAATTCAAATATAACTGGTCCACCTCTGAAAAATAGTTTTTTGCTTTTATGAAATGCAGCTTTTTGGATAATGTTTAGGTAAACATTAGGGAGTAATGCATTCACAACTCATAGCATTAGATTTGTACATTTGCCAGACGCTTTTCTCTGAAATCGACTTAAACTTAAATTTGAACTTAACCGCTTTTCGAATTCGTATGGTTTAGTTTTACGATCTCTTTAGGAACTTTTTGAAGCGTCAAAATGGTAGTTGCTCACACTGTCAATGGAGGGTCAGAAATTTCTCGGATTTCATTAAAAATATTTTCATTTGTGTTCTGAAGATGAACGAAAGTCTTACGGTTTGGGACAGCATGAGGGTGAGTAAATGGCAGAATTTCAATTTTTGGGTGAAATAACCCATTAAACTGCATTCAAGATAAACCTTTTTACCAGTTCATGTATTCTCTGGGAATCTTTATATTTTTTATTAGAATTTTTTTTTTATTGATTGTAACATAAGATCACTGCTCACCAAGTATGATTAGTCTATGATAATAGTGTGTTTTTTTTTTTTTTCTTCACCTTGGTTTTATTACATAAGAACAGATAAGCAGATAAATGATTTGCTGACCCTTTGTACAGCGGAGAAAAGCACTGATAATCGGCAGCCTCCCATAAAGTTCTCATATAATCTCATTCTCCAGCCGTGAAAGCATGGAAATGAATGACGATGAACATAATCCTGTCTTTCATTAAAAAGCACCTCCACACAGCATTTCTCTAGCCTCTAATTGTTCACTTTAAAATGGATCATTGCTGGTTCATTTAGCACAGAGCTCTGGGCTTTGACATTAATTAGTGAAGCTTTTATTGCGATCACCAGCATGGAAAGCAGCAGGGCCGAGGCGTAAACACAAATGTTCTGCCTTGAAGTAAACTGTTATTTGCAGATGTAGAATTTATTGCCGGATGTTGCTGCTGGAAAACATCAACAGAAGAGTCTCAGCTGTTTGGCTAGAAATCAGGATTTGTTTCTTATGTGCCTTAAATGTTGCTTATGTTGTTTATCATATGGCCTTTATGCTGTACGTTCATGTATCATGTTGCCCACATGGTATGTAAAACATACTCATGTTACCTGTTCACCGGGTGGCCCTTGTGGTCCAGGACTGGACCTTGCTTGTTCCGCATTTTCCCCATTAAGCTGTGACACAGAAATGTCTTCATAGTCAAATAATTTTGTGGACTAGGGGTGAACAAGTTTGTACGTTGAAGTAATCATACCGTTATGTTGTATATGAGATGACACAATGTAGGTAATAAAGGAGAATTATAATTCACAGGTTGTTTTATTATATCCTCTCTCCCTGTGTGTCAGCCTTATTAATTTAGCCTGACTCATTTTTTTCTTTTTCTGACTCTCATAGCTACTGGGACCAAGAAGTGGAGAAAGCAACCAAAGAACTCAGGACACCCAAACTTACCAAAGCCATGATCAGGTGCTACTGGAGACCATATGCAGTACTGGGAGTCTTCACTCTTATAGAGGTGCGTTCTGATTGCATGTTTATTTTATTTTATTTTTTGTAAATGGTACACAAAGTACATGTAACACCACATTTAGTTTAATTTTTAAACCAAATCCACAGGCTGTCAAATGACACATCCTATAAATTCTGTTGATGATTCACCGTCTTGATGCGAGTCACCTGAAATGCATTCACAGCGAGTACACAGTAGTCAGTTTTAAGACTGTTTATAGAAGATTGAGTTGAAGCACATCCAATAGATCCGAGAGAGAGACTGGTCAGATATCCACTGTTCCAGGGCTCTTGGAACCAATTGGAAAGTGTGTGTATTGCTCATCCAGAAATTGAAAAATTGTCATAGTTTAGCCTATTGTCCCTCTAGGTATCTCCTAGAATTTTGGATGCACTTTGTTACAGTACATGCACTTACAGTGTGTTGTTAAAGAAAGTACTGAGTAATATAAAGTAAATACTTGGACTTAATATGGGTTAAGGTACTTAGCTATAATAGTAAGTGTGTATAGGGCCCTATTGTGTCGACACAATAAACCAGTAGAGATTTGTTTGTTAACCTGTTGAGATTTTGGAAAATTGTCTCTATCGTGGTTACACTCATGTGACGTTCCGATAAAATGAAGGTTTATCATTTGCATGGGTTTTTAAGCATTGTGGTTTAAAAACATGTGCTTTTTAAAACGTTGAAGTGCAAAATGCAGTTCTCCGTGAGTACTGAATGAAGTTCTTTTTGGTGCCTTATTGGACTTGAATGCGAGCAGTCAAATGCTGGAGGGTCATAGGGCCTTATACATATATGTAGAACAGGATGTTTTTTATATTATTATCATATATCTCCTCTTCCCCGTTTATAGGAGGTGATCAAGGTGATCCAACCAGTGTTTTTGGGACAACTCATTCGGTATTTTGAGAACTATGACCCCAATAACATGGCAGCTTTGTATGAAGCTTATGGATATGCAGCAGGCGTCTCTCTTTCCACTCTGGGTCTGGCATTACTCCACCACCTCTACTTTTACCACGTCCAAAGAGCTGGAATGAAAATCCGCATTGCGATGTGTCACATGATTTACAAGAAGGTAAGATTTTCTTTTAAAAAAAAAAAAATGAATGAATAAAAGCCTTCCAAAAAAAGTGCTGAGCGGTGCCAAGTCACAGTGTTGGCATCAAATGGTAGTTTTTAATAAATGCCGTATTTGTATACCATGTCTGGATTCTTAATTTCTTCAAAGAATGGAAAACTGAAAGAACTAAACTCCTGTGTACTTTTCTTTTATGAGTGTACCATGTCTCTTTTTTTAAATAATGTGTCTATAAATGTAAGTGAATTATTAATAGTAGTAATGTCATTTCATTTATTTATTTGGCTTGCCTGAGGGGAGTTCCTTATCACAATTTCTCCCACAAATCTCTGGAATTGTTTCTTCTTGTAGGCGCTGTGCCTTAGTGCCACAGCTATGGGCCAGACAACCACGGGGCAGATTGTGAACCTTTTGTCGAATGACGTCAACAAGTTTGATGAGGTAGGAAATTTCCATAACTTCTTTGTCTTCCACTTAAGTGTTATGGTCACAGGTTGTCCATTTCCTGTTTTTTGAAGCAGGTCTTTTTCATTTTTTTTTATTAAAGAATTAGACGTGTCACTTGTTTGGTCAGCGAATTGTTTTGTGTAGTTAAATTTCCAGTTAAAACAGCCAAGGGTAGCACGAGTGATTTACTGTAAAGGGCTTGTGTTACTGGGCAACAGACTGGCCAGCCTTCAGAGGACTAGGAGAGGTCGCAAATAGTTTGTCTTAACCTTTTGTGCATTTGCGGCCGGACTCCAGATTATTAGGAAATTAAAATGATTAGTTAAACAGTTTTAAACTGTACTCTTTCATCGTGGTTTCTGGCTTTGTGGCATGAGAAATTATTTTACAGATCAAATGGAGCTCCATAAACCACACATGACATCATTTTAAACATGTACATTCTAGGTGAGCGGTTATTCTGTCTAAATCCAAGTAGGAATGTCATTGTTTTAAATCTGTCCTTTGAGGCGTTTCTCCTGTATTTACCAGCAGACATCAGAGGCGTTCCATGAAGAATTACAGGAAGTTCCGTTTTGTTCAGGCCATGTTACCCAAAATTAGAGCTTTGAAGTTCGAGCTCTTTTTCTGGATCCTAAAATAATTTCTCGGGCTGTTTGAAATGTAATGCTACAAATGCAGTACACCGAATCTCAAGTACTACACTAAATTATTCTCACGTGAACTACAAACATGGTTGTATGGGGATAGAATTGTTCCTTTATTCCAAATAAATAGATTATGATGTTCCACAAATGTGTAGAGAATCACAAAAATTAAACATTCACAAATAAATAAAATTAGATTTGGCAATAAAAAAATATATTCGCAAACATTTTTTTATGTCACAAACACAACTCTGCCTGGCATTCATTTGTGAATCACTTCCTGTGGATGGCTTTCTGTGCATTTGTGGATTGCTGCTTGTGTGCTTGTGGATCACTGCACACATTTGTGAATTTTGTAACATTTGAACAACATTGGTGAACTCTACCCACCATCTACTCAATCTAATCAGATAACGGCCAAATTGCGCTTAGCAATCGTAATATGTTCTTACTACAACCAATCATGTTTTGCTTTACACTTGGGGTGGGAACAGGTTTATTTTGCACATCTGAAAGGAACTGCATTCAGTGGGTGCATTAAATTCCAAATGAGCTGAAGTGCTGTATGCGTGGTTAAAACACCCCATTTCCAAAAGTCTGTTGTTTATTTCTTTCAGGATAAACTCAGGATTATATATTATATACACCAATTATGATCCTTCTCAGATCCTGAGCTATATCATTGCCTTTACCTGACGTGAGTGGCCTGACGCGTCAAAGCAAACGGGTGTTTGTGACATGACATGTTTGAGTGTTTTTTTTTTTTGGTTTTTTTTTTTTTTGCAAATCTCATTTTATTTGAAAATTTAACAAATAAGTGCTTTGTTTATTTGGAATAAAGGACTAACCTCAACTAACCCTATCTGGTTGTGTGCCACTATTTAAAAGCTTAAATAAATGAACACCGATGCATTTTATTATAGCATCCATAATTTTTATTCATTTTATCCAGCAAGGTTGCATTAAATAGATAAAAAATGACAGCGAAGACATTTTGAAATGTTACAAAAAATTTCTTTAAAAAAAAAAAATATATAAATATATAATAATGAATATATATATATATTCATTATTATATATTTATATTGCTTAAAATATTAAGCAACACAACTATTTTCAACTGATACTGTAATAATAGGTTTCATGATCATCAAATCGGCATATTAGAATGATTTCTGAAGGATCATGTGACACTGAAGACTGGAGTAATGATGCTGAAAATACAGCTTTGTATCACAGGAATAAATTACATTTCAAAATATATTAATATGTAATGTTAATTAATATACAAAACTTTCATTTTAAATTATAATATGTATTATAATTATAATATATAATATAATAATTCACAATATGTTTTTATTGTATTTTTGATTAAAAAAAAGGCAGTCTTTATGCTTTGAATGGTACATGTACAAAAAAATATGATGTTGCTATAGTGCCACATAATCCCATGATAACTAATAACCTCTCTAATAATACCTCTCTCTTTCTTTTTCTCTCTCTGTTTCTCTTTCTCTTTTTCAGGTGACTATTTTTCTGCACTTCCTGTGGGTGGGGCCTCTTCAAGCCGCAGCTGTGATTGGTCTGCTGTGGCAAGAGATCGGACCATCATGCCTTGCAGGCATGGCAGTTTTGCTCTTTCTTATGCCACTTCAGACCATGTTTGGAAAACTGTTTTCCAAGTACAGGTACAATCCCAGGATTACTCTTGACAGGGATTTTCTCTTTTTTTTAATTGGATCAAAAAAAAAGGAATCGTTAGAAGTTGAAAGGTTTAATCACAGTCACAAGATGCTCCTCAAGTCATGGTGAATAGTGTCAAGTAGGCTTCAGTAAACATGTGTAAAACACATTTATTAACTCTTAACGCAGTAGTTCGCCCAAAAATGAAATTTCTGTTGTTAATTGTCACCCTCACATCGTTCCACATCTGTAAGACCTTCTTTGATCTTCGGAACACGCATGAAGATATTTTTGGTGAAATCCAAAAGGTTTTTTTTATCCCCCATAGAATATAATTACTGTCGTTCAAGGTCCAGAAAGGTATTTATTGGTCAGTGTTAAGTTACAACACAATGAATCATCTCACGTGCGGTCACATGCTCTTTCATTGAGAGGTTATGCACTTTTTCTGTGCAAGGTCTGACTTCAGGTTTCAACTCCTTATTCTTGAGTTAGAAGAACTTTTCTGTCACATAGAGCTGCACGATTAATCGTAAAAAGATCACGATCTTGATTCAAGCACCCACGCAATCTTAATTTATTTATGACAACGATTCGCCCGCGTCTTTTAAACCTTTGACAAAGTCATACCGGAACATTCAAAAATGTGTTTGTGCTGCCGGAGCCAGAGAGAGCAGTTTTGAACCACACATTAAGTTATTTCCGTGTTAAATATTCAAATTATGACAAGTACTGAGATATCAGTGTTTATATACTAACTTTAAACTTATGTCTAAGATGGCAATTAAAAGTAGCGCAAACCACCTTTTGAAACTAACCTGGCGAGTCAAATAACGGTTGGATCATTACATCATTACGCCACTCGGTGGCGACAAGTGACTGTTAAAAGTATTTGTCGTTGAATCATTGAAAAGATTCGTTCAAAAACACTGATTCATAATGAAACATTTATTAATGAGTCATTGAATTAATTCAAAACTATCTTTTAAAATAATTCATTAAAGCATTTTACAGCATTTTTATAATATTTTGTCAGAACGTCTGATAAATTACCTGTTATTTTGATTGGTTGTAAATTTCAGAATCGTGATCTCTATTTGAAACCAAAAAATCGTGATTCTCATTTTATCCAGAATCGTGCAGGTCTACTGTCGCATAAGATGGTTTAAAAAAAAAAAAAACGACTTTTAAAGAAAATGTAACGCATACATAAATTCTAATACTTGAGAGATGAAAGGTTAAATATTTCAGAATTTCTTAATGTTTGGCTTGGACTCTTGGACTTTATAGTAAATAGAAAGTTCCCTAAAGAAAACAATGTCCCTAATTCTCCTGTCATTACCATCACTTCAGACATTTATACAACTTTATTTTTCATAAAAGGATCATTTAATAAAGACCAGAACAGGCAACTAACAGTATGAGAATCAAAAATTACTGTTTTATAATATAACCCAAAAATGTTCTCACCTCTCTCTCACTCTCTGTTTCTCTCTCTCACAGGAGTAAGACCGCAGCCCTCACTGACAATAGGATACGTACTATGAATGAAGTTGTATCTGGTATACGCATAATAAAGATGTATGCCTGGGAGAAGCCATTCGCAGCACTGGTTAATGATGTACGAAGGTAAATTATATACTGTGGCTTATTTAGTCTTAGTATACTGCTATTGCTTTGACATAGGTCAGCAGAATTCTTCACTGAAGCCAGCACATTGACAAAGGTTTTATGGGTTTTTCTTATTTATTTTCACTTAAAGTCTTAAATGACTTTATTTTACAGCTCTGTTAAATCTTAGGTCAGTCAAAAGAATGATAGAACATGCCTGTGCCATTAAACTTGATTTGTTATTATTCAGGTGGCTATATATGAACAATTTCACCTGTTTAACTGACTTGAGTCTGTTAAGACCGTTGCTCTGCCATGATAGTAAACTTGAAAGTGAAAAATGATCATAGAAGAGAAAGTACAGCATGTATAATGCAACGCCATAACATCACATGGCTAAAACCGGTTGTGTTCACATTCTTTTGTACTTTGTTTCAGGAACTAGGGCGAATGAAAACCTGTCAAAAACATAATTCTAAACTGTATGTTTCATAATGTTGATCATATTTCGAAGCCATGAAATCTCGGATCAGCTTTAAACTTGCAGTGCCACAAACAATGCTTCTTTTAATCTTATATGTGGTTCTGCATGTTATCTGTCTTTTTAACTGTGAAAAGGTTTATTGTACAAATCGACCTTGTGAAGTACTATGCAGGGCCATCCAGCTCTAGGATATAATATATTTGTGATTCTTGGGATGAATAGATAATGCTTTTATTTTGTTTATTTTTTTCTTGTAGGAAGGAGATTTCAAAAATCATGAGTAGCTCGTACCTCCGTGGGCTGAACATGGCCTCATTCTTTACAGCGAATAAAATCATCCTGTTTGTGACCTTCACTGTGTACGTGCTAGTGGGCAACACTATGTCTGCCAGTCGTGTGTTTGTGGCCGTGTCGCTGTACAGTGCCGTCCGCCTCACCGTCACGCTGTTCTTCCCTTCTGCAATCGAGAAAGTCTCCGAGACTGCCATCAGCATCCGGAGGATCAAGGTACGAGCTCCATCATTAGAAAAACTTATCTCAATGAAGTTACAGTGTTCCCACGGTCATGGAAAACCTCATTGTGTCATGGGATTTATTACAGTCTTGAAAAGAAAAACTAACATCTCTTTTATGACTGTTTTATCACACTGGCAATGTGTGATTTTTACATAAAATTGAATTAAAAATGCAAAAATTTCAAAGTTGACAAATGGACACCACTAACATGCAACATGGTGTCGCTTCCTGTTTTCTTTTCATACTGTATAGATTTGTCATGATATTTTTTTTTATTTTTGGATTACAAAGTGTCACGATTTGATTCAATTTTGATTCACAAGCTTGATATATTTCAGCGAGTTGTGCAAAAGTTTCAACATGCCTTCTGAGGCCTGTTGCATGAAGCTGACTAAACTAACTTAAAGTTTCAGAGTAGGTTTAGATTTGACAAATCCAGATAAATCCAACCTGGTTTAGATCAGGTTCAGCATCCTCACAACGCTTGGTATAAACGTTGTCTATGCACTCCGTTTTGATCCATAGTTTGACACGTTCTGCAAACAGCCAATCATACAGAACATGCTGTCAGTTTGATTCACTTCTCATGAGAGAGATGGCACAAGTTACTCTTATTCAAGATTAAGAGATTGTAATGAAAAATATTATGAGATTAAACACATTTACATGACAGGAATAAACTGCTGCAGTGAACGTTTGAGAAGGCAGCTGATACAAAATATCTGACTATAACAATGCATGTGATTCAAAGAAATGGGCCTAATAATTTATATAGGTTCACAAAGACCTCAAATGAATACACGAAAGCTTAATTTGTTTAAAAGCTTTATATTATTAATGCATGTTAAATCTATATTAATTTAAAAGCAAAGTTTAATATTAATTGTCAATTATGTAAATGTACATAATTATAATTCATAGACTATAAAATAAATCTAAATAACGAAGATGAGCGATTTCGTCTCGATGTCTTTCACTCTGATTTGCTTTAATTTGGAGCTCGAGATACATGGAGAGTGTGTTATTTCATCAGATACATGTCACTTTGCTCACAGCTTATTTGCCCAGTTTGGGTTTGCGATCTGTAACCCAGAATAAAACCTGCTCCAGAGCAGGATAGCCGTGTAGCGTAAATTACCATGGCGATGAACTCCACTAAAAACCAATCCACCTTCTTGTGGAAAAAAAACAGAGGCCACTGATGTTTATTCATGTTTATTTGGTGTTGTAACTAGTAGTAAAGAGGATGAGTTGATATTAAAGAGCTAATTATTGTTCGAATTTTGGAAGCTTAGGGTTTTTTTTATATCAAAAGTAACAAAGCCTAAAGCTTAATGCGATTTATTGGATGAGAGGTGTGCTACAAATTTTTACTGAACACAGCATAGACACACAAATCGATTCTTGGGATTTAAGAATCGATATTGGTTCATCAAAATGAGAATCGATTAAAAACAAGAAATCGCATATTTTCAGGCCAGCCCTAAAAACTTGCACAATAGAAATGAGCAGAATTTATATAACACAAATGTACAACTTTCGATACAAACAACTAATGAATGAAATGTTATGCTGTAACTAATAACACATAAATCTCCGGCTTCTCTGGTTGTGCTGAAGTGCTCAGGTGTCATTTTCAGGGTTAATTTTAGATCTATTCCAAAGTTCCCACTGACGCAGCTGCAGTTGCATAAGTCCAATGTGAACCTACAGATTTTGTAATCATGAAGTGTCCGTTTAGAAAAAGCTGACCACACTGAACTCTTCTGCTTGCTGGACAATCCTAATTTGCATTAACCAGAGAAACTCAAAAGTACAGTGATTATGCTGTCAGTGTTGTTACAGCAGTTTTTTTGTGTGACGATCTTGTGTTCGTGTATCATGCGTGTCTGTGGTCTTTCTGTCTCATGCAGAAGTTCCTCTTGCTCGATGAGCTTGTGAAATCCCATGTCCCACTTTCTCAGGAGGAGAAGAAAGAGGCATCTGTGGACATTCAGGGTCTCGTATGTTATTGGGACAAGGTGAGTTCAGTCAGTGTAAATGAAGTGTGCACACCTTCCCCAGAGTTATATTTTTGGAAACTTGGAACAACAAGCAGATATAGTGCCCATCGAACAGCGGACGTTTTTAAATCTTTATCCCAAAAGCATGTTAGCTCAGGTATAGTGACTTTTTTGGGGGGCTTCTTTATGTATTTTATCAAATGTTTTTACAGTAGATAAAATTTAAAAATAAAATGTATTTTTGTAGATGTTTTAATTTGTACTGATACTTGCATCATCAAATGAACAAATGGTTCCTTCTGTGATTCTTCACAGATCATGAAAATGGGTCTTGAAAAACGTTTGTAGTAAGTTGATAGGAAAAAATATATATCATGGAAAGAGAACTGCACGTTTTAAGCCATTTCATAACACATTTCTATTACAACAGGAAGTTTGTGGGATTTAAAAAAAAAAAACAGAATTGCCAGTAGGCTACCAACAAACATGATTTGCCTTTTCTAGTTATTGTAGGTGGCATTAAGAGGGAAGAGACATCAGTGTTTTTCTCCATTTTCTTGGAAGAAAAAGACTGTAAATTTCTTATTTGCTATGTTAGCTCATTTTGTCAACTTTAAAAGGTCAACGGCATATACGTGACCTCAAAATGAGCTTTCATAGATGTTATAGATAAATATTTTATTTAGGTAAAAATGAAATAAGTACAATAAGTTGTATATAAAGTGAATATACACAATTGTTCAAAAGTTTGGATGAGTTCAAAAGTCTCTTTGCTCACCAAAGCTGCATTTATTTGATCAAAAATACAGTGAAATCAGTAATATTGGGAAAAATTATTTCAATATAAAATGGCAGTTTTCTGTTTAATATATTTTAAAATGTAATTTATTCCTGTGATCAAAAGCTGAATTTTCGCCATCATTACTCCAGTCTTCAGTGTCACATGATCCTTCAGAAATCATTCTAATCTGATTTGCTGCTCAAATATTTCTTATTGATTCATTTTTGTTCAGAATTGTTGAATAAAAATTTCTAAAGAACAAAATGTAGTTGAAATATAAATTTGTTGTAACAATTTGAAACGTTTGTGCAGCTTTCAGTCATTTCTAGTGGAATGGTTTCACTTCTCCCCATTTTTTTTTTTCTAGTTAAGGCTAATATATTTTCTCCTTTCTATTTGGCAGACTCTTGATGCACCAACATTACAAAACGTGTCTTTTACTGTGAAGCCAGGTCAACTTCTGGCTGTCATTGGTCCTGTGGGGGCTGGAAAGGTCTGCCACAATAATTCCATTTTCTGATTTCGTGTTTTCCAAGTTTGCAAATTAAAATAAGTGTTTTTAGTTACTAATTATCACCTGTTTCCTGTAGTCCTCTCTCCTCAGCACTGTTCTGGCAGAGCTTCCAGCAGAAAAGGGTGTCATAAAGGTCAAAGGTCAGCTGACGTATGCCTCACAGCAGCCTTGGGTTTTTCCGGGGACCATTCGGAGCAACATATTGTTCGGAAAGGAGCTGCACCCCCAGCAATATGAGAGGGTCATCAGAGCCTGTGCGCTCAAAAGGGTGAGATGCTTGTTAGTTATTCATCCATCACTCTTTCCTTTCTGATCTTTTCCATCTACTTCCAGATTAAATTCTCAGTAAGTTTCTTTATTGTTTACTTGGCTTACAAGGATTAAAACTATTCATTTTAACCCTTGTAAAATGTAATTTTACTTAGTTTATTATTGTTTTTACTTTTATCTGTGCTTTTTGGGGGATTTATGGTAGGTTTTAAATTTAAATAAATATTTTTTTAAATAGTTTTTTTTTTAAGTAACCATTTATGTAAAATTCACTTGGAAATGACCCACTTTCATTCATGGAGATAACATGGACAATTTGCCATAGTTTAGTGTTTATATTTTCTAAACAGATGGCAAAAATCTTGTTTTAATAGTAAAAATTATTACTTTAACCAGTAGATGGCTGCAGAGCTCTACTATTTGCTATTGCTATATGACCAATTGAAACTAACTGATTAATTTCCAGTTGGATTCATATATACATATTATGAAATCACAATTATAATAAAAAAATAACTTTTTGTCCAAGTCCAGCATATTTATTTTGTACTGAAATTTGTGCTTAATTCTCTCTCTCTCTCTCTCTCTCTCTCTCTCTTGGGGTTCAGTCCAAAGCTATAAAACTTGACATCTACACCAGCATAAAGCTAAAGTTGTTATAAGCAAACTGTATATACTAAAACTGTAGTTCTTGTCATATAGGACATGGAGCTGCTTCCTGATGGGGATTTGACTGTGATCGGAGACAGAGGAGCAACTCTCAGTGGAGGGCAGAAAGCGCGAGTCAACCTGGCCAGGTATCCCAACCTGTTAATTAAACAAAACCTCTTTCCTAACCTTAACAGATACATCATTCTGAGCAACACAAAAAAGAAAAGAAAAATGCATATGGTATGTAATGTATAATATGTGCATTCAGAAGGCTGCGTCCTGAGGATATATTTAATGTAAACATTGACATTTTGTAAGGTGTATAATATATAATAAAGTGGGGAGAAAGTCAACCATAAGCTATTTCTATATAAGCAAATATTTGCTAACAGGAAGTGTATATTTTAGTGCTGTTCTATTAGGTTTTGATGCAGACCTGTTACTGTCTGTGGGTTTTAGGGCTGTGTATCAGGATGCTGACATTTACCTGTTGGATGATCCATTGAGTGCAGTGGATGCTGAAGTGGGCAGACACCTATTTGAACAGTAAGTCCATACACTTCACGGATCTGGTTGCACTTGATGATTGTTCTTCATGCTGTTCCCTTTCCCTATAATAAGAGCTTTTAGTGTTTAGGGACTCTCAAACTCCAAAAAGGGCAAAATAAATCATAATGTTCATGAAAGTAGTTCATATGACACATCAAGACACTAGTGATGGGATCCTTTTCTGCGATCTGGTTCTTTCTGACCGTTAGTTTCATTGCATCGGCTCAAAAAACATGTTACCAGTTCATAAATGTAATCATGAAATGACATCATGAATATGTATACAATAATGATGCGAAACTTGGACGTTTTACATGTCTAAAGCAAATAAGGTGAATAAATTAGTCTTAATCACTCATCCTTTTACATTGGAAACCTTTAAAAAAAAAAAAACCCTTCCTTTCGCTCTCTTTTCAAGTCATATGCTTGGTTTACACATGCCCGTGTCAGCAGCTCATCGGTTCATGGTAGTTCAGTGTACTGCTATTGACTCGAATTACTGCCATCGGACAACGACACATCAGCAACATACATTTTGGCCCCATTTTGGCATCATATGATCATATACTCCGGATATTGGCTCATTTTGAGTAGGAGTGACTGTCAGGCACATCTGAAAGTGTGTTTTGATTGAGTAGATCTGTGCTGACTTCGGTTCAGTCCGGTTTGGTCAACAGGAACCTATTGAAAAGAACGATAATATAAGGGCGTTTTCACACCTGGCTCTTTTGGAGCATTTGTGCACCAAAACAATCGCTCCGAAATCGCCTGAACGAGGTGCTCTCGGCCCGATTGAAAACTAACTCTAGAGCAGATTGCTGAGGTGAGGAAATCAGTCCAACCCAACGGACTAACGAACAAAGCGGTGTCGTAATTCATAACGGGAAATGTTATATAAAAAGTAGTGTCCAATTCTGTGAGGTTTTCGTGGTTGAAAACTAAAAGAGGACCTCTTCATGGTAAAATGTTTTGTAATTGCTCTTCTCTGTGCATTGCAAGAATGCTGCCCTGACAAGCCTAGATTCCCACTCTGACTGACAAATTATATATAATTTATAAGGCAGTTGGAGTAGAATTCAAGGGTTCATTCATATAGCGTGTCACGACAGCTACAGGTAAAGCCACAATAAGCCAGAGGAGCGAATTTATCAGTCCATCTTGATGGATGACTCAGAGGAACGTGAACGGGTGAACTGGTGACCAATAAGAGGGACAGTTTTACTCGCATGTTACTTGCATAAACGCATTTTGGTACACTTTGAAATGTTGCCTTTTGAAAGTGAACCAAAGCAAGTGATCTACAGGTCTGAAAACGCACTAAGACGGTCCTAAAAAGCACCTCAGATTCAGTTTTTGTTTTTAATATTGATGATGATGATGATAAATCTGTCTTGAGCAGCAAATTAGAATGATTTCTGAAGGATCATGTGACACTGAAGACTGAATTAATGATGCTGAAAATTCAGCTTTGCCATCAAAGCATAATTTATGTTTTAAAATATATTAAAATAGAAAAGTTATTTTCAATTATAATATTTCTAGGGCTGTCTAACGATTATTTTGGTAATCGAGCAATCTGATTCGGCAATAAAAAGACTTGAGCAAAGAACTAAGCCTTTATAATGACTTAAAATACATGCATAATAACAATAAGGAAATGATATTTGGTTCCAATAAAGTATCAAAAGCAAGTAATCATATGGTTTTATAGAACAAAACTTAAAACATTTGTTATATTTTATAAAAGATGATTGTTTATATTGTGTATTTTATGTATTTTGTTTAATAACATTTAATTCAAATGTTTACTTGATCCTTAATATTTGGCCACTTCTTTATGATAGAAATGCTACAGCCACTGTAATTTCTTGAATATGAGGTCATCAAAATATTCAAACTCAGAGTGTAGGTTTAAACTGTTGAACAGTTTCATAGGCATATTTAGAAACCTATTGATGCCTACTGTGGTGGCGTAGGTTTTTTTGACTTCACAATAGCACTATGCTTTTTAAATGTTTTTTTACACATTGTGCAGTCTTAAACAGTCTAATAATGCGGAATCGTTGGTGCAATGTGCCACTTCCAGTATTTTGAGTACTGTTATTTGACACTGGTAAATTGCAATCAAGGATTTTTTAAAAATCAAGTACTCACATTTAATCGAGGAATTGTGACAACCCTAAATATTTCACAATATTACCATTTTCTATACTTTAGATCATATAAATTCGGCCATAAGAGACTTTTTTTCAAAAACATTAACAAATCACCAACCTCAAACTACTGAACTGAAAGTTATGTTGACATTTTTTTTGAGGTGACTGATGATGATATTTTTCTGACTGTCCTTGCAGGTGTATTTGTGGTATTCTGAAGGAGAAGCCCAGGATCCTGGTTACTCATCAGCTGCAGTATCTGAAGGCCGCCGATCAGATCCTGGTTTTGAAGGAGGTGAGTCGTAGCACTGCACACCATTCAATTTGTAATTCACCGGTGAATCAATGAACCAAAAATGAACTCATTTGATCTCTCTCAGGGGCATATGGTGGCAAGCGGCACTTTCTCTGAGCTTCAGCAATCAGGAGTGGATTTCACCTCTCTGCTGAAGAAGGATGAAGAAGAGGAGGGTGGGAGTGAAAAAGGAGAGGCTCCTCGCTCCCCCCGCAGTCGGACCATTTCCCAGAACTCCGTTCGTTCCCACTCTTCATCTGTTCTGTCTGTTAAAGATGATTCCGATCAGCTGCCGGTAGGGGTTTTTTTTTTTTTTTTGACCGTTCACCATTTAACCATATATATATATATATATATATATAAGAACCATATAATATTGTCATAAATCAATAGCTTCATCTAGTGGATTGGTGGGATTTTATTTACTGTCTGATCATGAACATGGACATTTCTAACTAAAATTGTTTTGTAATGGGTAGGTGGACCATGTGCATACCATGGTCGAGGAGACGCGTTCAGAGGGGACCATCGGATTTCGCATGTATTGGAAATATTTTAGAGCTGGAGCCAACGTCTTCATGCTGGTTTTGCTTGTGCTCCTCAACCTGCTGGCACAGGTAAAAGGCATAGCAGTGCTACTGTGCATAGTCCTGCAGGGTCCTGTTTGATTAACCCGCACCCGCCATTATTAACAACACACCTGACCCGATATCTGACAGAAACACTAATTTTAGCCTGTACCTGACCCGATTAACATAAACTTGACCCGACCTACCACATGTCCCACCCGCACCTTACCCGAATCATATATATTACTCCCCCTGTTACATAAAATTTGGCGGCGACATGCAGGACTCTGCTACTGCGGTTCAGAGTTATACACTGAAAGAGCTCTCGCTTACATGCAGAGATTCATGCTAATGCTGTTTTCTGCTCCATAGGCTTTTTATATTCTTCAGGACTGGTGGCTTTCATATTGGTGAGTGATGTATAGTATTAATATCTCGTCTCCTTTATTTATATATACAGGGAGTGCAGAATTATTAGGCAAGTTGTATTTTTGAGGATTAATTTTATTATTGAACAACAACCATGTTCTCAATGAACACAAACTCATTAATATCAAAGCTGAATATTTTTGGAAGTTTTAGTTTTAGCTATTTTAGGGGGATATCTGTGTGTGCAGGTGACTATTACTGTGCATAATTATTAGGCACCTTAACAAAAAACAAATTTATACCCATTTCAATTATTTATTTTTACCAGTGAAACCAATATAACATCTCAACATTCACAAATATACATTTCTGACATTCAAAAACCAAACAAAAACAAATCAGTGACCAATATAGCCACCTTTCTTTGCAAGGACACTCAAAAGCCTGCCATCCATGGATTCTGTCAGTGTTTTGATCTGTTCACCATCAACATTGCGTGCAGCAGCAACCACAGCCTCCCAGACACTGTTCAGAGAGGTGTACTGTTTTCCCTCCTTGTAAATCGCACATTTGATGATGGACCACAGGTTCTCAATGGGGTTCAGATCAGGTGAACAAGGAGGCCATATCATTAGATTTTCTTCTTTTATACCCTTTCTTGCCAGCCACACTGTGGAGTACTTGGACGCGTGTGATGGAGCATTGTCCTGCATGAAAATCATGTTTTTCTTGAAGGATGTAGACTTCTTCCTGTACCACTGCTTGAAGAAGGTGTCTTCCAGAAACTGGCAGTAGGACTGGGAGTTGAGCTTGACTCCATCCTCAACCCGAAAATGCCCCACAAGCTCATCTTTGATGATACCAGCCCAAACCAGTACTCCACCTCCACCTTGCTGGCGTCTGAGTCGGACTGGAGCTCTCTGCCCTTTACCAATCCAGCCACGGGCCCATCCATCTGGCCCATCAAGACTCACTCTCATTTCATCAGTCCATAAAACCTTAGAAAAATCAGTCTTGAGATATTTCTTGGCCCAGTCTTGACGTTTCAGCTTGTGTGTCTTGTTCAGTGGTGGTCGACTTTCTGCCTTTCTTACCTTGGCCATGTCTCTGAGTATTGCACACCTTGTGCTTTTGGGCACTCCAGTGATGTTGCAGCTCTGAAATATGGCCAAACTGGTGGCAAGTGGCATCTTGGCAGCTGCACGTTTGACTTTTCTCAGTTCACGGGCAGTTATTTTGCGCCTTGGTTTTTCCACACGCTTCTTGCGACCCTGTTGACTATTTTGAATGAAACGCTTGATTGTTCGATGATCACGCTTCAGAAGCTTGGCTATTTTAAGACTTCTGCATCCCTCTGCAATATATCTCTCTATTTTTGACTTTTCTGAGCCTGTCAAGCCCTTCTTTTGACCCATTTTGCCAAAGGAAAGGAAGTTGCCTAATAATTATGCACACCTGATATAGGGTGTTGATGTCATTAGACCACACCCCTTCTCATTACAGAGATGCACATCACCTAATATGCTTAATTGGTAGTAGGCTTTCCAGCCTATACAGCTTGGGAGTAAGACAACATGCATAACGAGGATGATGTGGTCAAAATACTCATTTGCCTAATAATTCTGCACTCCCTGTATATATATATATATATATATATATATATATATATATCAAAACTCTTTGACCCCAAACTGTAGTGTGTGTGTAACACTTTACAATAAGGTTCATTAGTTTATATGAACCAATAATGAACTGCACTTACACAGCATTTATTAATTTTTGTTAATGTTAATTTCAACACTTACTAATACATTATTAAAATCTTGTTAACATTAGTTAATGCACTGTGAACTAACATGAACAAACAATGAACTGTATTTTCATTAACATTAACTAAAATTAGTAAATACAGTAACAAATGTATTGCTCATGGTTAGTTCATGCTAGTTAATGTTAAAAAAAATTCTATTTTAAATAAATGCTGTTCTTTTGAACTTTCTATTCATCAAAGAATCCAGTTTTCACAAAAAATATTAAGTGTTTCCATCATTGATTAAGAAGAAATGTTTCATTAACAACAAATCAGCATATTAAAATAATTGATTTCTGAAAGACCATGTGACGCTGAAGACTGGAGTAATGATGCTGAAAATTCCGCTTTACCATTACAGAAATAAATGTCATGTTAAAAATACAGTGTATTAAAATGGGGAAACGGTTATTTTAAATTTTAATAATATTACTACTTTTACTGAATTTTTGAACAAATAAATGTAACCTGGGTGAACAAGACTTTTGAAAAATAAATGTTTATATTTTATTATTATAAAAAATGCATTATATTCACTAAAATGTGTATATATATATATATATATATATATATATATATATATATATATATATATATATATATATATATATATATATATATATATATATATATAATAAAATTATATATAAGACAATTTAAAGTCTTGTTTGTGGTGCAGTCACTCTAAAAAATAGTTTGAAAAAGAATCTTTATAATTTTAAATGTGATCGACAGGGCCACGGAGCAGGGAAAGCTGGACTCCGCTAATGTCACTTTAACCAACGGCACTAACACGACTCAACCGCTCAACCTGGATTTCTATCTGGGCGTCTATGCAGGTATGCTCGTGATTGAAGTCAGCCAAAGTGTAAACGGAGACATGTTTTCTACAAATTGTGGATCTTTGCTTATCTTCATCATCAGGTTTAACAGGCGCCACCATCATCTTCGGCTTCATGCGCGGTTTGATTATGTTTAACGCTCTGGTGAGAGCAGCGGAGACATTACACAGCCGTATGTTCAACAGCATCCTGAGAACCCCTGTCCGTTTCTTTGACGTCAACCCTATTGGTGAGTTCAAAAACTGGAATGGCTTATTCCTGTCTTTTTTTTATCAAGCAAGTTTCAAAGGCAGTGTTGAAAGTGACCAACAGAGGGCAACACATCCTTTGAAATGTATTGCTTTCCTCTTTCTTAATCTTATGAGTAATTATCTTACTAGTATTTCTCTGTCATGTGCTGTTCTTGGAAAACCTCTGTTGGTGTGCAGTTAATGCCAGGAGGAGAGGAACGTTCTTTCTGTTCTCAACAAACAAAATCCCTCATACAGTCTCCATGTAGTATCTCTCAACATGGGGCTCTTGGAAGAAATACTATGGTAGAGTGATGATTGGTCCCTGGTACTTTGATACTAGATAAGGATGTTCATTATTAATGGATGATTAATTGTTAAGTAATTGATAAAGCTTATCAATTGTTGTAATAGTTGTTTATCCGTTAATTTGATACAAAATGCAGTAAAAACTGTATTATGAAATATTATTACAATTTAAAATAAATATTTTAACTGAATATATTTTAATTTTTTTAAATTGCATTTTTTACAGCATTCTTTTATGAAACAAAGTTAAAAAGAATGGGCTTTATTAATCTTTTGTAACATCATTATAAATGTCTTCACTGTTGCTTGTGATCAGTTTAATGCGTCTTTGCTGAATTAAAGTATTAATTTCTATATTAAAAGTATAAAAAAAACTTTGAATGGTTGTTTATGACCCAAATTTAAAGTCAAAAGTAATGTCCCAACACATCCACAAAGTGAAAAGTTTGACACCATATTCATAAATATACCATATTGTTAGCATTGTACTCCAGTAATGCCTTGTTATTATCATGGTGCCTCTATATAAAATAATGTAGTTACTATGGAACTTTGGGGAATGTTGGTGCAATGTGTTTAAGTGTCCATTGCTTATGGTACAAGTTTGTACCATGAAAATACCAAGGAACATGTTCAACATTCATCTAGAAGCAGTCTTTTAGGTTCACTTTATCAGTTTTATAGAGATTTCCGGGCTTCCTCAGTGGCGGAGGAAAGTGTAATGCTGTGTTTTCAATGATGTTTACCCTAGATTTCAGTGTTTACTCTGGAGTATTGAGTAAATGGCAGCGTTTGAGGCCTTTGCTCATGCAGTGAGGTATATTGGCTGTGTTGAGCGTGAAGTGCAGGTGCGTCGTGTGAAGTCAAACCTTCGGCTCTCACTGGCTGTTTTGCCTGCTGTGTTCCTCTTCTACTTCTCTATAGAAAATGATGCTCTAGATCAGTCATGGAGCATTATTAGGACAATCTGAGCTGTAGCTTTTTATAAGCCTCCGATGGTTTTATTGCGCCTTATTTGCTATAACATTTCATCCAATAATGAATGAAACTATTTGAAGATACCATCAACTTACGCATACTCAAACATGTTGGTACATTCCATAGGCGTAATGATTTTTATACTTCACAATACGACCGTTTTCACTGCATTTTAAGTCTTCAGTGTCGCATGATCCTTCAAAATGCTGATTTAATGCTAAAGAACCATTTGTATGAATTATCAAAGTGCAAATGCATCAGCGTATTACAATGATAATTGTGCCAGATAATGGAGGTATCCTGATATGGCCAGTACAGTGTAGTTTCTTCTCACCTTCTAAAGAACAAACAGCAGACCTGAGTTCTGTGTCATCGTGGTCTCCTTATCGGGGTGTTGCTGTTGATAACATGAGCAAAAGAGCATTTACAAGTCTCAAAAGTCTAATAGATAGTTTTATGGCTACTGAAGAGTCAGTTGGAGCCCTTTTCCACGATACTGTTATCAGCAGCACACACATTACTGCGAGATTCACTCATCACATTTAGAAATACTTTTATGGTTGGAATAAGCTCGTGGTGTGGATTAATTGCCACAACTACTGTATCCTGTGTCTCCAACTTCTTTGTTGGTCTCTAGTAATAAAGAATGGTTAACACTAATGGGTGTTTATGTCTGTCAATTCTTTGGAGCTTATAATCTCAGCATGATTAGCTATAAACATTTGTGACAAATGGATATCCAGCGCGGTGCCATTGTTGATCGAGTTCTCCTTTGTTTGCATTATTTGTGTTTAATCTGTCATTTATTATCCTTCCAGTCGTTCAGAATCGTGGGTTAAAGGCCTTTATAGCTAGTATTATCATAAACGGTTAGATAAGTAAACGGCATTATGGGATTGTTATTGATAAAATAATGCAACAGAAAAGTTTCCCCGGCACGTAACTCTCAGCATTTCAACTTTTTAATTAGTGGTGCTTTTGTTCCTATTACTGGGTCAAAAAACAAAGCTTGTTCAAATATTAAAGGCTTTTTTTCCCTTAATTTCCTTAATCACACTTAAGTTTTTTTGGATGTTCTGGAAGCAGTTGTGTTTTGCTAAATGGCTTTTTCCTTTTCATTTCAGGAAGAGTCCTCAACCGGTTCTCCAAAGACATCGGCCAGCTTGATTCCTTACTTCCGTGGACATTTGTGGATTTTATCCAGGTACGTTTTTGCAGTTCAGTGTGTCTGTAAAACACTGTGCATAATATGCACATTGTGGCTATATTAGAACACCCATCGCTTGTTGCCATACGCATTATTATTCGCTCTGGTAAACCAAGTGTTGTAGTCCAACTACATATTGTGGCTTTTCCCCTGGCAAATGACAATGTGGTCAATGTGTGGGTGACGGACATCACTTTATGTGCTCTGAGCGCTATTGTCTAAAGCTTGACAGACTGGGTGGAAGTACAATAGTCTTTCTTTTAAGGAGCTTTTCATTGTGTGGGGTGGCAGAATCCTTCTCGTTCTCTCTCAGGATGAGAAAACTCTGCAGTTACTATAGCCTTTCCCACAGTCCTCTCTCACTATTGGTTCCCTTTAGTGTGACCGCAAAGTCAGCATGCATTGTTGAATGCTTCCTGAAGAATAGCATGTCACTATGCTCCTTGTACGATGCATTAGGGGAAACTGATGTTCTTCAAGCTGTGTCTTTAAGATGAACACGTGTATGAATCATGGAGAAAATTAGTAGCATTTGTTTCATTTCTTGTACTAGTGACAATAATCTTGTGTTTCTGTGTTTGGTGAAAGTGAAGATGAAAGAAACTTTGCCCAATGCATTCATTATTATTTATAATAAAATCACTTGGTGTTAGTTCGCCCATTTTAAACACGTTTTGTATCGTTACAATGTCGGTATTATATGCAAGTGAACATTGTTTACTCTTTTGTGTTACCTGGACCTTGAATTTCCTGTTAGCAGAAGTCTGTTGGATGTTGCAAAACATGTTATTTGGCTGACTTTTGACAGCTCTAGGGCATTCGTGGAAACTACAGATTATACTTCTGCATTTTTGTATCTCTACTCATAGACTGCCGGATCGACAGAGGGTTAATAATAGAATGGTTATTGTAGAAGTAGGTTTATCCCTGAAAATCGTATCGCACTTTGTCTGCTCTTATCATAAAAAATATATAAAAATATCTGGTACAGAACATGTAAAATTTGGTGAGTTGACGAGGGGGAATGCGAATAAAATGCTGAGTTTTGCTATTCACTTAATTCTACCCCACCTTTATCTTTTGCGGTCAAACATGCATACAAGTAGCGTGCAGATCAAATCAATCCACATTGCCATTCTTGACAATGTATCTTTGTAAAAGTGGGGATCTAGCATGAAGAAAAATAGCCTATAAACACAGGCTGTGCACAGAGGTCAATTTTTTTAAGGCTCAAATTCTCTTCGATACAAAAACCCTGTGAGTTCTTGTTTTTAATGTTGACAATATATATTATACGAGCAAGAATGCAATTTTCCCCCCAAATATCCAAACGATGGCAAATGTGACATTGATTTTATGTTTAACAACAAAAAAGGGTAATATTAAGTGATAAACATTTTAAATGGAGTATTGTTAGTGTTCGCTCATATTTGCAATGATATAAGTTCCAACGAAATGAATGAGCTGAATTTGCGGCTCTGACCGAATCATAAGAGTAAACGATTCAATGACCCATTCATAAATGCTGCCACTTGCTTCATTACTGAATGAATGAATGAATGAATGAATGAATGACTCCATGACTTACTCACTAAGACAGTGACTTACCGCCGCCTACTGGTGATTTTAGTTTATTATTTAAAAGTATCACTTAGTTTACCATCGCTGCATATTTCTCTACTGAACCATTTTTATTTCTTTACAATCATGTGATTATATTTCTAATCCCAATCGTTTTTTTCATTAAAAACATGACAGATTTATTCAAACGGACATTAAATATTGAACATTATAAAATCTCCTCGCTGATTTAACAAGTTTATGGTCACTGAATATGGTTTTCCTGAGTTAAATGTGACATGATGCATCGTAAGCTGTTTTATTGATGTCTTTCAGCGGTTGAAACACTGAGTGATTACATGAGATGTGTGGGTGTGGATCTTTTAACATCTTCAGATGCTCATTCATACTTATTTCACGTTGTAACTGGTATTAAAGCGTAAGAGATTCAGTTCACATGCGCTTCACGCTGCTGCTCCTCTTGAAGTGGAGGGAAAACTTCAGAATGTCAACTCACGTCATCCATTGTACATCCAAGCACATGTACACTTTGGTCAGAGCAGTAATGCTATATTAAGGCGTTTACATGCCTGTTTATTGCAATTCAAAGTTGGTGTATGCCACATAGTTTAAAGGGATTATGGTTACTACAAATTACAAGCTTAATTGCATTAGTTTGATCAAAGATTTGTTTACATGAAGTAAAGTTTAATCGCAGTATTGCCAAAATCCCATTATATCACATTACGAGGATGCATGTAACATAGTCAATGTAATGGGCTTAACTTGAGTGAACCAGAAGTATTGTCAGTTGCGACATTTAAAGGGATAGTTCACCCAAAAATGAACATTATCATTTACTCAACCACAAGTTGTTCCAAACTTTCTTTCTTCGGCTGAAAACAAGATTTTTTTGGAAGAATGTTTGTAACCAAACAGATAGAGCCCACTGACTTCCATGGTATGGAAAAAATACTATGGAAGTCAATGGGGGTCCTTACACGGTTTGGTTACAAACATTCTTCAAAATGTCTTCTTTTGTGTTCAGTGCATAAGAAGATGGCCGAATTTTCATTTTTGGGTTAACTATCCCTTCAACATATCATTATTTCTGTGGACTGCCAAAGGTTTAGGCATTTTATGCAAAATTGGATTACATGGAATATGCAAATGAACCATAAATTACAAGATCCTTACTGGATGCCACTTGCTAAATACTACTTTTTGGAGTGGTTTTAATTACATAATTCATACAGTTTCACATTCTATTTCTATGCATAATAGTATGCATGCACTGTATAGTGCACAGGTTTTTCATTCTGAATATGACCACGGTGTTATTGTGACCAAAGTGGTGTCTTTAAAAGAAGTTTTAAAGAGGGAGATCTCACTCTGACGTTATTGTGGATCTTCTGCATGGCGAGTCCCAAAATCACGAGCACAGTAATGCTTTTGTCAGTTTGTGTTCCGCCATAGTCTGTGGTCATTCCCACACTAACCTTAAGTTGTTAACATGGTTGCAGAGATTATGGGTAATTTGAATGAGATCTCACTCAGAAAGTGTCGAGTCATGCTGTCATGGCAGCATCACTGTTTTTCTTCTGTTTTTTTTGATAAATGTTTGTGGTCAAAAGGAGCAGCCAAAACCACAAAGTGCTTTTAATGAGCCAGCAGTCGACCGCTGTGACGCAGTGTTTCTAAAGCTTACTTCCCATTTGGAACACACTTTTGTGCTTTTATTTTAATAAATGTATTTGTTATAAATTAAATGCTTTTATGGACATCTCTCCCTTGTTCATGCTTCTATGCACTACAGGTGTTTCTTCAAATCATCGGAGTCATTGCTGTGGCATCTTCAGTCATCCCTTGGATTCTGATTCCTGTGCTGCCCCTATTGATTAGCTTCCTGTTTCTACGCCGCTACTTCCTGCGGACATCTCGAGACGTCAAGCGCATTGAATCCACTAGTTAGTGTCTTAAATTTTCTCCTGCCAAATCCGAGAATAAAGTCTTCTGTAATATTTCGCCAGAGCATCTTTGTGTTCTGTAAGTTTAGTCATGATGTTGATGACTGTGTGTGTTTGCCTTCCTACAGCTCGAAGTCCGGTGTTCTCCCATCTGTCATCCTCACTGCAAGGCCTCTGGACCATTCGTGCCTTTAAAGCAGAGGAAAGGTTTCAGGAAGTGTTTGATGCACATCAAGATCTGCACTCGGGTCAGTAAAAGAGTGGTCACTTACAGGACTCAGCTTGGCTATTAACTTATGATTGTTTTGTTTAAAATGTTATGTTTACTCCTACAGAGGCCTGGTTCTTGTTCTTAACTACTTCACGCTGGTTTGCAGTGCGCTTGGATGGAATGTGTTCTGTGTTTGTGACCATCACAGCCTTTGGATGTCTTCTTCTTAAAGACAGTGAGAAATCCAGATCAAAGCATACACACTACTCGCCAAAACACAATCCTCGGCGTTCATGGTGACCGTACACTGAATCTTGATTACTGGAAAAAACACAAGCTACACAACTAGGGGGAGGAATATCTAATGGTATTTTACAAAGTCGTTAAGGTTTCGCAGCTACTTTTTGTCAATGAAACACTATCATTTAAATATATTTTCAGTTTAAAATACATATTGTATATATACAGTGCTGTTCAAAAGTTTGGGGTCAGTTGTTTGTTTGTTTTTTGAAAGACTGTCTTTTAATCCGTTTAATTAAATCGATTAAAAGTGACAGTATAGACATTTAAAATGTTACAAAAGTGTTACATTTAAAATAAATGCTGAAGGATCATGTGACACTGAAGACTGGAGTAACGATGCTGAAATTCAGCTTTGATCACAGGAATAAATTACATGTTAAAATGTATTAAGGTAGATAACAGAAATATTATTACAGTTTAAAATGACAGTTTTACTGTATTGATCGAATAAATGTTGCCTTTGTTGAGCATAATTTTTTTATATGGTTATATATATATTTACATGTACATAAATTTATTCTATATTTAGTGGAAATGTTGTCGTAGTTGTTATGTGGGATGTCCCATGTCTCATGAATTAATGGTCTTTCTGGCATATAGCGCAGTTGCGCTTTGGGCGTCCCGAGTTCGAGTCCCAGATTGTGGACCTTTCCCGGTCCCCTCTCCCACTTCGCTTCCTGTCAACTTAAGCCGAAAGTATACTTCGGTTTTTTTACACGTATGCTAGCGTAAATTATACTTCACTTGCCTCGTACGCATACATAGGCGTTTGACGCATGTGCAGTTTTGAGCAATCTCATGCCATGAGTTACAACCCGTGTAAACATCTTTGTCTTCTTTCATGCTAGAGTACAAACGAGGGTAGTTTCTAAGTTCTTTGCACAGTCTCTCGTCTATGAAGGCCTCCATCATCGATGTAGCTTGCATGCGTTCCGGACTGTTCTGTTTATGCAGGTTTTCTTTGACTACCTTCTGAGTCGATGCCCGCAGGGCACTTTTGCCACTTTGGATAAACTAATTACTGCAAAAAAATAAAAAGGCGCATGTGCGACCTGCGCGTATAAAGTATGCGCCGCTACAAAAATCCGATGGTTGACCCTGACCCTCGTATACGTGTAAAAAGTGAAGTGTACGTTGGCCTTTACTGTCCTGTCATAATAAAGGCAAAAAAGCCATATTGCCTCAAATTATCAACTATTTCTGGATGTTTCACTGTCAGTCAGTGAAATTTTTCTAGGATTAATATCAAATTTGTTTTAAACTCATGTTTACATGGTACCCAGCTGAATTTTTTATTTGAATAGAGTATTGATCATGTCTGATTCTCACAGGTATGAGGGCAGGGGATGTGGGACTGGCCTTGTCTTATGCGGTCACCCTAATGGGAATGTTCCAGTGGGGTGTTCGACAGAGTGCTGAGGTGGAGAACATGGTAAGAACCTTGAAATATTTGAATTTACTGAAATCTCAATTACATTTACCAGTAAAGTGTTTCATGTTTTTTAAAAGAAGTATTTTATGCTCATCAAGCCATTTATTTGATAAAATACTGTAAAAACCGAAATACTGCAAAATTTTATTGCTGTTTTCTACAGGGAGTGCAGAATTATTAGGCAAGTTGTATTTTTGAGGATTAATTTTGTTATTGAACAACAACCATGTTCTCAATGAACACAAACTCATATCAAAGCTGAATATTTTTGGAAGGTTTAGTTTTTAGTTTTTAGTTTTAGCTATTTTAGGGGGATATCTGTGTGTGCAGGTGACTATTACTGTGCATAATTATTAGGCACCTTAACAAAAAACAAATTTATACCCATTTCAATTATTTATTTTTACCAGTGAAACCAATATAACATCTCAACATTCACAAATATACATTTCTGACATTCAAAAACCAAACAAAAACAAATCAGTGACCAATATAGCCACCTTTCTTTGCAAGGACACTCAAAAGCCTGCCATCCATGGATTCTGTCAGTGTTTTGATCTGTTCACCATCAACATTGCGTGCAGCAGCAACCACAGCCTCCCAGATACTGTTCAGAGAGGTGTACTGTTTTCCCTCCTTGTAAATCGCACATTTGATGATGGACCACAGGTTCTCAATGGGGTTCAGATCAGGTGAACAAGGAGGCCATATCATTAGATTTTCTTCTTTTATACCCTTTCTTGCCAGCCACGCTGTGGAGTACTTGGACGCGTGTGATGGCGCATTGTCCTGCATGAAAATCATGTTTTTCTTGAAGGATGTAGACTTCTTCCTGTACCACTGCTTGAAGAAGGTGTCTTCCAGAAACTGGCAGTAGGACTGGGAGTTGAGCTTGACTCCATCCTCAACCTGAAAAGGCCCCACAAGCTCATCTTTGATACCAGCCCAAACCAGTACTCCACCTCCACCTTGCTGGCGTCTGAGTCGGACTGGAGCTCTCTGCCCTTTACCAATCCAGCCACGGGCCCATCCATCTGGCCCATCAAGACTCACTCTCATTTCATCAGTCCATAAAACCTTAGAAAAATCAGTCTTGAGATATTTCTTGGCCCAGTCTTGACGTTTCAGCTTGTGTGTCTTGTTCAGTGGTGGTCGACTTTCTGCCTTTCTTACCTTGGCCATGTCTCTGAGTATTGCACACCTTGTGCTTTTGGGCACTCCAGTGATGTTGCAGCTCTGAAATATGGCCAAACTGGTGGCAAGTGGCATCTTGGCAGCTGCACGCTTGACTTTTCTCAGTTCACGGGCAGTTATTTTGCGCCTTGGTTTTTCCACACGCTTCTTGCGACCCTGTTGACTATTTTGAATGAAACGCTTGATTGTTCGATGATCACGCTTCAGAAGCTTGGCTATTTTAAGACTTCTGCATCCCTCTGCAATATATCTCACTATTTTTGACTTTTCTGAGCCTGTCAAGTCCTTCTTTTGACCCATTTTGCCAAAGGAAAGGAAGTTACCTAATAATTATGCACACCTGATATAGGGTGTTGATGTCATTAGACCACACCCCTTCTCATTACAGAGATGCACATCACCTAATATGCTTAATTGGTAGTAGGCTTTCCAGCCTATACAGCTTGGAGTAAGACAACATGCATAACGAGGATGATGTGGTCAAAATACTCATTTGCCTAATAATTCTGCACTCCCTGTATTGTAATATATTTTAAAATGTAATTTATTCCTATGATTTAAAATTATTTAAAATTGAAATATTTTGCAACAATGTAAATATCTTCACTGCCACTCTTGATCAATGTATTGCATCCTTGTTGATTTAAAAGTATTAATTTATTTTAAAGATAATGGGGCCTTCAAATATTGCCTTGAAGTCAAAAAGATTGAGATCCACTGACGTAAACCTCTTAGTGTGTATGCACATTTACATAAATTAATATGCTTTCTGAATGATGTGTCCTTCTAGATGACGTCAGTGGAGAGAGTATTAGAGTACACAGAGCTAGAAAGCGAAGCACCTTGGGAAACCCAAAAACGCCCCCCTCCCGACTGGCCAGATCGAGGCCTGATAACCTTCGACAAGGTCAACTTCTCTTACAGTTCTGATGGACCCGTCATCCTAAAAAACATCTCAGCCATGTTCAGACCTAAAGAGAAGGTGAGTCCAGCACCAGCTCCAGATCATCACATGAGTCTTTTAGGACATTTGCACTGATGTTTTCTCCTCTGCATTGATCAGGTTGGAATCGTTGGACGGACAGGCGCAGGGAAAAGTTCCCTGATTTCAGCACTGTTCCGTCTGATGGAGCCTGAAGGTAAAATCTTCGTGGACGGAGTGTTGACCTCAGAGATTGGCCTGCACGACCTCCGCCAGAAGATGTCGATCATCCCGCAGGATCCCGTACTGTTCACAGGAACCATGAGAAAGAACCTAGACCCCTTTAGCCAGCACTCAGATCAGGACTTGTGGAACGCTCTGGAAGAGGTGAACATGCACACACTCACTACAGTAGAGATCTGGAGGGATGGCGTATTTATGTAGGCCAGAACCCAAAAACGATTTAGCGTTTCAGTACTTCTAGTTTCCTGAAGTCAGTGGGTTTGAATAGGTTTTTAGTAATGCTGTCAATCAATTTAAAAAAAATAATAAATAAATAACTAATTGACCCTTCACAGAGACCCGCCCCCTTTAGTTACTGTTGCTTTGTCCTACAAGCCATGCGCTCTCATGCCATACATCATGTTCTCATGCAGTGAAAAATACATCCCGGAGCAAAGAAGACACTGACAACGCATCGACAGGCATATGAAACACTTTCATATTTAATATATCGTAGTACAGTGGGGTTTGGGATACCGTGATGTATGCAACGATGAAATCAGAGAGATCCACTCGAAATCCGATCACAAGCGGTCACACTAGACGCGTTTAAAACAATTGTAAAAACCAGCAAAAATCCTCTCTGCTGAACAGGCACTGGATGAACCTAACTATAGAGAAATGTGATTTTAATTGGTTATTTTTTTTTAAAAAAAATTCACTAAAATTATTTGATCACACTTTTTTTTCTGTAATTGTGATTTAAAAACATTGAGTTTAATTTTTTTTATTATTATTATAATAATTTCACACTCCAAATGAATGTAGAAGCAACTTAAAGACAGTATATTTAAAAAAAAAAAAAAAAAAAAAATATATATATATATATATATATATATATATATATATATATATATATATATATATATATATATATATATATATATATATAGATAGATAGATAGATATCTTTTAATGGTTTTTTTTAAGAATGATAGCCAGTATAACTGATATTAATGCTGGTATTGATGTCTCTTTGAAATTTATTTTTTAAAGCATTAGTTATAGACATCCAACATTACATTATAACTGAAACCTGTCAATTTCAACATTTATTAGGCTTTAAAAAACAGTCTACAGGTAGGAAATATTCCAAAATTTAAAAAAATTACCAAACACTTGACAGTTTTCACTGCATAAATCGTCAGTCAAAAAATTTCGGAATCCCTGACATGCATCATTCGCTATGGCAGTCTGTATGTTTTAAAATGACACAAAGGAACTGTTTTGCCCCTAAATTTATTCCTTTACATTTAATGTGATATTTGTGTGATATGATCACAAAACATTTATCTATTGCCATGGTTGGATTACCCTAGATTTATCTTTTGTAACGCTCCCATAGATCCATCATTATCTTTTACCCCAGTAGACTTGCATTACGATTGTAGATGTAATACGGTTAATAAGTGATGGCGTATGCGGTCTGCTCAAAGGTCCAGCTGAAGTCTGCTGTGGAGGAGTTGCCTAGTAAACTCGAGACAGAACTGGCAGAGTCCGGATCAAACTTCAGCGTGGGTCAACGGCAACTCGTCTGTCTAGCTAGAGCCATTCTGAGGAGGAACCGTATTCTCATCATTGATGAGGCCACTGCAAATGTGGACCCTCGGTGAGTCCTTTACCTAGTAACCTTTGACCTGGCTCTGAGATTATTGGTCCTTTATTAACGATTATTGGCACTCTGAGAGCTATAACTTTAAATGTGCTCTACAGGACAGACGAGCTGATCCAGAAAACAATCCGGGAGAAGTTCAAGGAATGCACCGTCCTCACCATCGCACACAGACTCAACACTATCATAGACAGTGACCGCATCCTGGTGAGTGCAGAGATGGAGAGCTCTTCATCATAATGCATTCTGGTCCATTATGACCTGGAAGAGATGCAAAAAAATGCCTAGTTTTAGTAAAGAAACTAAACATTGCAAATGAGCCAAAATTAAAAAAAAAAAATCTAAAATTAAATGAATGTGTATTTTGATAAAGATATATCAACATTTACAAAAAAAAGTTACCCCTTTTGCATTAGGGTCTACTTTACCCAAGCATCAACTGAGGCTTTACAAATGATGCATAATTTATTACTATTATTTTTTTTTAAATGGTACATTTCTCAAAAATACTTAAAATTGATCATCTTTTATCTGAAAGTGAGAAATTATCCCAGTAAAAGGAATCCATTTGAAAACATTCATATCAATGTAGTAATTTCAATGCTGTTTTGTTAGCATATAAATATGTAGCATTTGGAAATTAAATTTGGACCGTTTTTGAGCAGTCATAAGTTTGAAGGAATTTAATATTTAAATTGAGTTAATAATGGCTATTCTGAGATTATTCTTATAAATTTCATTTAATAATATATTTAAATAAGAATTCTGATGAATATTGAGAGATTCTTGCATCGTTTTTTTTCTGTAATTCATGTAAAATTAAGGGCTCAAGGTAGTAATAAGATGGTAATAACACATTCAAAACTGATTTGTGCATTCACTCATTAGTGAGAAGTTATTAATTGGAGACGACATGGTTCTAGTTATGAAAATATGTCGATTTTGAATGTTTTATGAGGGTTAAAGGAATTTCTCACCCTCATATCTTTCTAAATTTGCATGGTTTTCATCCTACCATTTTTTTTTTTCTCATGCTTCATAAGGGTATATTGGGACCTATATATCCAGGAGTCATCAAGCTCAAAAAACAGTTTGAACTGTAAACATGCTTGAATATTAAAGATGGGATATTTTTTCCTACTGAAACCGTTCTCCGACATCTCTGACGTTTGGGAAATAGTCATACGGTCTCTCTGTTGATTGTGAAGCTGTGGGTTTTAAGTAATTACTTCAAAAGTAGAAAATATCCTTAGTTTCTGCACTCTCTCTGTGCGCAATCTTCACGTGATGTGCAGCTACTGTCTGTATGAGTGTGCGTGTGCCGCAGTGCATCAGCGCAGTAGCTTAATATAACAATCCACATCCGATGGTCTAAAATCGCTTAAATGTCCAAACTGGCAATCCTTAAAACACATGCAATTGACAAAGTTTAGTGAAGACGCAAGTGAAAGTTCACTTCGAGGCTCGTAGCTCACGCGTTGTCTGTGGCTGCATCCGAAAACCGTAAAATGCTGCCTTCGGAGGACTCATTTCAAGGTAGGAAGGCATCAAGGCATGTCCGAATCCAAAGTTAGCTTTACTTCCTGTCTCCTGAGATGCCTTCATCTGATCGATTTTTGAAGGCAACATAGATGTATCCTGCGCTGCCTTTGATATCCCACAATTCTGTGCTTTCCATTCTGTAACGTTTGAGCTAAAAAATAAAGATGGCGTTTGAAAGTTGCAGTTGGTGGTCAGTTTGTGTAAATGTATCATACTTTATCACTATAGTAACTTTTCGCTAGAAATAACATCAAAAGTGGTTATTAAATATTCACTTAGTTATCACCAATGCTCACGCTATTTTGCTGTAGATCATTAAGCCATTGCCTGATAGGGCAGCAAGGCAACAAGTCAGCTGCCTAAGTTTTCGGATGCAGCCTGTGTGTGTGTTGATGTGTTGCTTCCATGCCGCTTACTGGATGGGGCGGAGTCACGTGACTACACACACAGTATTACATTTTTAAGGGGAAAGTATTAACAGGTTTTTAAAAAACTAAATAACCGACATTGGAAAATTATGTCTGTTAGAGATTCTGAATTTGTTTCAATTACTTTTCAATTAATCGTCCAGCCCTAATCATGACAATACCAAAAAACTTTTACTTTTATAGTACATTTTATGTATACTGTGTAATATATGAACAGACATGATGAAAGTAATCAATTGCAGTTCGGTGAGTGAGTCAATGGAGTAACTCATGAGTTTAACTGATTGATCTTTGTCTTTTTTTGGTTGGTTTGATTCATTAAAAAGAACCAGATCATAAAAGTCATTCATTCATTCATGAATTGGACTAAAGTTACCAGATCCTAATGTCACACATCATTTTTTTTTTTTTTTTTTCCAGTGAAATCAGTTTTGGGAAGGTATTCAATCCTAAAAGGGAAGCATTAAAAAATAGATGTTTATTTTTCTTGCAGGTTCTGGATGCAGGTCGGATCCACGAGTATGACGCCCCCCACGTTCTCCTACAGGACCAGAACGGGATCTTGTACAAGATGGTGCAGCAGACGGGAAAGGCAGAGGCAGCCTCGCTGCTGCAGACCGCCAAACAGGTAAGCAGATCGCCGGATGTCCGCGGGAGCGCGGTGACCCCCTGCATTAGTTTAATACCGATGTGAAGTCTCCTGTCCATGTCGCCCTGTCCGATGGCCAAATATGTGCCACATGTACCTGTGCCAGAAACCCACAATACACAGTGTTTCAAAGAGCCCAGGCCTTTGTGCTGTCAGTCAGTATTAGTTTCCCCCTCCTCAGCGGCATGTTGTTCTCCCTTCGGATCGGGTTCCTCTCCACCTCCTTCAGCCGGTGAGCTCATTCTCCATGCCGGCCCCTCTGGAGCTGACCGCCGGGGCTTTCAAGCACACATCTACCTGATATTAGACCACTCCGCCTTTGTGCGCTCTGAATACCGGCTCAATTGAGAGTATATCTGATAGTGTGGCCAACTGTTTGTCGGCCATGCTTTGTGTTTGGGACTTTTCTCGGTGTATCTGCGGGGGTGTGGGTCCGAACACCAGGTGCTTTTTCTTCTTTTTGTCTTTATGCTCATTGTTTGCCATGGGTGCTTTTAAATACAATGAGAGGTTTTGATTACTGCATAATAATGATATTAAATAAGAGGGGATTTTTACTTCCATTCAGCCTCCTGTGTTCTGTCCCCTGTGTTTAGAAAAGCATTGTCAGGTAAGGTTTGGGAAAAGAGTGACGCCTTTCATCCCGTTCCAGGTCTCATTAAAGGGTCATATATATATATATATATATGCATTGTAGATTGCAAATTACATGTTGTAAAATTGATGTAAACTGTGTTAACTGTGGTTTAAGGAACTGTAGGGGGTTAGTGAGTTAATAATTAAATAATTTATTAATTAAATCATAAAAATTCCAAATTAAAGTAAATAAAAACAAATCGACACATTAAAAATATGAAATATTTTATTTGTTTACCTGCATGTCATGTGACTGTTAATCCGCATCAGAGAACCATGAATATGCGAATGTGGTGTTAAATTTACTTAAATATATTAGGTCAAAAGAGGTGTGGCTGACAAAAAAGTTTGGGAATAACTGCATTGCATGTAAATATTCCATGAATATGTGCATTTTAATGTGCTTGATAGACAAAAGCCCTTCAAAGACATAGTTAATACATAGTTGAATGACTTACTGAGTGATAAATCGAATAATAATTAACTCTTTCCCTGCTGGCTTTTTTTAAGTTGCCAGTCACGGCAAACGTTTTTGATAATTTTCACAAAACTTTATGGCTCCCGGAATATTTTGTTGTATGAATATTTGAACATGCAGCATTTTAGGGATGCACAATTAATGCTGGACTAAACTAAAATGCTGGTCTACCTGAAAGCCAGAGGCCGCTCTCACGCAGCAACTCCAAATATGCCCCGCACAAGAAATATTAACGCACGTAGATCCAGGAAATGCCTATCACACTATCGCTGTAGCTGAATAAACACAAGATTGAAACACTTTGATTAAACGTGACTAATAAACACACGACTACGACGGTATATGGTTTATCTGAGTTCTTTGAGCCTCCTGGGGCATTTTCATGATAATCTATATTTATAATGCAATGTTAATCAACACAGCCTTGATAACTGTATGGAATACTATGAATAATAATTTGTTACATTTATATAGCGCTTTTCTGGGTACTCAAAGCGCTTCACATATGGAAGGTGGAATCTCCTCATCCACCATCAATGTGCAGCATCCACCTGGATGATGCAACGGCAGCCATATTGGACCAGAACGCCCACCACACACCAGCTTATTGGTGGAGAGGAGACCGAGTGATGAAGCCAATCAGTATATGGGGATGATTAGGAGGCCATGATTGACAGAGGCCAGTGGGCAAATTTGTCTTGTATGTCGGGGTTACACCTCTACTCTTTTCGAAAGACATCCTAGGATTTTTAACGACCTCCGAGAAATCAGGACCTCGGTTTAACGTCTCATCCGAAGGACGGTGCTTTTTTTGATGGCACAATGTCCCCATCACTATACTGGGGCGTTAGAACCCACACAGATCACAGGGTGAGCGCCCCCTGCTGGCCTCACTATCACCTCTTCCAGCAGCAACCTAGTTTTCCCAGGATGTCTCCCATCCCGGTACTAACCAGGCTCAGCCCTGCTTAGCTTCAGTGGGAAACCAGTCTCAGGCTACAGGATGATATGGCTGCTAAAAGCGACTCAACCTTTTCAGATGGAGTACCATTTACTACTGATCACAGAGCCGTGCTTCCCTGACAAGCTGCGCATACAAAAATAATCGCAGCCTATTTTATAATCGCATTATATCACTATTTTGGGTTAATTGAGATTAATTGTGCAACCCAGAGCCTCTGCTTCTCTCTTTCATTAAAAAAGCAACATTTTGAAGAAAAAGATGATATCCTACAATGTGGATAAGCAATGCTTTTATCACTTGTTTCTGTTTTTTTTTTTTTTTTTTTGCTCGTTTTGATCTGTTGCCTCTCTGTAGGAAAGGAAAATTGAAAAGATGAAGACGTTTTGGGGAGAATGAATATCTAATCTAATCTTATATCGCGTTTTAAAATTCTCATAATTGGACTACAACATGTACACCAGATTCATGTAATGGGTTACTAACAGTGCTCTCTCTTTTCATTACAGTCTTACATGAACCGCAGTCCAGCCCAGCAGCTCAATGGTTTCGCCACCACTGGAGATGGCAGCTTGGTTATCTTCGAGACTGCTTTATAACAGCCAGAAAGTGTACGATGTACATGGGGCACGGCTTCCCCAGCATCCTCAGCTTCTACGGAAGACAACAGCCAAACGTTCTGCCTCCTTCACCCAAGACACCAGGCTGAGCGGAGCAGGAGTGCATGCGCTGAACGCACACGCCAATGACTCCAGAGAGGACAGGCTGCTATCACACGAGAGGAAGCGCCAGTTAGACTTTCTACACCAGCGTTCTGACTTCTCCAGTATGCTAGCGATAGGTTGTACACTGTATACTATGATTATAAATATGTGCCTTAATGTGTAAATGTATTACCAGGACTGCTATGGGCCAAAGAGATTGCTTTCCTTTGCTCAAATGAGACACTATGCTTTGAGCTAGACTAAGTTGGTTTTACCGGTGCCTTTGTACTCATGAACCTTAAAGGTTACTCATCCTGACAACAAAAAGGCCTTATAAACATTACGACAACACTGTACTGAGAGGGCTCTAAAAGTAGTCATTTAAAAATGGCATCTATTCTTTTATTATTATTATTTTAACACTCCATTTGCCTTAATCAAAAACAATCACTTTTTAGAAACAGCTTAGAGAAAAACATTTGCTGGAAGACAATCTTTCTGTAAATGCGGTATTGTATAGAATACGGAGACTCTTTATGTTTGACGCAAAGTTCTTGTGCAATACAAAAAAGATTAAGCTGTTACTTTTTCCATTAATGTACCCTTTAAGTGTAATGCTGCCCTTGATTCTTTTGAACTTTTAAAAAAAAATCCTTTTATTTTTTTAATTTGATTTGTGAATTTGGAACTGTGCGATTGAAAGGGATATTGAGTGACTGCGACGCACAAACACCAGTGTAATTTAACGGCAGTTTTTCATCTGCTGGGTTTTTTTTTTATGCTTTCATTTATGTTCTTTTCACAGAAAGGTATAAAGAGATAAAGTTGCAGTACCAACCAAAAACTTTGAAATGCAGTTTAGCCCAAAGCTTTATTTAAATTAAATGACTAAAGTCAGTGTTTTTTAATTACTTGATTATTTGTTCAAGAATCAAGTTAAATGCTTGTTGTGAGACACCATCTGGTCTTGTTCTGTTCAGACTGACTGCATGGTTTCTGCTAGTTGATGAACTAGTTTGCCATTCAAAAGTCGAAAGTTTGTACTATGCCGTTATGTTAAAATTTGTGTTCGTCATATCAGATTCTTGTATTTGGATTAAACCACTTGGTAACACATGTTTTTTGTATTCAATCTGCAATCATTTTCCTAAGTTTGTGTCTCGATATATTTTTTGTTACATTAGCAGGAGCTAACAGGGGTCATGCTATCCAGCCAAAAACATGAACATGCTGGACAGATTATTTACAAAATGTAGTCCATTAAAAAAAAAAAATATATATATATAAAAACAATTATAGTCAGTAACGGAATCTATTACAATATAATCTGATTATGATAATTTAGTAGTATAGTAATTTTCGATTACTTTTAGATGACTTTGGACCTAATTTATAACGTTGATTTGAGTGGTATAATCTTAAACCCATATTGATTTAAAAAAAAGGGGAAGGAGCTGCAGGGGGTTCACACATTTATGCATTATTAGGGAAAGTACTTCTAAAAATAATGCATTATAATATTGCATTACTCCCTAAAAAAAGTTACTTTTTATGGAAAGTCATGTATTACATTACTTTTGCGTTGCTTTTTTCTCACCTGGGCTGGGCTTGCTTGTTTGTTGTGAAAATAAAAGTAATCCTTTACTAATTACTTGGAAAAAAAAGTAATCTGATTACGTAACTTGTAATGCGTTACTCCCAACATTGCATTTATGAAAGGTTAATTAAATAATAAAAAAGTACAGTTATAAAAAAAAATAATAATTTGAAATGAAACCAATCCAAATAAAACAAGAACTCAAAAAATATTAAATATTTTATTTGTTTATGCTGTCCAGCCCTTCAATTTTCCATGTAATTATAGTCACCTGACTAGCGGCCGGTCTGTGAATACAATCTTTTGAGAAAGGAAAATTTAAAAGATTTAGTTTAATTTTGGGGAATCAATCAATTCTGAATAATTTACTTCAATTTTGTGAATATTAAGTAACCAAGTGATCAATAAAACAGTAACTAGTAGGTAAAAAAAGTAATCTGATTATGATATTTTTAAAGAAGTAATGTAATCTAATTACAAGTATTTAATTTTTGGAATCTGATTATGTACTCCAGATTACATATAATCAGTTACTTCCCAGCACTGGTCAGGGGCTCGATTAATTGCATTAATTTTTACTACATTCTTTTATTTATTAATCACACTAGATTGACTACAATAATAATTATCATGTCATTATGCATAGTACGTTTTCCTAACCTTCATTTCCATATGGGTTGGTTACAACTGGGAAACCCCCTGTATTCCAATAACCCAGAGAAGAAAAAATGTTGTCACTTTACATCCCGCCTCATAATGGCTTTAAGATTTGGTGCCGGAGGTGACAGCAGGTATTTGTTTACAGTCTGTCATCCGTGTCTCATGGTGTTTTGAGACGATGTTATGTTAGGGCATAAAGGAATTAACCTGAAGGCAAAATCCTGGATTGACTGAGAACAAGAGGCAATGTGTTAGGCAAGCAGGCATCGAATCACAACCTCTTGTCCTCAACATTTGTGGCTTTGTCTGTAATCGTAACCATCATCTCTGGAGAGTAAGTGATACTGTAGGCCTTTCTCCTCTTGGATGGACAAACAAAAGTGTGAGATCTTTGCAGTAGACGATCCTATTGTGTTGAGTTCAAAGGTGTGCACAAGAAGGAATGCTTGCCTTTACTTTTCCATTGAAAAAGCACTTTCAATACACTCTGGTAATGCGCAAAAATTGAGAGAAGATATGAAAGGATAGCCATATCCATTCTTATAGGAGATATGTGGTATGTTTCCCTTACAGCGATGATCTCATGGACACATACTCGCACACACACTCTCTTAAACATGTTAATAAGTAGGCCAGAGTTACGTTAATTCTGTGCATTAATCGTGTAATTCGGCCTGACCTTAGTTTTCTTCATTTGAAGTGGATTTTACGATACCTTATTAAGATTATTAAATTATTTGACATAACCATTATGCACCATTAAGCAACGATTAAACAATTAAATTTCTCACAGGATGAATTTATGTTTAAGCAATAAACAACGTGCCAAGTGTCCCGCTACCAGGACAGTTAAAGAAAGCACAAACAAATGTATTGTTAAATTGAAGATGAAAACTTTTTGGACACTTAACAATTGTCAGATATTAGTGGAATATGTCCACGGTTATAAGGAATAAAACCCTTTACTCGCCCTCATGTCATTCCAAACCTTCATTCCTCATCAGGTCACAAATGAAGATCTTTTTGATGAAATCTGACCGCTTTCTGTTCCTCCAAAGACCTATCTCTTTCTATATTTTGAAGATATTTTGAAGAACGTTTGGATAAAAAAAAAAAAAAAAAACATTGAACCAAATTGGCTCTTTGTAAACACATTCAAAATATGTTTTTTGTTTAGTTTTTTTGGTTTTGTTTTTTGGTTCCTCTGAAGAAAAAAGTTATGTCGGTTTTGGAACAACGTGAGGGTGAATAAAGGGTTAGTTCACCCAAAAAAATATTATTTCTGTCATTAATTACTCGTTCCACACCTTCATTCATCATCAGGTCAGAAATGAAGATCTTTTTGATGAAATCTGGGTGCTTTCTGTTCCTCCAAAGACAGCTACGCAACTGACGCTTTGACGCTTCAAAAAGTTCATAAAGAGATCATAAAACTAATCCATAAGAATCTGAGCGGTTTAGTCCAAATTTTCTAAAAAAGTGACATGATCGCTTTTTATGATGAACGGGCTTTTATTCACATATTAACTTTGATCAGTGAACATAAACAGAAGCTCAACCAAACCTGCTTGATCCGTGAGAACAAACCTCTTGCGGAAACACAAATTTGCTGCGTAACACAAGATTGGACCTCATTGGTTCTCGCCGAAGCTCAAATGTGCTGCGTAACACAAGATTGGACCTCATTGGTTCTCGCCGAAGCTCAAATGTGCTGCGTAACACAAGATTGAACCTCATTGGTTCTTACGGAAGCTCAAATGTGCTGCGTAACACAAGATTGGACCTCATTGGTTCTTACGGAAGCTCAAATGTGCTGTGTAACACAAGATTGGACCTCATTGGTTCTCGCCGAAGCTCAAATGTGAAGCTCAAATGTGCTGCGTAATACGAGAATGAACCTCATTGGTTCTTACGGAAGCTCAAATGTGCTGCGTAACACAAGATTGGATCTCATTGGTTCTCGCCGAAGCTCAAATGTGCTGCGTAACACAAGATTGGACCTCATTGGTTCTCGTTGAAGCTCAAATGTGCTGCATAACACAAGATTGGACCTCATTGGTTCTCGCCGAAGCTCAAATGTGCTGCGTAACACAAGATTGGACCTCATTGGTTCTCGCCGAAGCTCAAATGTGCTGCGTAACACAAGATTGGACCTTATTGGTTCTCGCCGAAGCTCAAATGTGCTACGTAACACAAGATTGGACCTCATTGGTTCTCGCCGAAGCTCAAATGTGCTGTGTAACACAAGATTGGACATCTTTGGTTCTCGCTGAAGCTCAAATGTTCTGCGTAATACGAGAATGAACCTCATTGGTTCTTACGGAAGCTCAAATGTGCTGCGTAACACAAGATTGGACCTCATTGGTTCTTACGGAAGCTCAAATGTGCTGCGTAACACAAGATTGGATCTCATTGGTTCTCGCCGAAGCTCAAATGTGCTGCGTAACACAAGATTGGACCTCATTGGTTCTCGCCGAAGCTCAAATGTGCTGCGTAACACAAGATTGGACCTTATTGGTTCTCGGCGAAGCTCAAATGTGCTACGTAACACAAGATTGGACCTCATTGGTTCTCGCCGAAGCTCAAATGTGCTGTGTAACACAAGATTGGACATCTTTGGTTCTCGCTGAAGCTCAAATGTTCTGCGTAATACGAGAATGAACCTCATTGGTTCTTACGGAAGCTCAAATGTGCTGCGTAACACAAGATTGGACCTCATTGGTTCTTACGGAAGCTCAAATGTGCTGCGTAACACAAGATTGGATCTCATTGGTTCTCGCCGAAGCTCAAATGTGCTGCGTAACACAAGATTGGACCTCATTGGTTCTCGCCGAAGCTCAAATGTGCTGCGTAACACAAGATTGGACCTTATTGGTTCTCGGCGAAGCTCAAATGTGCTGCGTAACACAAGATTGGACCTCATTGGTTCTCGCCGAAGCTCAAATGTGCTGCGTAACACAAGATTGGACCTCATTGGTTCTCGCCGAAGCTCAAATGTGCTGCGTAACACAAGATTGGACCTCATTGGTTCTCGCCGAAGCTCAAATGTGCTGCGTAACACAAGATTGGACCTCATTGGTTCTCGCCGAAGCTCAAATGTGCTGCGTAACACAAGATTGGACCTCATTGGTTCTCGCCGAAGCTCAAATGTGCTGCGTAACACAAGATTGGACCTCATTGGTTCTCGCCGAAGCTCAAATGTGCTGCGTAACACAAGATTGAACCTCATTGGTTCTTACGGAAGCTCAAATGTGCTACGTAACACAAGATTGAACCTCATTGGTTCTTACGGAAGCTCAAATGTGCTGCGTAACACAAGATTGAACCTCATTGGTTCTCGCCGAAGCTCAAATGTGCTGCGTAACACAAGATTGGACCTCATTGGTTCTCGCCGAAGCTCAAATGTGCTGCGTAACACAAGATTGGACCTCATTGGTTCTCGCCGAAGCTCAAATGTGCTGCGTAACATGAAAATGAACCTCATTGGTTCTTGTGAAAGCTCAAACAAGCTGCATAACACACAAGAATGAACCTCATTGGTCTCTCAGTTCAAGCAAACATGCTTGCGCTTCTGTTTACCACAACTGATGTGAGTTGATGAATGTTTCTATGAGAATAAAAGCTTAAATTCAACCTGTTCATCATAAAAAGCGATCAAGTCACTTCAAAAAATTTGGACTAAACCACTCAATTCATATGGATTATTTTTATGATCTTTTTATTAACTTTTTAAAGCGTCAACGTTTCAATTGCGCCCTATGGAGGGACAGAAAACTGTCAGATTTCATAAAAAATGTCATCATTTGTGTTCTGAAGATAAACGAAAGCCTTACAGGTGTGGAATGACATGAGGGTGAGTAAATGATGACAGAATTTTCATTTTGGGAGAAATATGTCTTTAATTTGAAGATCGACATCTGTGGTTACTCTGTTAGGACACTAGTGTGAAATTGAGGAGAACAGACTTCATACAGCCACTAAAATCACGTTGATAATTCTTGTTTTTTTATGGAATATGGCCGTGTTTATTACAAATGATTTATCCATGCACATCATTATTTTTTCTTTAATTCATGTGCCCTCATAATCTTTCATCAAAATTACTCCACTCACTCTTGCAGTGACATCTCTTCTCTGATGATGTGTTTTCTGGTGTGAGGGCGGGACAACCTGTCACTCACATGAGATCGACCAATAGATCAATTCCCCATGGACAAGATCAAGTCCCGCCCCACATTTTTCCTTGTCCGAGAAGCCGTTTTACTCAAATATATCTCACAATAGGGAATAAGACTATCGCAACTTCCATTTCATGACGGCTTTAAATAACTGGACAGTTGGCTTATATATAGTTTGTTTTTGCAGACACTGCTTGATTTATTTTTTGTATTCTGTGAAGACAAAAAGACATTATAGGTGTGGCCTAAGTTTCCCAATACTTCTAGGGGTCGTTTTATGTGCCATTTCCTTTTGAACAGAACAAAAAAACTCAATTTAATTCTTCGAAACAAAACACTTTCTGACAGAAATTGCTTTTCTGGTGCAAATTGCTTAAAGGACCGGGCAGAGAAGCATTTGTTATGCTACCTCCTCCATTCTGTGTCTTATGGCACGGTCTTAATATCAGTTGGAAAGCCGCACAATGCCCTGATGAAGGTGACCGTGGCTTTAGAAATCAGTGTGACATGGAAAGCAGCTGTTCGCTTCTCCACTGCAGTCTGCGGCGACAATGTAGATTGATAACTGATTGCACTCGACACGCTTAAATGATTTTCCCAGTTCAAACCAAATTAAGTTCTACTGACAGCATCTGTGATTTTCTGTCGTTTCCCAATGAAAATACTTTCGAATAATCCCTCAAGATTGCATTTACAGTAAAGCTCTTACAGTAAACGTCAGTGGGGCAAAGCATAGCACCGGTATAAATGTTAAAATATTTCAAGAATTGTACATATTGCATGAGATTCATGTGACTGGCAATTGCTTGAGTTTTGGGTTTTAAGCTCCTGGAGCTAAATTTTTTCATGAACACATTGAAAAACACAAACACAGTAGGTCTAATGCGTAACCAAAAGTTTGCTCTCTTAAAGCCACTAAAAATACGATTTAGACAAGACTCTTACATGCATTTTTTATGTTTAGAGCTTTTACAAAAAAGAATGTGTTTCCTCCATAGACTTCCCTGGTATATGAATTATTGTTGAACATAACTTATAATTTTTTTGTGTATTTAAGTTATTTTCTATTTAAAAAGAGAAGCTAAACATCATACATACAGTATAGAGAGATTGTGATTATAATGACCATTTAGATTCATTTTGGAAGCTTGTATTAGACCGCTTGGGAACATGATCACTTTATGTCATGCGCTCCATCATATTTTTTTCATTCATTATGTTTAATTTTATTCATTTATTTATTTTTACTTGACTGCCCTTCTAGTATTTTACGTATCAGCGATATTTATCTTTGACATCTTTACATTATACATACATTGTACATGTATATTTAAATGTGCCATACTGCCTTATCTTATAGTTTATTTTAAAAAAAGTGAATTAAAATCAATTTTCTCTGACAACTTAAAGGTGTTATGTCTTTAAAAGCTTTAATTATGTAATTACAAAGCAAATTATAAAAGAGTTTGTCATCAATTGTATAAACTTAACCTCCAAAATTTTTTTCAAGGTTTCATAATAATCCCATTAACAAAGAACTTCAACAACAACTCAAGCCGTTCTCATGCACGTGATGGTCGAGCATGTCTGATGACTTTTTGAGAGAATAAACGTTGGCTTTTCTCTCCGATCCTCTCCATTCATCCCGTGTTTTCTTTGGACCCAAATCCCTGTCTTAAAGTCCGGCTGTCATGGTGATAGATGGGGATTCTTCCCCTTTCTGTCCTTTTGTTCACAGGCCCAAACTCTCAGCAGTTTCTGTTTCGAACAAAACCTTCAAATGACTCTGAGTGAATGTGATTAGGTTGAAGGACCTCAGACAAATTGAGTGGACAAAAACACTGGTCATTGTCCTGCCATTTGCTCCCATTGTTACCATTCTCCACAGTGAAACCCTTCAGAACATTAGCCACACAGTGTGACCATCCTTCACTCTCACTGGAGCTGTCCTTTTATCTCCTTTCACATTCACTGGATTCATTACGGCCTACAAAAGACAGCCAACAAAACAGCTTGTGATGTCAGCTGGATTCTGGGTTCGTCATGGGAGGGCTGTGTGCTCGACGCTGGAGCGGGAGAAAAGATTCAGGACCCCTGTAATGGCGGGCCGAAAGCGCGTCAAGCGCTGGGTGGCCATACGTTGTGGTAGAAACTGCATTCGTCAATGCTGAAGGACACTGTATGTTCTAGACATTTCAAGTGGAATTCATTCAAACCATCCGACAATTTCATGCGCAGAATGACTTGATATTTTTTTAAGGTTTCATGATTGGTTGTTGGACCCGGAGGTTGTGCGCCATTCAGAATAGAGAATTTCGGCTGACAGGACGCCGAAGTGCAAAATGAATTTGAACGTAAGCAGTGTTGGGGAAAGTTGCTTTTAAAAGTAATGTTACAAAATTGTGTTACTCCCTATAAAAATAACAAATTCCATTACTTAGTTACTTTTTATGGAAAGTAACGTTTTTGCTTATTGGTGTAGTTGAATTGAATCATCAAAGGTCAGCAGCAAAGACACTGGTTAATAACGTGAGATTAAATACATAAATTATTTTTGTATTATTTAACTTTTAATTCACGAGTTTACACATACATATGGGGCGGCAGTGGTCCCAATCCCCGGTTCCACATCCGGCTGACACCTCTGTCGGTGTGTGAATGGGTGAATGTGAGGCAAAATTGTAAAGCGCTTTGGTGGCCATAAAGGTGGTCTGTGAAAGCGCTATATAAATGCAGTCCATTTACCATACATGAAATCAGATATAGTAATTTATGCTTATTTGGCAGGGTGACCGTGGGAGGACTCCGAGCTCGGATTTTGACCCGAACCCTTTATACACCGTTCATCCTCTTGTGCTGATTGGTTGATTACCTGAAAGTGCTCCTCTCGAACTTAGTTAAATAAAACTTTATTTATTTGAGTAATATTCTAAGCTTGCATTTCAATCTGTTTTTGTGCAAGTGAGTGAGTAAATGCATGCTCACATTTATTCTATAATTACAATAACCATCATGTTTACACAGCACACATAAAACCTCTGCACTTTATTTCTCTCAAACATGGGGACAGGAGAGCTGTCAATCAAAAGATGGGAAAACAAAGTAACACATTACTTATTTGAAAAAGTAACTGAGATATTTTGTTGTTAATTGAAAAGTAATCCATTACTTTACTCAGTACTTAGAAAGTAATCTGATTACGTAACTCACGTTACTTGTAATGCATTACCCCTAACACTGAATATAAGGAAGAATCACAATAAATTAAACTGACATTCAATAAGGTCTCTTTTTTTATCACTAGTTGATGTATTAACTAACATGAACTAACAATAAGCTATACATTTGTTACTGTATTTATTAAGTTTTGTTAATGTTAGATAAAAGTACAGTTGTTCATTGTTCATGTTAGTTCACAGTGGATTACCAAATGTTAACTAATACACATTAAGATTTTAATAATGTATTAGTAAATGTTCTGTTATTAATTACTCACCCTCATGTCGCTCCTAACCTGTAAGACCTTCCATTTGTTTTCGGAACACAAATTAAGACATTTTGATGAAATCCGAGAGCTTCTGACCTCCCGATATATACAGTAACGTCATAACCAATTTCAAGGCCCAGAAAAATTGTTAAAGCATCATTAAAATAGTCCAAGTGACTCCAGTGGTTCAACCTTAATGTTATGAAGCAACGACAAGAATACTTTTTGTGCGCAAAAACAGAACAAAAATAATGAATTTATTCAACAATTTCTTCCCTTCCCTGTCATTCTCCTACGCTGTTGACGTAGTAAACACAGTGCAGAGCCTCCTGGTTCTACATCAGAACTCTGACTCAGTATTGGCCAAAGCTGATCATGTGAGCACCACGACACATGCATGTGCTGCAGGAGCCGGGAAGAGAAGAAATTGTTGCATAAAGTTTTTTTTTTTTTCGTTTTATGCGCATAAAAAGTATTCTCATCACTTCGTAACATTAAGGTTGAACCACAGAATTTGTGTTCTGAAGATGAACGAAGGTCTTATGGGTGTGGAACAACATGAGGGTGAGTAAGTAATGACAGAAATGTCCTTTTTGGATGAACTAACCCTTTAACTAAGATTAATAAATGCTGTAGAAGTTTTGTTCGTTCTTAGTTCATGTTAACTAAAGTAGTTAACTAATATTAACTAATGAAACCTTTTTGTAAAATCTTACCTTTTTAACTAGAAGAGCAAAGTTTGTCGAAACATATTTTGAATACTGGCTTCACAAAACTTTTCCCATGAATGCACTGAATTTCCTTGAAGTACTATTCAGCAAATTCCTCTTCCTGTTATAATATTTCAAACTCCAATTCAGTTTCATTTTTGTTGTTGTCAATTCAGTTCCAATTTACTCTCATGAACATATTCCTGAGCACCACACATTTTCTTCAAGAAATGTAAATATATAGCTTATCAATATTGTTATTATGCTACTTTCTTCTGCACAATTATATAAGTGATTCTAACACGTTCATGTTTTTTAGAACTCAAACGTTTAAAGTGTTAAAGCTTTGGTTGTTCTGTCAAAGCACGGTGGAGATGAAGTACTGAAGGCAGGGCAAAGCTGGATATACAATGGCCCTTCTTCCAGCTGAAAATTAAAGGATTTATTCTTTTAACGCATTGTTCTTTTCTTCCGCTCTCTCCAAAGGACCTTCTTTTCCTTTCTGCTAAATAAGCTTCTCTTTGAGAGATAACCGAGAGCACTCATGCAGTTCCAAGATGCGTTCCAAGATGTTTTCAGGAGAATAAAAGGAGGCTAAACACAGAGCCGGTTTTAAGAGTCATTTGTTCCTTTAATTACTGCGGAGCATATTGTTCTGGTGTGGTCCTGACTCATGACAGACACCTCCTAGTTCTCAGGGTGTGACCGCTCCAATTACAAAAGGATCTTATCACTTCCTGTTGATGAAAACATGGTTTGATTTCTTGTTCATTTGTGTATCCAATAATGAAATACAATGAAAACACAGTGACAAGTGTCAATGTTTATTGCACTTAAGTGAACAAAATTTGCAGGGCTGTGTTTGTAATATATACTAGTTTATGAAATACGTATGTACAATAAACTTGACACCGTCACATGACCTCATCACGTTGCAAATGCCATCCTGTGATTATTTAATATACTTTTTTTAAGAAGCATAATTAAGCTGTTTTGCTTTATTGCTGCCAATTTGGGCTTGAGTAGTTTATATTACAAGGATGTGAGGTTGATAAATTGTCTGCAAATAGTACATCCATGGTTACAAGCAGATTATGGAGATGAACAAAGAGACACCATTAAGAGAAACAACAGTGTCGAATTTCCACTTGCTTGTCTTAATAATAAGCACTTTCCTTCTCTAGAAACCCTGTAATATTGAAAGGCATTCAACAAAATGCATCGTAATCACATAGTGACGGAAAAACGAATATGACCTGCAGTTATGGACACAATGTTAACTGAACTTCTCTGGGTGTCTTTTAATGACACAGGATCTGTGAGGAAATGTCGCGGTTGCTGCAGCCTATTGGTTAAGAACTGTGTTACCAAAACAAAATGACTTCTTTTCCACTGAGTATTTATTTATTAATTCATTTAGCTTTGGAGAGCTAATTTACATATTCGTATAATAAATATGTCCCAGGAAATAAACTAATAAAATGCACACCCCTTCGCCGGCAGTTTGATTGACAGGCGATCTGACCAATCATAACCCCGGATCCGCTATTTTGTCTGACAAAGCAGTCAGGGGAGTTAGTAGATTAACGTTAGTGAACTTGAACTTGAACAATTGTGTGTACTCACATCTTTCCGCGCTTGAAACAACATTCATTCTGATGTTCATTCATGTTTATTAATGAACTAGTATGAAGAGATGATCGGTTCACGAGCCGCTTGAAGGAGCTACAGCGATCTGTCACCACACATTAAAGACACTATATGCTATTTATTATTTAAACTTATTTAAAAAATTACAATATTTTAATTATGAAACTGTTTCATATCAAAAGTAACCTGCTCTGTCTTGTCTGTCGACGTGTTGTCAGTGTCCTCTATGCTTCAGATGTATTTTTCACTGCGTGAGAACATGATGTGTGGCGTGATAGCGCATGACTTGTCGGACATAGCAGCGGTAACTAAAGGGGGCGGGTCTTTGCGAAGGTCAATTTTCAAGTCAGGTTAATCAACATTAAAAGCAAAAACACATAGTAAACTAATAAACTAATAGTTTTTTTTTAAATTTGCATAGCATTTTTTGCTCTCTATATTTCTACAATGTTTCATAGTTTTATGACCACTATTACTATTCTAACAACTATAAATCTCATCGAAGTGGCAGACGCCGCTCAGCGTGTATCCAGATTTCAGGGATCACACGCGCAGTGACGTCATTTCTCTCAGGACGAAGTGACACGCCCACTCCATTCAGAACTCAGAGCAGGCGGCGCACATCTGAGCAGTGTGAAGCTCTTTTAAGCTCAGGTCACTTCACAGACTCCCACACACACACCGCGCGTCCATGGATAACAACTCCAACTACTGGCACTTGTTTGACGAGGTAAAAAGCCCTATCTGATGGCAAGTCACTGATACTTGACAAACAGAAAAACTTATTTCAAGGCGGAGACTCAGATTTTGGTGCCATGTTACAAAGGTAACATAGCCAGGTCTGACTGAACTGAGCGTGAGAGGAACTTTCCGTCGGACTGAATTGAAAAAGGAGCGCCAGAGAAACTGCTTCAGAAATGGCAAAGCCCATGGACCATGTGAAGCGTCCTATGAACGCTTTTATGGTGTGGTCGCGAGCCCAGAGACGGAAGATGGCACTGGACAACCCGAAGATGCACAACTCTGAGATCAGCAAACGCCTCGGAGGCGAATGGAAACTCCTGTCAGACTCTGAAAAAAGACCTTTTATCGACGAGGCCAAACGCCTCAGAGCCGTTCACATGAAAGAACACCCGGATTACAAATACAGACCGCGACGAAAGCCCAAAACCTTGATAAAAAAGGACAGGTATCATTTTAATGTGACGTATAATCTGGGTGACACCGACCCGCTGAAACGGGTACCCGGTGACGCGCTCACGGACTCTCTGAGCGCGGAGAAGACGAGTGTTGCTGCTGCTACTCGGGTGTTTTTCAGTCACCACCACCTGTCCGCTAACCCCTATCCGTTTCTCGACTTCTCCTCCAAAATGACGGAATTACCTCCTGCTCCTTTCCCTCATTATTCTTTGCTCGGGTATCCCGGTGGAGTCTCCGCGTTTCCCGGTATGGGTGTTTTGGCCGGTGCGCCACACGCTCACCCGTCTCCGGGTAACCCGGGCCACATGATGCCCTATAACTGCCTGGGCTGGCCGGGTTCTGGACCTGCTGTTCCTTCATCTTACGTGCTTTTACCAGGAATGACCAAAGCTCAGCATGAACCTTACCTGACTTATGCCGCAACGCTATGATTGGAAATGAAAGAACCACAATGTTCATGTGGTGTAAGGTCACGTGCACTTGTTTAAAGTTTTGCAGCTGTAAAAAGAAATAAATTTCTAAAATATTATTTGTGCAAAGAGTTCGCTCTTAGTCTTTCTTTTGTTTTGTATTTTATTACATTTACGTTTTTTAAAACGTGCAGAACTTTGCTGTAAAAACGTTGATGTTAAAAGCGTAATGGGCGTGTTTGTGGCTACATTTTACAGTAACTTACTGTATATGTCATTAAATAATATATACCAGCCTATTATAGAGCTATTAAAAGCTGTTACTGTAAAATATGCTGATAATAACACAGGTGGTCAATAATAACAAATAGTTTTGCACACAAAAACACAACACAATTAAATAAAAACACTAAAATGTACATAACTGATAACAATAATTACAAAGTTAAATACTTAAACTAAATGGTTCGCAGAAGGAATTTTATGAATGCCCCTATCGGCATAGTTAAATTATGAGACCATACTTTAAATCATACTCATTTAAACTTTCATGCATTAATATGTATATGTTTTAACTGTATTGTGCTTTGATGCATATTTGCTTATAGTTTTCTTCATATATTATGAAGAACATCAAACTTTTTACTGTAGAATTTACATTCTTCTGTTAACATTTACAGAAGGAATCATCTTCCAATCACCTATTTTTTGTTTGTTGTTGTCAAAATAAGGTTTCTTCTATATATATAAAGCGCAAACCTGTTTGAAGATTAATAATTCTGCAAAATAGACAGCAAGTGACAGAATGGCAAACGAACGGGCAACAGTTGAGAGGACAGCCATCAAACGCAGAGACACGGATGCGACTGTAAATCAGCTGATTTTAAGCTCATTCAAAAGCTTAAACAAGAAAAGAGATGATGAGAAACAAGAAGACAGTCTTCAGTAAACTCTTAAGAGGGAAGTGAAGACCTGAAAAGTACATAACAAAGGCCACTCAGACACAACCACCACTTCATGTGATCAGTTAACTTGCACTTCTCATCCTTTTGTTAGCTAAACTCAAGACACAAAGAGGAAAGCAATGCATGTATTGATGAACTGAGTTTAGAAAAAGGCCTTTCTCCACAGTGAATTTAAAACTGGCAGAATTTTTCAGAGAAATGAATCAAGTACATATACCACATACCATAAGTGACCTTCAGTTAATACATTTAGCAGATGCAACCTGATATTATTGAATTCTTTAGTTAAAGCAATACAAATGAATCCTGTTTTGCATGTCAGTCAATTGAAAACACCTTATAAAGCCAGTGTCTATCTCAGCAATGAAAACAGGTTACAAAGATCATGAGTAATTATCTGCAGCTTGTGTTTCATATATGTGAGATAAGAAATCATTAATAGCAGAAGGATTAACGCGGGATGCAACTGATCTATTATGTTTTTTTAATATTGAAAACGTTAGAAACTTAGGCTATTTTATATAAAATATTGTCAAAAT